>WBNO01015718.1:0-129793 GCA_013400575.1 Peucedramus taeniatus | reverse complement strand
GGCGGCGCCACCTGGCGGCGGCGGGAGCGGCGGCGCGCTGCGCTGTTCCAGGCGGGAATGCTGCTGGGAAGCGGCGCTGCCTCAGCTGCGGCCATCCCGCTGCCCGAGCGCCTGCTCTGCCCCCGCTGCTCTCCGTGCACGCAGATGATGCCCCATCCTGGGAGTATTCAAGGATATCTTGGATGCGGCTCTGAACTCTACTGGAGGGTATTTCTGACCATGGCAGGCAGGTTGGATTAGGTGATGTAGCATCCCATGAACTAACACCTGCATTTTTAAGGTCCTTCCAAACCCAAACCATTCTGTGATTCTATGATCTGAAACTCTCAGATTTTTTTTTTTTTTTTTTAAATTTCCTTGATGTTAGTTGCTGCTGTTTGTCCTGTTAAGGAACGTAGAAAGTCAGTTGAGCAGTATTCCACTTCTGGATGCTGTACGTAAGGGCACAAAGCCAGCCAGCCTCTGTCTCCCAGCCTGAAAGCACCTGCCAGCCAGGCTGAAAATCGCCATATGGCTTTAGGAAAAAGCAGCTTTAGGAGCCTAAGTGGTGAGATACGTAGAACACTGTGGGCTGTCCACTCTGCGTTTACTCAAGAGTTTTGAGAGACTGCTAGGCTTCCTCCTGCTCTGGGCTTAAAGAAAGAAAGAACAACAAAAAAGAAAGAGTGAAGTATTATTGTGTAGAGGAGAGACTGTAGCAAAGACCTATTAGAGTTTGCCCAGACTCACGAGGGAGATCTGTTCTAACAGCAGGAATTGAACAACTGTGTATCAGTTGAATTTAGTGCAGTAAACACAGCAGTGTTTGTCCTTCACTGACGTAAGTTCTTAGGACTTGAATCTGCTCTGGGTTAGAAAAGTGGAGTTAAGAAGAGCACTTGCTCAATAGCCACTTATTACAGCCATTCTTCACTTCCCTGAGAATTATCACCATTCAGCCTTTCGAGGATATTCTTAAAGAGGGGACTGAAGAGCAAAAATATCATCACCAACACAGCTGAACAAGTGTTTGATCTGCCATCCATAATAAAATACTTCAGGGTCACTGGCAGATAGCTTTTCTTTGGGAAGTGAAGGGCTGTAGGAATAAATGTCTCAAGAGGGAAATTCTATTCTTGCTGGATCTGTCTGGAAAGTCTTTTGTATGTGATTAACCATTTCCAACCAGTATAATGCATGGTCACTCTTAGTTAGCAACAAGATTGTTGCTTAGTTTTGGTAAAATTCACTTCAGAGTCCGTAATTTTGAATTTAAACTTTATGTTAACACCAAAGTCACATCCAGATGGATTCAAGCCTTGACACTGCTGATAATCCAGAGTTGATGAAGAATGTTACTGTTCAATTAATCAAGAGATTTGCACACAAAACTTTAAATCCAGACTGTGTTTTT
Source organism: Peucedramus taeniatus (assembly GCA_013400575.1). NCBI lineage: Eukaryota > Metazoa > Chordata > Aves > Passeriformes > Fringillidae > Peucedramus > Peucedramus taeniatus. Next base: position 128,400 of record WBNO01015718.1, on the reverse strand, counting down.
TAGAATAACAAAGCTATAGAAAATAAATTACTGTGTGGACTGTTTTACTGAAGAGCATGTGGGAAGTAATCTGTTAGTGTCAAGACAAAATTAGACAAGATTTTTTAACACTGAGTAAATTGGGCTATATTAAGTACTTTGAATAAAGTTAAGATGACAGCAAAAGCCATAATAATTTCACTGTCAGTTAAAGGTGCAATTGCCAGAAAATTGAAAAATGTAGGGAAATTCTCTGCAGTGCTTGAAGAGTCAATGTTGGCCATATGTGGCAGTACAAAGCTGCTGTGGAGAAGATAGAACTGACTGATTTTTCAGAGTCAGTTTTGCAGTCTCTGATGCATGAAAGTCATTCTGAAGTTTAATTGAAGTTAGGAGAAGCCAGTTCCTGACAGAAGATATTTGTTTTAACTGTTTTGTGGGAAATGAAAGAAATCTTTAATTTTCAGCATGCAAAACACTCAAACATTCATAGACAAAAGTGGTCTATTAAACTTATCACCTTCTTAAATTTTGGGGTCAACAATTATTCAACCAAGGAAATATTTCAAGCTATAAATATTATTTAATTTTTTTACTCAGGAATCAAACAATGAATTCTCTTATAAATATAATTGAAGAAGGAAATTGTAACATCACCTCTGTCATCATACCTTTCAAAGAAGATACTTAAAATTGACTTTAATATGAGTGCACTATGGTTAGTGTTCAAATCAGTTATTGCAAGCTCAATAATTGCTTCTGCCTCATTCTGTGCACTCAGAGTAAAAGATCTTCTAGCCAGGGGTCTCCTTTTCATGGTGCATGTGAATAATCTTCCTGGATGGACACATAAACAGAGTTTGCAGCTGCTGCAGTAGCACTAGGAGTAAAGCATTTCTGTTGTGACCTCCTAAAATCCCTTTGCAATGCCACTTGAGCCATTCATTAATTATTAAGCATAATCTTGGTCCCACTAAACTTCTATGGAATGGGACAACAGGAAGCCATGTTTTCCAGAAACTGAAATCCTGACTGGGAGTCAGTGACTGAATTTTGTTTGTCTGGCAGGAAACCATCATCAAGGACCCCAAATTCCTCCTGCATAAACAGGGACAATGCTATTGATCCTGGGTGGTATCTGCTCTGAGATCTGCAGTTGCAAAGTGTTGAGCATATATCATCATGGTATCATTTTTAAGGGATCAGACCTTACCAGGGCTGTTTTCCTACTCTCATTCATCATCCTCAAGACAACCGATTTGCATTCCCAGTTTAGGCACCAACACAGATTTGTTTTGTTCTGCTCTATAATTGATATATTCTGCTGAACTTGAAGGTAAGGATATTTACATAAAGTTAATAATAAACTTATGAAAGGAATATAATTTTATATATAATTTTTGTGTATAGATCCTTTAGATTTTTTCAGTGTAGAGATCAATTTTTGTTTTAAAGGCATATCATTGTCTTTTCAAATGTTTATTTTGTGCAGTAGTATAGAGAAGTATTTTAAGCTAACCATTTCAGAGTAAATAATGACTGGTTTACAAGGATAAATTACTATTTTGTTATATTAAAAATTAAACCTTTCCCTAATACTAAAATTAAAGTTTATGAATCCTGTGATATTATATCTTTGACAGCATTAAAAGCTGAAAACACCTAAATTTGAGACAGGTTTAAAGAATATAGACATTTAAGAACCATAGTGTCAGAATACACAATCTGAGCTCTACTGAAACATGCCCTTTACCAAGAAATACAGCTGTTAACAAAATGTCACCTTATCTATTTAGTTATTGTAGAAATGAGAAAAAATGAATTCATTTTAAAGGGTTATCTGAGGATTCAAATAAAATAAGCAGTGAGCAAAAAATAGTGACAAGATAGTAATCACAGCCTTATCCTGTTTTGAACTGCTGAATGACACTGAACAGGCTCTTAATAGCACTTATGTGCTTGGAGCTGTATTGTGCATTCAAGGAAGAAGCCTAGAACAAATTGAAATTCAAAAAAAAGAGTATGCACATGCCTGTTTAGATAGATATTAATTGCTAAAGAGATTGTTATTTAAATAAACTTGTTTATACTTTTCAAAATATAGATGTATTTATAGAAATACATACACAGAGCATCATCAGAATGCCCAAAATAATTTTCATGCCATTAGGGCAGATTAAGGGCGGGTAATGCTGTTTTCAGTTCTTACACTTTGGATTTCACTGGAGAATTTTTTTATCTACATGGTGCAGGTCAGTCTTGCCTACTGGTATTTTAGGATCTGGTGGTTCCTCATGATTTGAGGACCTGCAGGCCCAGTTATTCTTATATTTCCTCCTGCTGCCAGTAATTGCTATTTCAACTACAGCTCTGAATTTCTGCAGCAATTAACTCATAACAGCAACTACATGAGAAGCCATTGAACCCATGTTCTGCCGTTACAAGCATCCTTTACTTTTTGGCTGCAAAGGCTTCCACAAATAAAATTCCCTATCATGGTACATTTTCTGTTTCATTAAATCTCCTTGTAAGCATTTGCAGTACCTTTGTTGTGAGCTTTGGGTTGATACCATCTAGGCTGCTTCTAAGCTTTGTATTGAATAATATTTTAGAAGTTAAACGGTTTAAAGTTAGAAGTTTCAAAGTTACTACTCTAGTTATGCTTGTTCCATCACACCCTGACATTTTCCTCAGAGGAACAAGAGCAGTTTGTGACACAACATGGAATTGCCTGCTCAGATTTAAGGTGCCTGCTCTTCATAGCTCACTTCTGCTGCTAATCCATAAATTTACCCTGTTGATCATATTTTATCTGTCAACCCCACAGAAATATCTAGGAAGACCTGGGTACACTTAAGTGGTCTTCAGTGCTAATCATTTGAAAAATGAAGGCCCTGCTGAGACACCTGGCTCCCACAACCTCACTTGTCAGCAGAGAACTGTTGAGGTGTCTACACCACAGGCTTCTGCCTTGTCATAAAAAGTGGCATAAGCTCACATTGTCAGCAACAGAAAATAGCAGAATTCACTGTGTCATTCTGTCCTCTGCCTGTCACTCAAAAGACCCTGTAGGTGTCCCATAGATATCCCATAGCTCCTGTGCTAAACCTGCCAGCCAGGTAGACATAATAGGGCATTTTATCTTACTAGGTGTTTCAGGGGATGTTAGATCCCTTTGCTTGGGTAACTGAATCAAGTTACTAATGTCAGACAGATCTTGCATTTCATATCCTTGCAAATTTACCTTTCCAAGACACATTGATTTTTGCACCTAGCTCTGAGTATTCACAGTAGAAATAGTCTTTCCATGACGTAAACTGATCTTTACCTATGTCCCACATGACCAAGTTTTCTTTTCACATACTTGACTATATTTTCACCTATCACAGTGATTTGTGCAGGTTTTAAACTTACAGTTAGAAAGAAACATTCCTGATGTTTAAAGTTAATAGTTCAGTCGCAGTGTGTAGCTACTCTTGAGCAAATCCCACGAGGAAATGTTCTCTAAAATAGTTGTTAGTGTTGCAAACACCTCTGTGTTGAATACAGAGGCATAGTGTTCTATAAAACACACATTATACTTTTTCGTGGATTATTCCTGTCCTTCTCTGCAGCCCTTTGGAAAATGGGTTTGCATCTCGCAGATCTGGAAGTCCTGTGGGATGTTGGAACATCACCAATGTCTGCCAGTTTCCCCTGCAGGCCATGTGCTCCTCCCCATCTCTCACCCATCTTCAGATTCTTTGAGTTTTACTTTGGTTTGCCTCTGATACTTCTGTGGACCCATGTTTTCAAAAATTCAGCTACAGCTTTTCTCTTCTAAATACGTAATCTTCTCTGGCTACATTCTGGAAAATAACAGGATTGCTTTTCTTTTAAGATTGAGTTGGGATGTTCTATCTCAGGTCTCCGAGCATCGTCATAATCTGTTCTCAAATTAGGGATTCCACAAAATCTTCAAAATTGCATGTCTGGCTTAGTAGCCTCAGAGGTGGTATAAATGCTTCAAAAATTTCTCCCAGTTTTTGATCTGTTATGAAACTGATATAGTTCTTTATTTTCTCTGGGAGTACAATATTATTTCAAATCTCTTTAGAACAGTTAGATAACAGTTCATTCTTCTTTCTGTAAGTGCAGGCTGCTAAACAAATGCAGCACTTCACACACAGCAAAATGGGGAAAACAGAAAACTTTTGCTCATGTTATTTCTCAGTAGTTCTGCATCCTAGCTTGAAAAACAACACATTTTCTCTTTGTGTATGTTTTACTTTCCTGGACAACTTCAGATGCAAAGAAATAACACTATAGACTCATCTAATTGCAAAGGGATGCTGCCCAATTTTGCCATATTTTTTCTTCTCTTCAAGCACATGTTTTCATATCTTACATCTACTTGTAATCCCACTGAATCCTCAGGGTTTCTGTGTGGAGTTTATAGGCTTGAATATAACAGCAAAGAAGTAAATGAAAAACTGTATGAAAAAACTTGAGAGGGAGAGGAAGACAGAGAGAAGTGCTTATCATAAAGCTGACTTTTCAGTTTAAAAGCTGTCAAAGCAGAATGTTCCAGGGTGTTGGATTTCAGCTTTAGTAGCAAAAGTCCAAATAATTTAAAAAACAACTATTCACAGAACTAGCATATGTTGGAAGATATACACTGGGTAATTGCTTTGGGGGAAGAGCCTAAGGGAATGGAAAGATTATAGGATGCTTTATTTTCCTTTTATATTTTCCTGTATCTATATCCTTATTTGTGTTTGTGTGCATGAATATGGACGATTAAATGAGAAATCTTATTGATCTATTTGCATACAAATGCTAACATACACATATATATATATGCATATTTACGAAGAAAGTGGAGGAGAAAGTTAATTTATCTGTGTATCTCTTACTGACCAAAGGAGACTTCTCTGGGAAACTTTAACCTAACACAATGATATACAGAATTAAGTAACATGAGAGGAACTCACTCTGTATTTGATTTATTGCACATCAGATAAATGCATATGCATAAGTTTGCTAATGTAGTAAGTAAACTACATGAAAAAAGAGTTCCAGAAATTAAGGGGGAAAAAAAAAGCAGAAAATATTTATTTGGTCCAAACATCTTTATCTGGAATATTTTAGGAAAAAAACTCTTCCACAATCATCTTCTCTACCTCAGTCTTTCCAGTTGCATAAGAACAAGAGTTGACAGCTCTTTGTTCCTGAATTCTGCAGGAAATGTATGAATTTTTAAAACAAACCCACACCCCTTTCTTTTCATTACATCTTTCCCACTGTGTCTTTTTCTGTTTAAAAATATCACATCTTCTTTTTTTTTTTGTCTACACAAGCATAGAGATATACAGGATATATATTTTCTTTTATAGAAAATATGTTGCTTTTTTCCCCCTAGCAATGATTGTCTGCATGCTCAATGTGGTGACACTCACAAGAGGGATAAATATGGGACATTTGCCCTTTTAGAGTCTCCTTAGGATCTTTTTCATAAAAATGGATTATCTGTTTTCCATTTTCTTTTCTCATTATAACCTTTGTCATGCGTGTGGGCTCCCTGGGCTCTAATGTCTCTTTCTTCATGAATTAAAGGGGGAATTCTCCTTTTCTTTGACCTTTTCAGTATTCTGCACTTCAGTGGGGTGGCATTTCCACTCCTTAAAGACTACAACCTGTGCTGACTAATCAGCCAATCAAATGCCAATTACAAAAGTAAAATCATTTACTGTTGCTGTTAAAGCCAAAAACTCAGCTGACACATTTTGGCCTCCTCTGCCATCATCCACTGGGAGAGTTAAAGCTCTAATGACAGGACTATATATGGAAACAGGCCAGTTCCTTTGAGACATGCTCCAAAACCTTTTACTTGACTAACACAAAGAGGAATTTAACTTCTGTAATGGGGAATTGAGGGGTTAAATTCAGTATTGCCTTAAATCTTGCCATTTGTGTGACTATCAGCAAGACATTCCGTACAATTCCATACCCTCCCCCAAAAAATGTTTTAAACCATAATTGCTGAATTAATGTCTTCCTGCCTCCTGGAGGAGGATGCTGGAGCTGAGCACTTGATCTGCACAGGTCTTGCCTCTGAAGCCTTTCAGATGATTTCCCATCAGAGGTCTTTGTTTACCACAGTGTTGGCTACTTTCAGAAGTGGGCACAGTGTCTGGAATTTTAAATATACTCTTGAGCCTCATATTTCCTATTAATCAACTTTTGGCAGCTTCCTTTTCAGCAGACAAGAAAATTAAATCATCCTAGAGGCTTATAGGCCTTACATACAGAAAACAGGGTGATAAGGGTGTCTCACCTTATAAATACCTGTTATCTTTGTTGATCTGAGAGAAATTTAAGTGTGTGAAGAAGAATCTTTGAATTAGTCTTCCAGATATCCCTCTAGGCTTCACAATGTAAGGTATCTTCTGTTTCTGTGGTTGTTGGACTGTTAGAAGTGTAGTCTAATTTTCCAGCTTCCCTCTGCAGGCATCCAGGAAAGAGCATATGGGAGTAAGAGAGGATTTCACTTATAATAGACTGGTTCTGAAGTTGGCTCCTATTGCAGGAATTATTGTGCTGCTTTAATATCTTGCTGGAATGGAGGTGATGACAGTGAAGACATTTCAGGGGAGGATGAGGGTTTTGTTAACTAAATATTCATGTCAGTTGTTTTAGACTTGCTATTCCGTTGACCTGTTACAATCTTTATTTTTTACATGTGATCCTCCCTTATGTCTAAAATGGTTCTGTAAAGTCTTTACTGGAAGATGAAGTGTTACTTCATTGTGCTGACTTCCAGATATATTTTTGTTATGACCCCCAACAGCATTTAGAAAACTTTTCTTTAAGTCATGGATAATAACAATTTAAAAGACATGAGTTGAACTGTTTCCTGGAAATCCCATTGGAGATCTGCAAGCAGTTGTAATCAGAATTCCTGGATGTCATAGAAGGGATCTCGTGGTCAAAAAACTGAGTTCTTCTTTGTATTGTTTCCCTTTTTCCTCACTTCTAAATGAAGAGGTAATCAAATATCCCGGCATGTTATTATCATTCCTCATCTGTAGCAAATACTCTCTCATAAATTGGATAGTATTTTGAGACAAAAGGCAAGATTCATCTCAACTATATTGAAATAGCTAGAAGTTAGGGAGTTACTTTTAGGGTGAAATTCAGATTATTAAATTTAGTTGTCTGGAACCATCACCTGAATCTCAATCTGAACCACGTCTGATGAGGATCAGAGGAATCCCACCGGGATTTTTTGTTTGTGGTCTAAAACTTTTCTATCATTTCCCTGTAAATAAATTGCTAAAATGAGACACCTAGCTTTTGGATGAGACATCTCAGTTTTACAGATCATGTATGTCTCACCCCAACAGCCAACATGATTTTGGGGTGATGTTTTCAAATATCGCTTATGGCAATCATCCTGCAAAACTTACACACAATGAAAATTCCTTCAGAATGTCCAAGTGTGATCCAAAGCCCTTTACAATCAGCAGGAGAATTGTTGATCCATTCCGGAAAGGAAGTTGTTTAAGAAGAAACAAACTTTGCTGACAGAATCCCCCTCTGTAGTAAAAAGAGAAGCCTGAAGGGAATGATCATGCAACAAGATCTATTTTGTCTGTCTCTGTAATGGAGGAGTGCATGTCACACACTGGTATTTTTTAGCAACCAGAGCATGTATTTTAGCTGGTTAAGCTGAACAAGTAACTCTGATGTTCAGGCAACTCTCCCTTAGGACTGTTAAGGACAGTTCATCTATCTACTGAAAATATATTTTTCCTCCACAGAAGATTTTAATAACTTGGAGTGAAGTCTGCATTGCACAGGGGTTGAGACCCCAACATTTGCACCATTCAGAGTCATTGAGGTTTCCAGTGCATCTAGCTCATAAAATTCCTTGAGAAAGGGCAATGTTATGCTTCAGCATGCAAGATTGTTAACATGTCAAGTTTTGTTTGCTTAATTTGAGTGGTCTGTAACAGCACAGAGTTTTGAAACCTCATTTCTTTGTTAAAAATAAACATATGATTTCTCCTCTCTGATTGGCAGTGACAGGACCTGAGGGAAGGGCACGAAGTTGTGTCGGGAGTGGTTTAGGTTTGATATTAGAAAAAGTTTCTTTAACTCAGAGGGTGGTTGGGCACTGGAACAGGCTCCCCAGGGAACTGGTCACAGCACCAAGCCTGGCAGAGTTCAAGAAGTGTTTGGACAATGCTCTCAGGCACAGGATGTGATTCTTGGGGATGGTGCTGTGCAGGGCCAGGAGTTGGACTTGATGGTCCCAGATCAGACATGCCAACATGTAGCTGAAGCAGCTGCTGTCTCTTTGCTCCCTCTCTCCACAGTTGTCGCACAGCCTTAGCTCCCAGATATCATTTTTGGAGCCCAGGAAAGCACCAACAACCCTGCCATGGGCGGGGCACTTTTCACTAGACCAGGTTGCTCAGAGCTTGATCCAGCCTGGCCTTGAACACTTCCAAGGATGGGACATCCCCTTCTCTGGACAACCTGTTCCAGGACTTCTCCAACTTCACAGTAAAAAAGTTTCTTCATAACATCCCATCTAAACCTACTCTCTTTTAATTTGAATCCAACCCCCCCTGTCATGTCACTACAGGCTCTTGTAAATAGTCTCTCCATCTTTCTTGTAAGCTCCCTTCAGTGAGGAATTCAGCTCCCTGCAATGAGGTCACCCCAAAGCCTTTTCTTCTCCAGGCAGAACAATTCCAATTATTTCAGCCCTTCCTCATTGGAGAGGTCCTTCATCCCTCTAATCATCTTGATGGCTTCCTCTAGACTTGCTACAACAGGTTGATGTCATTTGGGCTTAAGATATGCAAGCTAAAAATATATCTATGCTTAGAAATAAGATATTTTGGAATCTTGAGTCCATTCCTAGCCAGTGGAATGAAATAAGTAACTTCAGAAGGCAGATCTTCCCACTTTCCTTCATTAATTTTATTAGGATGAGATTGATCACTGTCAGGGGGTGCATGTTTTATCACAAGGTACACAGACACTGCTAAAATTTGATGCAGCTTGGAATTTGATAAATAGTTAAAAGTGGCTTAGATCCAAAATATGAATCGTGTGCAAAATTTGGTTAATTAAATATTAATTATTAATATTAATAATATATTTTTCTCAAATTGAAACCTCCAGATATGTATTAAAGAATGAATCTATTTTAAGATCTATCAAGCTGGTTTTATGATGAGAGAAAAATATTTCCTCAACTAATACATTCTGTTCATTATTGATGATAATAAGTAAGATAAGAGAGAGAGGAGGAGCAAGGGATTAAATGACTGGAGTACAAGGTTGCACAGACTACATATAGACCTAATTTGGATATTTCAGAATATTCTTTAAACTAGAACAAGAACTAGATCTCACTCACTATCTTATACCTTCCAGGCAGGTGTATTTTTATACCCACTTAGGAATTCTATGGGACAGAAATCTTGTGAATACAGGAGCAGGGAGAATTGGAGAATCAGCTTGCTGCTCAGACACTTGGCCTCCATGAAAACAGAAGACATGGTAGATGAGGTGATGAACCTCCTCATTGTGGAATAAATTCTGAAAATCTATTAATTTTAAAATTATGCAAGTTATACCACAAATAAAGAACTTCCTTCATGAGGAAGAAGTTTCAGAGTGATTTTCTCTATAATTTGTTGCCTGTCCTTTGTTTTGGGGCTCCCTACACTAGAAATTAAAACAAAGTAACACAAAGCCATTATCTTTCATGTCAGAGGGATGGTTAATATGCTTCCAACATTGTGAGTGTAAAATATAGAAATATCTTTTGGGGGAGGAGCAAATAACAGAGCTCTCACATCACAGTCCTTCTCATCATTTTTCCCTAGGAAAAAAGCCAGGGGTTGTTCCTACAGAGTATCTAGAAGAAACATTTCTGGCATCAAACAATTCACCTCTTATTAAACAGTATATATTGTCAGTTATAAAATTCCATAAATAACGGTAAAGCAGCCAAGTGAAAAGGCAGATAAAACCCAATAAAAAGTGAATGGAAAAGTTCTATTTCCAAGAGTAGATTGACCAACCTTCCAACTTCTACTTATGGTTTTCAAACAAATAAATATAGTTACAATTAATTGTTTTTTTAATTCAGATTTCTTCAGCACTTGGGAAATTACAGGACATGGAAAAGCTAAATTTATACAACCTCCACTTCATCTAAGCTTACTTAATTTTATCCGAGGTAACTCTATTATTCTTTAGAACCAGAAAGAATTATCTCAATCAACACAGTTGACTTCATGTTAAGAATTTCTGCAGATTTTTTTCCCATAATTTTTAAAAGATAAATACCAATATTTTATCAAAGAACTTCTGAGAAAGGGACAAAAAACGTGTTTTGATCTCTGGTCCAATTCGTACATAATAACACTTTTCTTCTACTCCCATGTGATTTCTTGGACCTTTACACCTGAATTTTTCTAATCTGCTCACTTTACATCTGGAAACTTCAGAGGATTAAGGTTATTTGGTTTGTATTATCAGCATTTCTGATCTGTAGTTTCTTTTCTGCAGCATCAGATAATGAAATGTGTGTATACATTTCTTCAATGGCTTGAAGCTCATTCTGTTCTTCATGGTTATCTTCTCTTGTGCACTTTCCTCTCTGCAGATCCACATTGCAGAACTCTGCCCTTAGCAACTACTCTTTCAGGAAGTAGGTATTATCCATTCTAATCTCTTGAATTCCAGGGAATTTTGGAAAACCCATGTAGCATTCTGCCAGGGAAGATAGGCCAAAGTTTGAGAACAGATCTATTACATCCATCAACCACATTTATATCAGATAGTTAGTAAATGCCTTTGGAATATGTACATCATGGTTAGCCATCTTAGGCTGGTTACAAAATATATATGTCATGTTGAAAAAATGAGATAAAGCATAGAATTTTCCACAGTAACTTTTGCAGCCTTGCTAGCACACATACACACACGAAGCAAAACAAAAAACAACCCCAGGCTTTATAACTAGTTAGAAATTTTTTTCTTTATGATTTTTAAAATTTCATTCTTCCTCTAAAGGTGTAATGCCATTAGAATGCATTTCACAACCCAGCAGGTTTATGGCCACAAAGCAGTAGCTACAATTTGTGTGGAAATAGCAGTGTGTTAATGTGCTGGATAATATTCAGCATGAATAAGATTATTCAGGCTTCTGGGAGATGAAAAGCTTGATAGGCTGTGAGATATTAATAATACTGCATTTGTTTTGGTGGCTGTGCCAGATTGCAACAAACTAATTTCAAACCATCTCAGGACATAAAACAGTCTATAAATAAAGATTTAATTATGTAGTACCTGAACTGTGCATTGCCTATAAAATGTAGACTGACCAGTCATAAAATAAAATACTTTTTTAAAAATGCTTATTTTAAATTTTTTAAAAACTTTTTCTTTAGGAGAAAAACAATGTAAAATATTGGTTCAGCATCCTTGTTGCTATTTTTGAGGAGAGATTCCAAGCAATGAACAACCAGATCTGTCCAGTAATATGTTTTCCTGGTCTTGTGTTCTCTAACAAAAATTAAGAGTTCAGAGTTAGACTGGGATTTGTCTGAAGATCTGGATAGATAACATTCTTGAAGAACATATGACAACATTATTTCATCACACTTTTGACAAACCCAGTGTTAGGTTTTAAATATGGTTGAACAGTGCTGTGGGCTTTGATTCAATTTTAATCTATGTCTGCATTTCTTCCCAGAGTTTGTGTTGGCTGATGTTTAGTTAATGAATGACCATGTGTGCACCAGCTGAAAGAAGCTCCTTCTGAGGCTTCTGCAGCTACCAATGAATTACCAACAAGTTATCAATGCATGTCAGTGAGTGTGAGATTTTCACACCAGGTTCTGACTGTGGACCTTGGCAAGGGAGAGCAGTAAACTCACCTAATTCAATTAGTTGTTTTTTTCCCTTGCTACCTTACACAGTGGATGCTGTCCCCATGGGGAATAATATCCTGCAGCCAGGAAATTTTCTGTAAAAAAAAGTTGCTAGCAAAGACAGCTATAGCTGTGTTCATCTCTGTCTTCTTTCTTTCATCTTTCTTTCTTTCACATGATTTATGTGTATAAGAATAACAGATCAAATACTTGAACCTATATTTATAAAGTATCTTGGGGTTCTCCAAACCATCCATTATGTCTCTTCTTCGTAGCTGATCTTGCAAAAAAAGTTTCTTCAGTGATAAATAATTCAAAAACTGTTTCTCAGATTATCAATTTCTCTTCATTCTCTCTGACAACTGTTGTTTTGCTTTTGCTAAGTATAGTGTTGTGTTTACCTTAGAGATTACATCTGCTGCTTCCTACTATCTAGATCTGAATTTTCAGACTCTGATGCTCCTGTGTAGTTTCACCTAAATGGGCTGCTCTTATCATCACACATAAAAACAGTATTTGAAGGGGACTCTGGGTGTATTAGAATTGAGTAATTCAACTACTGCTATGTAACCCCACCCTGGCATGTTGTTACTGCATTTTATTTTCTTTCAGAAACATGGGTAAGCCACAGGACAGACCAACATCTTCTAACTCACTTTTAGAGTCTGCCTATCTACTGACATATGCAGCTTGAAAACTCAGTGCTGAGGACTGACAAATACTTTGTCAAGGATTTTCTATCAAAAATCGTGGATCTAGGCTCAACGAGTTCCATTTGTAAGCATTTTAGGAAAGGGGAGCCTCAGATCTAGAGGACTGTCTAAAGTTTTCCTTCTGTCCATCCCTGGTTTCTAGTGGGCTTTATATCAGGCTCCTCCTTTGAAGTGCCATGTATAAAGTAGAAATCCATTTCTTATTTCTTATGTAGTCACCTCATTGCACTAGAGAAGTAATAATCCAGGATATTAGAAAACAATGTCCAGTTTTCTTTGATATTATATCACATGATGGCTATGCCTAAATCAGAACGTCCTTTTGTTCTGTATCTCCTTATTATCTAGTATAATTTCTGTCTCCAAATAAATTAAACTTTGTGAGTAAAATCACTGAATGTCTCTTTCAATCTCCATTGCACAGTATTAGTAATAGAAAAGTCTGTCCTGCTCTTATCAATAGCTTCCTCCTGAGTGCCTTTGTTCCAGGGTTATAAGGTTTAATGAAAGCTAATGCTTCAGGCAACCATTTACATCTCTCTTGAACATTACAGATTTTGGAGGCAGCCTTTTGAAAGATGCTTTGTGCTGTAGTGACTAAATGAACAAAAGGAATTTCCTTTACAGATTAACAACTACTGCAGCATAGGGAAGATTACATCAGGTCTGAGCAGTTTAACAGTAGTGTGCTATGCTATGGGCTTGATAGGACAACAAGATTAAATGGGGGAATAATCCAATTTAGAATTAACTCAAGTCTGCAATATTCAGTTCCAGATAGCCTATTGGGGAAAAAAATCAAAGAAAACCTAAACAAACAAAACCCCCATGCCAAATAGAAAGCAACCCCAACAAAAAAAAAAAAAATCCAAAGCCAGATGTATTGGCTTCCTCAAAACATGTACAGAATACCCTTTAAGTGGCCAATTGATGTGGAAATTTTCTCTTCAGTCTAGCACCAAACAGTTTTAGCTACTTTTTGCAATCCTTGTACCACAACAAAAAGACACATTATGTCCCCCACTTTTAGGGAGCTCATTTAAATTTTTTAAGATGACAATGGATCTGCCAAGTTCCTCACAGATTTTAGGACCCAGTTTTGTTGTACAGGGAGAAGCATATTTCAGAAACCCACTTTTTGATCTTATATTGTATAGCCCAGTAGGGAGGAACAGGAAGAGGCAGGACAAAAGGGGGTTGAGGATCCCTTATCCATCTTTTAGTAGGCATTAACCCAGAATGTCATAATGAGAAAGGTCTTATTAATTAAACATCAGTTGAATATCTGCAGAGTTATCTGCACTGGAGGAGAAAAATCCAATTTCTTACAACAGCATGAGAAAAGCAATTGACTGCGGTGCTAATATCTGTTGATCTCTTTGTCTCATCAAGAATATACATTCTTCAGTGAAGGAGGGTAAAAATGATGTCAAGATAATAAAGGTTGCCCAGCCAGACACTGAGATGTGATTATCAGTGTTTAATTGCAGATTTGTGCTATTACAAAATGCAATAGCACAAATGAGGAAGGAGTAACCATCTGTTGATATTGTTCCTGACAGAAAAGTGAGAAGGAGGAATTATAGGAATTGTTGGGAACAAACAGGGAGAGAGATAAATATAAATAAAACAGTTCTGTGATTTGGGATCCATTGATTCACACCTTCATGAGGAAAGCCTTGAACATGGCTGTGGTATGGAGAGTGGGGACAAAGGGCTGGAACATCACAAGGAATGGCTTTCTGGATGAGTGTAGTTATCCCCTCAAGCAGAGAAAAAAATTTTGACTTTAGAATTTAATTGTTAAGATGCTCTGGTATCAATGTTGTTCTGTTGACAGTTCCTGTATGTGGTTAAGGGAATTCTACATGTCAGGGCCTGTTTTAGCAGAGCCAAGATTGCACAACATTTGTCTCCCTTAACTTCAAGTTATTTTTCCAAATATCTTAGCAAGATTTGTACCACCCACAGCACATGCAAAACATGTCCCTGGTTTCCAGTTCCTGAAGCTACAAGACTTTTTACCATTAATTCAGACTCTTTACAATACGTTTAAAATCAAAAAAAAATATAATGCAACAAATATTAATTCTCTGTTATAACAATGGGAATGTGAAGTGAGGTCTATGGCAGACTGAAGATTTATGGACAAAACTGACTGTTTCCCTTTTCTCTTTTACCTAAAGATGGATTTTTTTCTCTGACTTTTTATAAATAGTAGAATCTTAGCTGGTTACTGGTACTATCGCTACATTGTTTAAATGTAGCTGATAACCTGCATTAAAGTCAGCAATTATAATGTTTTAAATGTTTGACTGGGAAAGGTCATTGTGGAAAATTGCATTTTAAAAAGGTTTTCTGTGATGCACAGAAGTCCATGCTGGAGCTGTTCTCTTAAAATTCAGATCTTAAAAAATGACTTGTCTATCCCAAATCTGCCCAGAGAGGTTTATAAACAATAAGTTGAACTCAGATATTCACTGTGTTGATAAAAACACCAAGGTCAAAACTCAGTGGAAAAACAAATAAAAAAAAACCTCAAAAAGGACCATTCAGTTAAAATCTCCACTGCAGTTACCTCAATGTTCTTACAATCAAGCATGACAGAGTGAATTGATTCCTTCAACCCCTGATATGGTGAAAAGCCAGCTCTATAAATAACAGTAGTATGAAGGTCAACATTTATATCCAATGTTCATTCACATTTACATCTAAGAAATAAAGAATTTATTGAAAGAGCAGTTGGATATAAATTCCTAATCTCTGACATATTGCTATTATTCCGTCTTCAAAAAAAAAAAGTTATAAAACTTCATGACTCCTGCTCTTGGTAAAAGACAGCTGGAAACCCAAAAGTCAGGAGCCTAATGAAGAAACCACCTTTGCCATCATAATTGATTGAGTTTTTTCTTTTTTTTTAATGTGACCTCTTACCAACTCCATCACAGAGGTGCATCTGTCTAATAAACCTGGGTGTTATTAGACCAGGTTTTATTGGAAATATTTTTTTTTTGTCTTTCCCAAGGTCCTTGAAAGCTTTACCATTTAGATCAGTAATGTGTCAAAATTACATTTTTGGGGTTGATAATTTTGAAATTTGATTCCTTCCTTCCCTTCTTCCAGTCTTCATCTTTCTCTTATTAGAAACAAATGAATCCAGGGATTTCAAAATCACTCTCAATGCAAATTACACTACCAAAAAATAATATGAAATGTTCTGGCATCTATGAAGCAACTTATTTCAGCTCGCAAACTTTCATCAAAATACTCTATTTGCTTCTAAATATTGTTTTGAATTGAATGCCAAACATAGAAGATTTCCCAATATCTTGAATGAAAACCAAATGAGGTAAGGATGTCACAAGTTTCTCCCAATTTTCCCCCATGGTAACTGAAAGTTCTTCATAGTTTGGGAAGAAACAGCAGTTTTAGTAGCGGAAATACCTTTGGCCAGTTTACTTGTGATGTCATGTTAGGAGACTCTCTCTCCTCTTCCACAGAAATTGCTAAAAAGCCACTACACACAGAATCCTTTTAGTTTCTCAATATCTTGAAAATAACAAGACTGGCAGACAATTGACCCCTCAGAGATGAACCCAAATTTAAGGTTAAAAGCAATTCCCTGTACTCTGAAAAATGCAGTTTATCAAATCTAAGACATACAACTGGCATTTCAGCTGCCAACCTGATAGCTCTTTTCAAGATGATCTTTGTGAAATATAATGGAAAAATCCTTTAGGATGGTGCAAGGTAGATCTACCATGGTTTACTCTCATTGCCTCAAACTAATTGACTTGGTACAAAAAATAAAATCCATTTTTCTGTCATTCTGTCTTGTATCTTGAAAAGCTAAATCAGAGCACGATAGATGGAGGCTCTTTGACATTCCTGACAGTACAGTTTGTATTCCATTCAGTCTCTTAATAATGCCATCAAAAAACACTAGGCCACTTAGCCATAGCCATAGGAGGGTCTAATAGAGAAATTCTTCTTCAGCAGCTAAATCAGCATGGGAGTTCACAGCCACAAGAACCACAGCCTTACAGCAGCCTGTCATGCTGTGGGAGTCTTACCAGAGTTGCTGTAGCTTAAGTCCATTGTCTTGATCATAGCCTTCAAAGGAGCCCCTCCTGATCAGCTGGATTCTGAACACTTCTTTCACATGACAGCCTGAAAATCAAATGAAAGAACAATGTCCTTTGAAAGAAGGCATTCTAGTAGACTCTGCCATTAAATCTAAGCATTTCTTTAAATAAGAGGCTTGGTGTATTAAAAGTCCCTGAGCAATTTCAGCTTTGTTTTTTCTATCATTTTAATATAGTTTTTTCCAGCTTGACAATTAGGCTCATTGTGAGCAAGAATGACACAAAAAACAAGTTATGAAGACATTTAGGTATAAATTGTCAATAGTTCTGCATTTTGAAATCTGGTTTTTGGTGTTTTTCTTTTTTTTTTTCCAACAGATCTGTGAAGCCAACACATTTAGAAATATAAGCAGAGATGCGAGACCATTAAGATGTCGTGGTCAAACTCCTAAGATTCCCTGAGCAGACAGTTTTTAACTCTACATGGAGTAGAATAATGAAATATGTTTTCTACCTGCAGTTGTATACAAATATCCACATTTGTTATGTGACGAGTAATCAAGACCCCATATAATACCTTTTGTGCCACAACTGCACCTAAATCTTTAAGATCCCTTTAAATATTATTTTGTTTAGCATTCATGCAAAAGAATTAATGTAAATGTACTGCTAAAAAGCCTGAGTTTCTCTGCTCTTTGGTATGTCAGAAGAGTGGTCATTGCTCTGCAGTAACGTCCAGAGTCCAGAAAGGAGAACAAAGAGAGTGGAGCCCCTTCAAGTTTTTCTAAAAAAGGCAATGTTAATCCACGTAAAATGCCAGCTGCAACACAGTTTGAAATGTAGCTCTGCAAAGTCTGTTCACTCTGTGAGCCATGCTGTTTTGCTGGTTTTTCCTGGACTGCAGGGCTCAAGCTTTTCCATCCTTCTAAAATTCACTAAATTTTTCGAGCTTGGAGAATGCCACTTTTATTTTCTGCCTCCTTCCAGTGTTTAGAAAAGGAAAGCTCCTCTTCTGTGTGGCTGTGAAATGAAGAAATAATTTCCTATGTTAATCTGCCCTAATTATTGTGTGGTATGGACAGAAAATATTCTTCTAAAAAGGGTAAAGAGAGACATCTTTCTGAAACTGGGGTAAGAACTATGCATCTCTGGGACTACTTTTGGTTTGCCCTTGATCCGGCAGCAAACACTTTGCAGCCAAACCTTCTTCTCATCATTTGAACAAGAGGTGGGACTGGGAATAGGTCCTAGAGCAAGTGATGCACAGCTCGGGGATGAAAGGTGGGAAGCTGAGTTCAGTCTTGTAGAAATGTCCTTAAATCCAATGAGATTACCTGACCAAATCTGCTGTGTGACCTTGTCTTCTGTCTGGCCACAGATCCTGCAAACTGAATGGATGTGCAAAGCTGAGACCCAAACCAATAAATAATGCTCTTATTTATTGCCACTGTTAAGGAACATGGATAAAGACGGAAACCCATTGCAAGAAGGGTGAGAGAACCTTTTTTGAGCAGACATACCTCTATGATAAAACTATTTAAAATTATTTTTTTCTGATGAGCTGCAGCACAGTCCCAGGCTCTGATGTGTCAGGGTTGTGAAAGTCCCAGTATTACATGAGACTCCCAGGGTGCAGCCCACAGTATAACAAATTAGCATGGCTGCTTCCAAAGTGTCAGTGACTGACAGGAGATGAGTTGGTGCTGACAGCACAGGGTAGCTGAAGCTGCTGCTCCACTGCCTGAACAGCTGAGCTCAGTTTTTCCCTACCTTAAAGAAAATGGAATGCAGTCCACATTTCCCTTCCTGTTGGGTTATTGATCGCTCTCAGCACAGGGTGTGCCATGAGGGATTCTCTCCATTTTAAGCAGAATATGGCTGGACTATTAAAACAAATGTGAGAACTTTGCTTGGGAAACATCAGTTTGGTTTATGGACATTAAAGGCACATGTAGCTCTAATTAAGAGTAGGAGAGACATGAGATCTCAGCAGGTTATGATGAGGGAGGGTAAGAAAAAGCTCTCTCAAGTATGAGGCAGAAGAGCATCAGAGCAGCATCCCTGCTGCAAGGAGGTAGAGGAACCTCATGGGAGCCCCCACAAGGTTTGAATGGATCATCATTGGTCTCTCCTGTGCTGTGCTACATTCAGCCAGGCATTTAGCTGTCTATTCCTGGTACTCTGTGCAGTAATGAAAGGGTGTTTGCAGAAAGAGAAGAAGGGGAAAAAAGGGGTGAGGAAAGCTGCCAGAATTTCCTGCAGAGACCCAGGATGCCATCTGCCCTGGAGAAAACGTTTGATCCTGATTTTAGAGATTTATGTGGAAAATCCCCTACCTTGCTGCCTTTCATCTTTGTCCATTATCTGGCGTGATGGGAATCACTCCTTCCTGCTACTGCCTTTGGTGTTGGTCTGCAGTACTTCAGTGCTGCTGCTGGAGTGTGGAGCCACCAGCTGGTGCCATGTTCCTCCTGCTCTGATGGAAAATTAAATTATCCCTCTCTCCCTCCCACAACTTTGCTATAGGTGATGTGGTAAAGAAAAAGTCTTGTGTGGCCTTGAGCTCAGCCTCCAACAGCCACCCAAGATACCAAAGAGAAAAGCAGAAAAAAGTGTAACCCTAAGGGGTTTTGAATAAAGCTCTTTTGAAACAAAATATCTATAGTGCAACATGGTCTTTGAATAATTTAAGGTTTTGTGGGGAGCGTTTCAGCAAAAGATGTTGTTTAGAGTATGCCTGTGACAGTGGCATTCCAGTGAGGAATCACAGGAGAGTATAGCAATAGGTAACAGAGTGGCTGATGCTGATTAAGAGCACTTTTATATTATAGCTGGATTGAAGTATGGATGTTGGCCTCAGTTTCCTTATCTGTGAATTTAAGAACTTCCTGAAGAACTGAGCAGTATCTTGAGTACATTTTTATTATCTCCATGTAGGATTCATATACATGTTTTTCCATGAAGAAAACTGATTGGTCTGTTTAGTAGTGCTAGAAGAGCAAACAATATTTTTTTCCCTTTACTGTACTGTTGAATTCAATAAATGGAAGGAGAAAAAAAGATGAAGAAAGCATAAAGAAAAAAGGTTATTTTAATTACTTTACAACAATCAGTTCAAAAGAGAATTCAGCATTATGACACACCGATGTGCAGTTGCCAGAAGCCCATCGAATTACATCTTTTGTCACACATTGTGGAATCCACCACCTTTTCCTCTCCAGCAGTCTTTAGGCAGGTAGCTTGGGGGTTGCTTACACCACCTGCAAGGAAGTCAAGTGCCAGCAGGCCTCAAGCTGAGTAGAGCTGGTACAGGTGCACCTTGGGGTGTGAGGGGTGCCAGGGAAGCCTTACTGCTAACAGAGGGAGGAGATGGCCTCAGTCCCTGACTGAAAAATCTGGAACTATAACTAATTTGCATCCACAGTGTAAGCTCTAGATCAAGACAGTGCTTCCCAGTTCCCACAGCCCAGTAAATGGCCTGTGCCCCGTGCCTGTGGTTTGAACTCCAGTATGGGATCCTCTGCCAGCACTTTGTGATGGGCTTAAATATGCCAGGCTGGGCAGAGGCAGGAGTGAGGCTTATATAAGCTCCCAACCACTTTTATGCTGCATTGTTCACCCAAGACAAATGGTATTTTGTCCCTTTGTGAAAATAAAGCCTGGTGAAAACTGATAACACAGGGAAATGTTCAGCTTGTCCTGATTTCTCTTGCATTTGTTCCATTTCTTGGAAGTTGATTGAACTATCCAAACCTGATGCTCCACTGTTTTGGTTTAAAAGACCAAAACTTTGTGTGCTAGGGAAGGCAGGACCCTCCCTTGGAATAGAGAATGTAAACTCCTGTGGAATGCCCCTGTTCCTAAGAGGCAGGAATTTGATCTTACTCTTCTTGTGTTGCCAATAACTCCTCCCTTGACCTGAACCCTAACTCCACCCCTGTGATACCCTATAGAAACCCTAACTCCACCCCTGTGATACCCTATAGAAACCCCACAACCCTGCCTTTGCCCAGTCTCCGTCCCACCCCTCCTCCCTGGGGATCATAAATGGATTCTTGAGCTTTCTAAAACAAGAACCCATCTCGTTTGTTCCCATGCCCAGTGCTGGCAACTGCACCCTCCCTGGACACGATGAACCCAGTTGACAGCACTGCAACAAAAGGTGGAGAATGAGGGCAACCAGTGATGCCAGCACAACCAGGACCCTGTAAGTGACCCACTGAACTACACCCTGCAGGACCCCCATCTGAAAAGGAACATGGTAGTAAAAAGCTTACAGGAAGGGGAATTCCCAGTAAGGGTCCAGCTTACTGGGACGGGGTGATGGGACTGACATCTACCATCACTCAGCAAGATGTTTATGAGCAGTTTAAGTTTTTTCATTTTTCATGGGAAGCAGTTTTTAAGAACTACAAGCAGCTGGTCTGCCTGAAAAAGGGACCATTTGATGGACTCTTGTCAACTTTCCTGACATATCTGCTGCAGCTTATGGACAGTAAAAGCCCTGGAGGCTACTTATGGATGGTTATGGATGACTGCATGCAGCGCGTCGATGCCTTAGATCTGTGGTCCCTCCTCCTGTGAACCCCCACGTCTTTCAGTTTCTGTGAAGCTGCCCTTTCATTCTTAAGAGTGTGGAAAAGAGTGAAAACTGCCAGGACAGCACAGAGTTGCTACCGTCTCTCCGTCACTCCATGTCCCTCTCCACCCCCTTTCCCTGAAGGCAGAACAAGGGACAGAATCCATCCAGAAGTGACACGGGAGCACTACTGTCCTCTCACCATCCTGTGCCCTCCTTCGCCCCCTGCCTTTCCATATCCCCTGTTCCCTACCTGGAATGGTGATGGCCGTGCCGTCCTGGGCCCTCCTTCTAAAAATGGCACTGACCGTGCAGTTTAAGATTCCCCTTTTTCCCGCCTAAGGCCTTCTTTTCCAGTCCCAAACCTCCCCTTCCCCCCTATGTACCTCCCCCCCTTCCTGCCACGCTGCTGCAGCTGGCCCTGCCCCAGGCCCCCTCACTCTTGCTCAGTGCTGAGGAACGGACTTAGAGGTTTATTCTCTCTTTTCCTTTATCCTTTATTTTCCCCTCTCTCCTTAAACCATTGACAGAAATCCTCTTTTCTTCTATTTATCTCTTTTTTTTTCCCTCTGGAGTTTTCCACTCTCTCTATTCTCATCTGCTGTTGTTTTGAGAAATGGATAGGTGTGGGAGGGGGAAGACTTACCCATCTAGTTACACATGCTGCCATCATCAGTGAATTTGCAGCACTGTCTTTGGACTGGGCAGACATTTCCAACCTCTCATTGTCTCTGTCAGAGTTTGCAGGTGTCTTGGGGCAAAGTCCTTTGAGTCATCATGTTCACTGATGTACACTTCCTTCTTGGCATTAAATTTACTTGCACTGGGAGAATGTCATTTTTTTACATGCAGTTATAGAGACAGCAGTTATGTTTGTCTGCTGTATGCAAAGAAGGTGCCTGTTTGCTGCTACACCTCCAAACCTCCTGTTCCTTGTTGTGACTGTTGAGACTAAAAACAACAGAGTAAAAAAGTGTTTGTGAAAGGCTGGCATTGGATGCCAGGGGAAAGCTTGTCCTGGAGAGTACAGATACAATAAAGAAGGTTTTGAATTTCTTCTAAGTTCTTTCAGTATAAATAAAAGAATTCCAATGATGTGATCTGTCTAGAATTTAAGAAAAACAACAGATTATTAAAAAGTAAAGAATCAGTTCTGAAAACAAGTTTAGAAAGAGGAGGGATAAAATAGTGTGTGTCTACCAGATATGGAGCCTGTTCTTGTTGTCTGAAAGGATGAATCATCATGAATGCTCATCTGAATGCTCCCCCTGTCCTGAGCCCTGTGCTGGGTGTCCCTTTCTGCCATGGAAGCCAGCAGCACCTCCTGAAGGAGCAGGGCTCTCCTAGGCAGAGCCCTGACAGCAAACTGAAATGAAGAGCAAAATCCAGCCTTCTGAAGCCAAGATCCTGGCTGGTACTGTGAGTGTTACTCTTCCTGTGAGTGGAAATTTACTGCACAGCTATAGGTGTGTGTGTATTTGTGATCTATAGTTGATACTCTAACTATAAATTTATATCATTTTCTGTAAATATATTCACTCACACTCCCAGATTGCCACACACACAGGTGACATTCAGTGACCCCAGCTCCCAGAGTGTTCTCTCTTCAACACTTTTTGCATTTGCACTGTAGCTACTGAGTGAGATACCTGAAGTGTCAGTATTTTTATAGAAGGATGCATGAGATGGATGTTACAAATGTACACTTTATTTCCCATGAGCAACACTTCATTATGGACAAAAATATTATTCTCTTTGTACAGGCTCTTAGAGGAAAGATCTTGCAAGCAGCAAGACCATCTGTTCTCTGTCTCTGTATGTGTAACCAGAAACACACTTGAGGAGGAAGTGAATACCTGGGAATAAATCTAATGTACCTGAATAAAAATTTTAAAAGATTGGAGAGGAATGGGATGGGATGGGATGGGATGGGATGGGATGGGATGGGATGGGATGGGATGGGATGGGATGGAATAGAATAGAATAGAAGTTTCTGGATGCTTTATATCTGTTGCAGGACAGGTGAAATAAACTAGTAAATAAAAAAGTTTACACTAAGAAAACACACAGCTGTGTGAAAAAATCAATGACTTTTTTCAATATTTCCAACAGCTGAGAACCAGTGTGTTGGGTCCTGTTAGTTTGGTATAGAGGCAAACCAGATAGTGTGATTAATAATGAAAAGCTATTCTAGTGATTCTTACCATTGATCTGACCTGAACTGATTTTGTTATTGAAAGTTTGGGTGAAAGCAATATCTACATGAACAAAACAACCAAAAAATTGCTGTTTATTTGTTCCACTGCGGGAGAGGAGGGATGGAGAGACTCAAGCAGACATTTTATTATCTTCTCAGCCATGCTATGAAATGCCATGTCACCCTACTTACACATTAAATAGCAGTTAGTAAAAATAGTTGCCAAAAATCCTGACAGCACACAATTGCACTTAAATGTTTTAGACAGATTAGAATTCTATACACTCATTACTCACCATTTCCTAATTTAAAAACCAAAAAAATCTGTTCTCTGTCCCATCTCAAGCACAAGGCTTTACAGCTGCATGCTCTTGTCACTTCCAGCTTTCCCATCTGTTGCTGCAGAGAAATGATAAATGAAGTTTCAATGGGATCATAAAAGCAGGCTTATCATTTTGACACAAAACAAGACTTAGATAACAAAAAATAATTATAATGTGCTCTTGTTTTTGGAATGAAGAATTTTCATGACTTCAAAAGCATAAAAAAATGATGTGTCAGAAATTAGAAAAATAGCAGTGAAAACTGAATTCCTTAGAACACATAAAGGAACAAATTTTTTGACGGCAAAAAGCTTCTATAATTTCTTGGATACAAAATGTAGATTTGGGACTTTTGTTTGATGTTTGACATTGAAATAGGATGTAAATAGGATGTCAGGTACCATCATACATCTCAGGTGTTGCATTTCTCACTTGTTATAACAGATTCCAGATTCATTCTGTTTGATAAATAAGCTGTGAATATGCAATAATAACAATAAAGCAGTGTTTTCCATGATAGAGAGAACTGAGAGGATAATAAGCATATGAAATATCCTGACTGATACTCATTAAAGGATGACATTTCTGCTCAGTGCCATGCTATGCTTGGTTTGACAGAAGAGTAACAAAAAGCTGATCAGCAAACCCTACATTTTTATGCCAGACCTGACCAACTTGTCTAAGTTACTGCAACATCCTTCCAGATACCCACGGCTTTCACTACATTTACTTCGTAATTTGCACTTGTACTTAGGCATATAATTTGAAAAGATAAACGAAATCTGGTGTAAAATCTTCTTGTAATGTAAGTGTACCACATTAGCCAGCATATAGATGGCCTTTTCTTTCTCTCAGGGGGGGAGGATAAAGTTAAATAAAAAGAAAATGGTCAGAAATCATCATTTTAACTGCTATGCGAACTCTACAAATAAAGTCAATTTATTTCTAACCATAAGTTAAAGACCTCCTGCTTCAGAATTGGCTTCTTTATAGCTATGTTTAAAATACAGATTTAATTGTTTTGAAAAAAATATATTCATTCAGTCTTTCAGTTTTTGTGGAGTCTCACCTTTCCTCCTTCCCAAGGCAGTTTATGCCAGCGATTCATTTCTCCTTTATTCAAAGCATGATTTGTTTCTGGTCCCCATCCAGCCTCATCTGTTAGATCAGACAGTTCCACCAAGAGAAACATTCCCCTTCTGTGGACATCTGCAGAATATCATCAGATCTGTTCTTTTCCCTTTCCCATTACTGAAACAGATTGCCTCTCTCCCTCCGTCGGGCTTCCCGGATTTAAGCACCTTGTCGTGCAGTCCATTCCAGGCACGAGTCATTTGCAAAAGCAGAGATGTGCAGAAGCAACCTCCTGGCCACGGCCAGTGCAGCAAAACTGCATCTGTTCCATCCCATTTAAGCTCACACAGGACTCGTGAAGTTTAGCAAGCATTTGTCCTTAGGATGTGAGTTTGGAAACTGTGGGGCACGCACCGGAACAGGAGCTCTTTGAGCCAAGGGAATGACAAGCCTGAGGACCACACATGTTGGATGCTGGGTTTGGAGAGCACTCATCCCTCGTGATGAGAGGCTACAATGCTGAAATTGGCTGTGTGATATCACAGGTGCTATTTTCAGGAAATTATGCTAAAAAATTGTTATTATGACAATTGAGAAGAAACCAGTTTTAAACAGAGATGTAGTCAAATAGAGGGGACAACTGAACTCCAGAGACTTGGTATTTTAGATGAATAAAAGAGACTATCACTTACCTGTCCTGCTTTTCATCTTCAAGAAATAACAATCATTTTGCAGGAACAATAAGCTGATATGAGCTGCAGACAAACAAAATTTCATGCACTGCTAACATGCAGCAATCTCTGAATGACATCTGGCACATGGCAGACTATAGCCAGCAAATGCACAGAACGATAAACCAAAAAGTTAACAGACCTAACAAAATCTTTCCCAGGAATCTGCTCAGTGTTTTGAATGAATATGTGCATTATTCAACAGAGTTGGCAGACTCCATCCAACAGGGAGATGCATTTAAAGGCAAAAACTGTTTAGTGATGTGTCCCAAAAAAGTATTTCAATCTCTTATGCACATGTAGATGAACATCTAAATATTTTTAAAAAAATTAAAAAAAGAAAAGTACTAATTATATTTATTTTGACTACACTTTTGGGCTAAAACATGGATTGTATTCTTCTTCCTGCCCCCCACCATGTGCCCCATCTCATCCCACCCCTTTTAAGTTCTTTCTGAGATTTATTTTCTTTTCACAGAAAAAAAATTTCTTAATAGGAACAACTGAGTGGGAGAAATTATATTCAAACTTCAGCTTTCTGCAGAACCTCTGATGGTTTGTGCAGAGTTTCTACATGGTTGTGAAATATGTTTGTGCTCCAGATTTAAAACAGATTGATGTGCTAGTCATGATCTCAATTATCCAAGATTATAATGCAAGTTCTGGACATTACACCAAACTGTGCCAGAAATATTAAATTTCTTTTTCTGCATTACTAAATTAGGTTATTTTAAATGGTTAAAAAAAAAAAAAAGCTGATAAAAGTCAATTTATCCATAATGGCACTTTCAAGCTGTGTTTTATCATTGAAAATAGCTGTATGATTTCAGTGTATTAAGATAGAATGTGCTGCCAAGATGTCTCTTGTCAATCATCTAATTCAGAAATTCTTTTATCTTTAAAAGTAATGGCTTTTATACTTTTACCAGAAATTTGGAGTTGATTCTGTTGTTCATTCATTGCACTGTGATTGCCAGAAACAAACAGCTCTCACTTCCGTTTTGCTGGGTCCTGTACAAATACTGTAGCTACTGCCTAACTTAACTTAGAGGCTTGTGGTGGAGTCTACAGGCTTATTTTCTTATTTCACTCATGCTCATCAGTTGTCAAATCCAGCATGGACTGGCTTCTTAAGTTCTGAGCAAACCAATATTTACAATCAGTGGATTAATACAAGTAGAGACTCAAGAAGAACCATTTGAGGAAAAAACGATAAAGGAGAAAACTTTCCATTCCCTCATATCTTTAATTTAATTTCACTATTTGTCATGTGTGTTTTTCTAAGGTATGGTTTTGTTTCAAGTTTCCAGCCTCCTCTGACAGCATCTGACCCACGAGGGTCTCAGTTTCCTGCCACCTCCCCCCAGCCTCATCTCAGCTGCTGGTGACACAACACTGCTGGAACTGTGGCTTACACCTCAGAGGACATTGCTAAAGAGTTCAAAGAGCCTTGAGAAACTTCACAGGCCAGAGCCAGCTAAAGGAGAAGTAATATTGTGAGACAGTGAAAACTAACACCTACAGGGTTTAAGGTTTAAAAATCACACCAAGATAAGGCATTAAATAAAAATAGAAAAAAAATACACAGAGAGTTGCAACATAGCAACTCAGCACTGCCAGGATGTGCAGGATGTGACTAAAGAGTGGTGTAGCTCAAATATCCCTTCTGCATTCTCCACATTTCTCATTGTTTATAACTCAGAGATGACCAGCTGAGCAAGAGGGGATAGCATTTTATTTCTGCTTCCACTTTTTGGACATTTGAAATTCAGCAAGTCATGGCTTTGTCTCCAAGGTTCAGGAGAAATTCATGGAGTTGTCTGCAGCTACAATATAGAAATAGTAATTTGTTAATGATTCTGCAATAGAACAACTTATAGGTTGTCAGAATTTAAATTCATAAAAAGAAAGCAAAAGATTAAAATAAGTCTGGTGATGTTTGAGAAGCTGTCAAACGAGTGCAAACATGAAAATATTCTTTGGTCAACCTTCTTCACTGGCTTGGGTGTAGCTAATGAGTCAAAGCTAAGGGATGGTTGATTTAGGAAGCTGGGGCTCCTCCAGATACTGCTATGATTCTAGTTTTCCCAGGAGCTGTTTCAGTACAGTTTTTTCACAGAGTCATGATCCAAAGCTCTTTCAGGGCTTTTCACATCCAGTAAGATGTAGACTGGGCACTCACAGCTTCTACTGACAGCCCAGAAAGTGCTAAATGCAAAGAAATGTGTAAATGTGCAGTGAATGCAAGAGATCTGAGTGCCATGGAGGAAAATGGGAATGGGGAAGAGGAGGTGGAATTAGGAAAATGAAAGGAGCAGTAAGAGGAGTAAGGAAGGATAAATAAATAGCAGATGAGGAGGGAAGCTGAGTAAAATTCAGTATCCAAATTCTGGTTCTGCTTTCAGCCAGAATTTGTATCTTGAGACCTGCTGTCTTTGTAGTGGTACTGCAACCCAAAAGCTTCACTGAGAGCATGAGACTTGTACTGCTGGAAGGTTAATGATTCAGTTGTGCAAATATTTGTTTCAGTGAGGACTATTCTGTCAATTCAAAATAAGCAAGACCAGATTTTGATTCAAAGTCAAAAACAAGGTTATTTTCAAAATATTTCTAAAATCAAATTAAAAGGTCTTTCATTCATATTTTCTAAGTAAAAGGTTATAAATTTTAAAGTGAAATCTTATACATGTTGGAAAGATCCATTTTCTCTATAATATGTATATGGTATGTTTCAGTATTGTTGGACATATTTCTCTTCTGAAAGAAAAAAAAAAGATGAAACACTGCATCAATATCTAAAATTGTTTCAGGAAAAAGTTCCCAGATCTAACCCTAAAGTAGAAAGATCTGCTTTCTAAAAGTTGAGCGAAAACAAGCTGAGTATAGTCTATCCTAGAAAAAAAATTGTATTAGTAGTATTTGAATTATACAAACACTTCCCTCCCCTCTACAGTTTTTCACTGCCTCTCCAGAGCTACATATTCATACATTTTAACCTTTATTGGTCTTATTTTCCTTTTGGTTACTTCAAAGTAAATTATTTTTACTAGCATGTCAAGAGGCACCTATATCCCTGTAAAATTGCATCCCAAGGAATTCACAGAGTAACCACCCAGTAAAATGTTCCACACACTCCCCTCTTTTAAATAGCTACATTAGGTGAACCTTTTCAGTGTAGATAAGAATAAAGTGTGTAATTAAAGCATCCCTATTCAAGCAGTGTTTCAATTGCAGATAACTTTCAAGAAAAAGTTACATTTTTGATGATTATTTAGAGCCTTAAACTTCAAGTATTGTATAACCTAGCAATGGTACAGCTGTTTTTGTATAAACTCTCTTAAAAGTGCATTCCAGAGGAGCATGTAGGTCATGATACATATTCAAACAGTAGGTTAAGTAATAATGATAACTACTTAAATATAGAGCATCACATTTACAGCTATCCTTCTGTTTAAATTTCCTTCTCCTACTGTATGTTATTCGATGCAAAAGCTGAAAAAGTACTGCACAGCTGTTTTTTATTTCTTCAGTGTCACTCTGAATAACATTAGTTGAAATCCCAGTCTAAGAAACAAGTAGGTATTTTTTCAACAGATTAAATTTTCAAATCTTTGAAATCTGCAGTAGAAGAATTACATAAAGTAATTCCCAGCCTCATTAGTTTATAATCTAAACAGACATAGAAAAGTACTCCTGCAGAGTGGATAACATGATGTCTAACAAGCTTTTTTACAGAAGATTATTGAAAGGAAACATATTTGCTCTTCAAAATTTTCACTAAAAAATATTCTGCAGGTAAGTAGATGCCTTAATACCTTAAACACTTGTGCAGGCATTGAAATAACAGGTGGAAAAAATTCCAAAAATCAAATCACATGCACCTGAAAATAAAAACAGCCTCAGTCTGAGCAGCTTGCAAGCCAAACATGTGCCTTAAACTGCTGCTGAACATTGTGCTTACAATATTGTAGTTTGCCTCTCCAACAAAATTGCATTTTCACTGCATGTTTCTTGGATAATTGCTTCGCATAGCAAAAAATTCCATTGATATGTTACAGGATATTGTCAGTTGTAGCTATTAGAGGTTGTTCTCAAGGGATGTCTCCTTTGGACTCATTATATTAATATTTTAGCACTTCCTAGAGAAATTAAGTTTCTTAATATTTAATAATCACTTAGTCATTATCATAATAGGCACAAAACATGGGATGGCTGACAACATATAGAGAACTGTGAGGCACTACTGCACATGTGATGGTTTGGAAACAGTGACTTGCTGAGATAATATATGCCATTGGTACTTTTTTCTTTAAATAGAATTTTCAAAAAAACAAAGGCTGTATTTTATGGAAATTGAAGTACAGATGATCAGCTTTGTCCAAAGAGGAAAATAGTAACACGATGCACAAGGAAAAAAAAAATTAAAATTACAAAAGTCTAAAAATTTAAGCTATCCAGACAAGATAGAATTTAGTTTCTCAATTAAATGTTGTGGCCAAAGTACAACAAAAAAGCCTGCTGCCAAATTCAGTCCAGTGTGCCACATCCAGGTTCTCTGGTTGCTGCTCCTGACATGAATTCTAGGCATGAGTGGTCTATGAATAAGCTTGGTCAATGGTTTAACCAGTTTTCAGATTGTTTTTTAAAATTGACTGATAATTTCAATTGGTTTCATCAAAAGTTTTTCCCAGTGTTTGCTTTTGGTAGTGACAATTCAGGACAAACTGTGTTGAAGGGAAGGCTTCTGGGAGAAGTCAGAGGCACAAAGCCCTAAAACATGGATAAGAGCTCTGTGAGATAGCTCCTGTAAAGAAGAAAACAGAGTTATTTATGTATCAATATTAAAAGGCAAGAGCTGACATATGGCAATCACCTACAGAAAAATACTGTAAATGTTTGCTTGCCTAATAGTTACACAAAACAGGTTATATAAAACAGATGAAGATTAGTACAGTGTGTGGATTCTGTATGAATTACTACCAGGATTTTAATAAGATTTTTCAGAGTTCTCTGAGGACAACATACTATTAAATGTTAGTATTAAAAAAGATATCCTCAGAGACTTATGTAATTAGCATTTTAACTGGTAAACCAGTAGAAAATCTATGGTCTGAGCTGTTAAAAATAACTTTTCATTCAAGTGAAACAGTCACAGACTAAACTTTTCCTGTAAGTTACTGGCTGGATAAAAAAATTGCTTTAGTGCTGATGGCATGGCAACAGATCTGCAAATACTGCAGTACAACTTTATTTATAAGTGAGTTTTTCCTCCATATAGTCCTGTTTAGTATATGCTGGATAAGTTACTGATGTGCTTTCTCCAGAGTAAACACTTAAGGCCAATAGGTCAAATGTCAGAGCTTAATCCAATTGAAGGGAAAGGCCATTAAGCTGGTCTACACAAATGTTTCTTCAAGCTTTTTATGCCCTTGTCACACCCACTCAGACACAGCCACTGCTCTATCTGTAACCTGTCCAGAACTCCCTAATTTGCCACATTGGAGCAGGCACTACATCTAAGACAACATGCCTTCGTGTGGTGGGAAATTATTGAATGGGAGAACATGAAGAATGTAAAATAAAGGTTAATGCTTGATATACCAGACCCACAGTGTACACTTAGTTAATGTTTAGCCCTTTGGTTTAAAAATTGGTACAATACTATGCTATTTTTGATTGCCTGTAAATGGGCAGAGCTAAGGTAGTGCAGAAACCTTGACCTACACAGGAACCCCTGAACTAGGTGGAGAAGAAAGGATGGGCTGCATGATCTTTACTCACTTGGCTCTGAGGGCAGGATTGTTCTAGTGATAGATAATCTTGAGTCTATGGGAATCTATTTGCAAATTATTATAAAGTATTCTTTATATGGTAATTTATTATATATTATATCCAAAGTAATATAGAAAAAATTAAATCCAAGGTGATTGACTTTCTGTAGTCTCAGTAGCAACATTCATTATATTGACAAATTTTATCACTACCCATTTGCATGGTGACTAAATATTAAAAACAGCATTAGGCTGGGATAGATTATGTGGATCAGACAGTAACATTATGCTGTCACGTCAAAGTGCCTCTATTGCAGTCACAGGAAAAGCTTACCAAAGCTCTTTTTGTTATCCACAGCTCTAGAATTTCACAGAAGTTGTTTTATCCAAACAAGTTTTGATTAGCCAGTGCTTCTGCAAAGAGCTGCTACTGCAGCACTGGGGAGCTCAGTGTATTTCAGGTGACAATCCCTGTTTGAAAAGTTTGATATCTGCTTACCTGGCTCCTAAACAGATCCAGAGGACTGCAGCTGGAACAAAACCTCCATGATGCCAAGTTTAGTTGTGCTGTACTGTAGACACAATAGAAATTGCAACTGAGAAACTGTGACTCTTTGGTAAAATGATCTTGAAGACACTTATGTAAGTTTAATTAGGGCGTCTCAGAGTCGTTGGAGGCAGACACTGTAGCTGCTGATCTACAGAGTGAAGCAGGCAAGTCTAGCCTGTTCTCTACCACGTATGAAGACAAGAACAGGATGGAGGAGGTGGTACAAACATCTCTCAAAAAGAGTTCATGTCAGCAGATTTTGGGCTAGGCGTGGGAAGTTCATCATTTCAGCGGACAGCATGTTGGGAGTTGAGGAAGCAGTGCTCCACACTTCTGTGAAATGTCATGCTATGTTTAACTGTCTTTGCTGGTGAGAACCTGGGACTAGATGCAGCAAGAGCTGAGGAGGTCTTCATTGCACGCACCAAGTGGGGTGCAAGGGTCTCTGCACAAGCAGAAAAGTGAACCACAATTCTTTGTGAGGGCCCTGAAGTGCTGCAGAGGGGTTCTGGTCTCCCTAACACACACATTTTTCAAAAGCAGCTAGGAAGGCTGCACAAGGATTTCAGTTCTCATCATGGTGTTTTCTAACATGGCAGTTGGACTTTGCAAAGCAGTAATTTTGGGGCGGGCTCTGTGTGTATGTGTGTGTGAACATTCTCAGATGTCTTGTGACTTCGGGTTGATGTATCTCAAAAGAATGTGAAGCTCTTATTCACTTCTCATTCTTAGAGTCTTCCTCTCTTTTCTTGAGGTTAAACATATAACAGCCCAGTTGTATAATATGCCCACAATAGTAGTTCTTGACACATTTTGAGCATGTCTGGATACAAGATATGTTAAACCATATGGAAAGAAGAGATGTTGCAAATTTTTAGGTTTTTGTTTTGGTATTTTTTACTAAACTGAATTTTTTGGTCACAGAACTTTGCTTTAATACCTCCATTTTGCTAGTGCCTAGGCACGTCAGTGCCTTATTTTTAAGCTATTTCTCAACTCTGCTACAATGTCTTATTTTCAAGGTATGAAAAGACTTTTTCAACAAAGCTTGTCAACAAGCAGAAATGTAATGAAAATGAGGTGATTAAGGTGAGAACATTTTGGCTTTAAGCAGTATACCTGGCAATCTCAGTGTGTTTGTAATGATGTTAACTGTGCAGGGAGTACTTTCTATTAATGCACCATTCTTCACAATATGCATCATTTGTGAAACACAGCTCTATGCTGGTCTTCATTCCCCCTAGACCCTGGTTCTTTATGGAGTTGAGACACAGTACAAGTTCTGAAGTGCTGGGATTTTGGGGCGGGCTCTGTGTGTATGTGTGTAGGAATAAAGTAAGGAATAAAGTAGGAAACCCTACTTTAAACAAAAATTATTTTCACCTTGAAAACCAAGAATGAATATCTAAACATTCAGAACAAGTAGCGAGAAATTCTGCTTACAGATGTTGCCTCTGACCAGATGTCCATGGGACTGAGCTCCTGTCACATTCTTCGTACCCAAGTGGGAACTGAAGTCTGGTTTTCACTGCAGAAGCAGCAGAGATAGAAGGAATTGAGATGCTCTCATACACTATTTTTTCCTTTTTATGTGAGCTCTATAACTCATCAGTTTTTAATAAGCAGCTGAAACTTTGCAGCTCTTCTCACATTTCTCTTTTTACAAATTTATACAATTAAAAAGACATAAAAATCTTCAGTTAGAGCATCTCCTCAGCTCTCCTTTATTTGAACCTGTTGTCTCTCATGGGCTTCCTAGTAAGAGAGGAAGAGTAGAGGTGGTTGTTTCTCAAATCCTGCAGTACAGCATAGAGGGTTCTGAATTTGTGTATCAAAAGTGATTGAATATTTTCTTGGTTTTAGCCAACAAGGATAATGCAGGGAATAACTGCAGTGTAGTTGGCCCCATAGTAACATGCTTCCTGAGGGAAATGACACCATGTGACCAATGGTGGCAGAATTTTGTCACTCATTATTATCTTACTTATTTAAATTATTGTTATTAATTGATTTAATTTCATATAATAAAAATCATTACTAACCTTATATATCTTTTTTAAATTAATTATTATTCCTATGACTGCATAGCCTATCAAATCAATTAAGGAATAAATATTTAAGATTTCCCTTTCCATTATTTACCATAAAACTTAATGAAAAATAGAATTAAAAGGTATATCCTCTTCCAATTAGCTTATGACAGCAAGCAGTTATGTTTGCAGCTTGCTTTTGAAAGGGCAGGAGAGAGACAGAAGAGCTTTGTAATAAAGAAGATGGTTTTCAAAGTATTGATTACAGGTAACAGGAATATCTCACCATTCAAACAACAAGGGAAATGTTGTAATTTAGTGATCCCTTTTGAAAGGTGTACATCAGAATCCTCCTCTTTCTAACTGAAAAGGGATGGGAACCTTTCAAAGGCTTATGAACTTCCTCAAAACTAGTCCTGAAACTTGCACTCATGCTGAGTTTTTAATTTAGTCAATGCAAGTCATATATACATGTAGTTTTTAGATGTTCACAGGGTGTTTGCAGATCACTGCACCCTCAGATGCCCAAGATCCACCAGAACAGCTATGGGATGGCAAAGCCCTCATACAAATTACACTGATTTTCAGGGAGCAGAATAGGGACTTTTGGTTTGTTTTCTTCCAAATGGCATTGAATTAGGGCAGAAAGTATTGAATCATGTTGGATCATATTTGAACATTTATTTCTTGATCTACTGTTCTCACCAGAAAACAGTCAGGAGTATCTGTCAGAGATCCAGATGAATGCATTGCTTTGGTTTCCTGAAATAAACTGTAACTGCAAAAGATCTGCATTATCTTAGGGGAAAACTTATCTCAAATATTTCAAAGGTGTGAGGTAAATACATGCTACAGAAGAATTAAGCCCTGTGGAGTTAGGAATTGTAACACTAGAGTTCACAGCTTCCCTGGAGAGCTTGTCTCTTTTCTGGCCAGGCACAGGCAAAAACAGAGGGGGAAAGAGTAGAAGAAGTAAAGATGAAACACAGCCTAAGATCTCTTTTTTCCCACTAATGTGGTCTATCTCAATTGCTTTCAGAATGTCTAAGCCAGGATGAGCATACTTTTCTGAAACGGAACACCAGAAAAACATGTCCTGGCTCTAAGGCTGCTGTTTTTCTCTAATAAAAGCCAATGTCCCTTGGCATTCTCATCACTACAATGTCACAGTGTATTAAAAGTACCTTTCTCAATTTAAATGTAAAGGGTCAGTTCTGAAAAGAAAAAAAAGAAAACACCAAAAAAAATGTTGTAAAATTGCACAGGACTGGAGATAAATGTTTAAAAGGGTTCTCAGAAAGTTTAACTCAGTATTCATGTGGAAGTGAAGGATCAAATCTGAAGTTTTTTTTAGGCACTGATACTTGAATTGAAATTGCTTTTGTAACTTAAAATTACTGAGGTAATTTTCAATAAAGTTAAATTGTGAAATATATTAAGTGTTCCTTCTTCTGCAGGCAAACATGATTAGTACTTTGCTCTTCTGGATTAGAATATAAAATTTCATTTTTTTGCCGGCATCATCATGTCTGGCAGCTTTGGCTTGTCTAGACTCCTGATCTGGGGCTGACTTCTGGCTGTAAAACTCTCCTTGCTCATCTATTAACCTCTCCTCAGAAAACTCATTCTGTGGAAGGGACACCTCCAGCCCTTGGAATTTGTGCATCCAGGAAAGGTCCTTCCCTCTAGCTACACAGCCAGTCCCAGGATCCCCAGGCAAATTTAATAGTGATTTTTGAAGGAAAGATATTGCTGAATTGCCAATGTTCATCAGCCTATGAAGTCTACTGATATTTTTCAATTAAAAGAGAGACAGAAGGTTCAATTAATTTAAATTATTTGATCTGAATGACACAGCTTCCTTTTAAATAAAGTAACTGCATTCCTGAGATTGGTATTTTTTCACTCCTATGCCAAACTGAACAAAGACAACTAGTTTTAAAAGGTATTCTACATCCCTCTTTAATTCTATTCCCTATTATGCAGAATTTACCTACAGTATGGATTTATCTTTAAACTTCTAAGAGTTACTGCTGAAAAAATTTATTGATGAAATGAGGATCCCTGGAAGGTCAGTAGCTAACTATTTCCAAAAATGTAAAAAAGCTTGCTTTTTACTATTCCTATTTATTCCACAATAGCCGTGATCTAACACATTAATTACTTTGGAAATTTTGCAAAAATAGAAGCTGTCACTTTGAGAAGATGGAGGAAACACTTATAAACAAATAAAACTTATAAAACTCCTCTGTTGAATAAAAAAAATAAATTAAGATTAGAACAAAAGGTGCTTTGTATAACTTGTGAAACTGCGTGCATATCCTTGAGTTGCATGTTTTTTACTGCAAAATACAGTATATCCCCATGGTGCCAAGCCCAGCTTTGGGAGGTTTGCTGAAGCCCTCAGCAAAGAGATACTGTGTCAGACAGCAACAATGCTATTTTCCTGGAAGTGTCCAAAATGTGTTGGTTTTCCTTAAATCTAGAGGAGCCCAGCCCATGCAAGAAGTGCACTCTATTTTGTCAGTTTGAACGCCATACCCCTTTGAGTCATGTCCTTGAAGAGATGACTCTCCTACAGGAAACAGTGTGGTGAATATACAATTCCTTCTAGGGAATTTTACAGCATGATTTAGATTAACTGTTATACATCATTAATATTTGTCCAAACACACACTTCTTGCCCTTCAGCAGAAGGACAGAGAGGCACCATGTAAGAGATCTGCCCAAGGTAGAAGATCAAGTTCTGGACTGTAAACTCTAAATTAAGAATAAACAGTGTACTAGAGATGTGCTCAGCAGGGCCAAGGAAAAGTCAGGAGCTGCAAGTACTGACTTCTCCTATCTACTCTGTAAATTTTTAAGTTTAAATTGGGAAAGAAAATTATATTCTCACTTGTCACCCTTGCAAGATAACCACAGTAGTTCTATCCTCTCCCTTTTTACAGCATCCTCTCAAAAAATGGATATGGAATTTAAGCAATTTATTTGTGCTTATTCTGAATAATCTTTCAATCATTGCTCTGCTGAGGAGAATTCTTTCTCAGGAAGGCAAGTGCTTTAAAAAATACAGAAATCTTTATAACCTGCAAAATGTATAATATTTGTCTCTGCTCATTGAACTGTTACTGTAAGACTGATTTCTTTCTGCAGAAAGATGAACCTGCATATCAACTGAAATTCCATTTGACAGTGGAGGGAAGGAAATACCTGTCATCTGAACCACTCAGTTTGAGACATTATTCTTATCATCTGGAAAATAATTCCAAAATTCTCAGACTGTTGGTAGAGTTTACTATTGGAGCAGTAAATTGCTTTTGTCCTAAGAAGCCATTAAGCTCCTGGGTATTTACAGTATTGCCCCTTTCCTTGCTGTTGTGACAGTGCAGGACAATCAACAGAACAGCGTGACAAAGGGACACGTGAAAACAAAACTCAGGTCATGATGGACTGGGAGTTTAAGGTCAGTTTGAAAGTTCAAAGATTTAGGAGCAAATTCAGGATATTTTCATATGTGACACACCCACAGACCCCTCAGCTATGTGCCTGGTGAAGCTGTCTTTTCATGATTACTGAGATTTGCTGGCTGACATTGTGAAAAGGGAGTCCATATGAATACAAAGGACTAGGTCTTACACAAAAGAACAGGTAGAATCATAATTAGGGTAAATTTTTGAATGTGAGTCTGCTTGATACAAGCTCCATTGCACAATCTGTAGACACAATGAAAGCTGCAGACATGAGCAGTTCATGGACTGTGGAAAAACCTTTCTATTGAAAGGATGTTGGGAGAGAAAAATGGATGGAAAGAAAGGAATATAAAAGAAATACTGAAATAATACTCTTTGTTCTTACTTCCCTCCTGTCTTCAGTGATATAATAGTGAAAACTCCAAGTCCAATTTTAAAGTATTCCCCTATATCCCTATGGTCTTAATTTGATTTCCCCATTGTATATTTTTCTGTAGCCAATGTTTCTACTTTTCTTGCATAATATTAGCCTGAAATCTGTCTTGGATTTTAAGTATTTAATAATTCTTGAATGCTTTTGCCAGAATCTGTAAACAATGGAAGACATTTTCCCCAGTTTCCATTGATCTTAGGATCATCTTTAGAACTTCTTCACATACAGGTTGTGTTACTTGTTGTCCCCACATCATGTACAGGGACAAAAATGAGTTTTGACTCTCTTTGGGGTATATGCAGGTTCAGAAAGATAAGTATATTTCTCATGTCTATGCTAAATAATGAGGGAGTGACAATACTGATGATTTTAAAAATTTATCTCTTTTGGGGGTGGTAGAGAAATGAACTTACCAAGGATGTCATATACACCTTTTGAAAACTTTTCTGTGCAGATGGAGATGGATAGATTGGCTTTTGTTATTTTTCTTTTTGTTGTTGTTGTTTATGGGTCATCTTTGTCAGACATCATAAACTTGCTGTAAGCTTTTGTATAACTTTCTGAAAAATCAATGGGCATTATATATATTTAGCAAAATGCAATTAGTAAATTTGAATGTCAAAAATAATACTTGTTCTTCATACAGAGCAATATTTGCTCTTAATACAGAACACATCAACACATCAAAACCTTACAAAATCCATAAAAATCTGTCTCTTTCTGTAACAGCTGCTCTGACTACACAAGAGAAAACCTGTCAGTGTGTTCAGCAGACTGTACTGTATATAGATTGTATGCCTCTATATTTTCATGCTGGTACACTTCTGCTTATTTAAATGCTTAAATCTGTGGTATATTATTTTTAATATGAAGGGTTTGAAAAACATAGAAAATCCCATATTACAGTCCAACCTTTGGAACTGCAGACATGAGCATACAGCTGCCCTCAACATAAAACTAAAAGGAAAGGTGTTGGTAGGAAAAAAAAAAGCTAGTGGTTTGGACACTTTTTCAGATATTTGAAGAAAAATATCATGGTCTGAAAAAAGATATTTAATTTCTGTTCAGTAATGGGGAAACTATTTTTCAGGTTTCTTTAGAGGTGGTTCTCACCTGATCTGCAGCCATGAGATCATCATCAGATCAGCAAGGTGTGGGCTGCAGTGAATTTTATGGACAAGTACAGTGCAGCAGCCAGAGTGTTAAAATTAGGGCAGGGGGAGCTCCTCTTGGGCTTTTTTGACTACAGTAGAAGATATTAGGAGGTGTACAGATTACAGTGTGAATATTCAGATCTACTGTTTAATAAACTTAAATTCTAAAACTGACAGATTTTCATGTTGTTTTATATCAGAAAAAATGGTTTCTAAATAGCTCTTTGGAAATTTTTCTTAAATGAATACGAGAAATCCTCACAGCAGTTTAGTCATTTGGCTGGCAACTGGAACATCTCATAACTGTCTATTACTTTAAGAGATGTTAACAGACAGATAATTATTCCAATTGTCAAAATTTGCTTTTGGGAATGTGCTTAGGTACCCTATTGAC
The DNA here is from genome assembly GCA_013400575.1 of Peucedramus taeniatus. NCBI lineage: Eukaryota > Metazoa > Chordata > Aves > Passeriformes > Fringillidae > Peucedramus > Peucedramus taeniatus. Next base: position 88,975 of record WBNO01015718.1, on the reverse strand, counting down.
TTCAACAGGAACTCCATTTAAGACAAAAAATGGCTTTTGTCATAGTATGAAATTAGGCCAAAATTATTCCATGAAATTCCAGGCCTTCTTTAAAAACATTTTCTTGCATTGTAGGCATTTTTAAAATATTTTCTTCCAATTAAACAGCACAGATTAAAGGACAGATTTCTTATAGTCAAGATTTTATCCTAAATAAGTACAAAATGCCATTATCGCATTTCATGTGTTTATATTTTACAAATCTCCTCTATATTTTCCAAAGTCACGCAATCTAATCAAGTCTAATCTACCTTGTTCATGTCCTTCCATTACTCCTGGAATGAGAAAATACTTAGAAATTGCCTTTGTCTTTCAACCATGACATACTTCTTCAGTGAGTTGGGTTAGTTTATTTTTTAATACCGTCACTATCCACCACTTCCATTCTTCTCTGGTAGGAATTAATCAATCTAAGCTTAATAAAAATGTGTCTTTCCACATGGTTTCCCTAAAGCATTCATATCAAGTACAATCACTTTTGAAACAACTTTTTAAAAGTTTATATCTTTTCACAGGTTTATGATATAAAGCTTTTTCTTTTGCAGAGTAGAGATTAAATGTTCTGATGGGAACTCAGCCAAAGTCAGAAGATATTCCTTTCTGAGACAAAATGCAATTGATTACCTCAGTGATAATATCACACCTCACTGTGGGAAGGTTCAGGTCCTGTGTTAGATCTAGTTCAGTATTTAGCTGATTTAGAAGCTCAAAGCAGCACCTTCCCATATATGCTTGTTTTCTGCACTTCAGGCTTCCAGCTTTTGACCTGGTCTGGGCCCTGTGTACCATTTAACATCTGCTCACACAGATCTTCGGCATCTGTACTGGGCTTAGTGATTTGTGACTATATTGAGTCTATTCATCCTGACTATTTTCACAGTATTTGTGCAAAGAAATAGATTGAGCATTTTCCAGAAATGCCCCAAGCAAGCCGAAGACAATATCAGGATTTTTTTCTCCCATGAATAAAATCTTGCTATGAACAATGATTGATCGTGTACCTCTTATTGAAAGATAAATTATTTGCAGCACAACTTGAGAAGCAACTTTGAAATCATTAGAATGACTAACAAAATAAACTTTACTACAAATGACTGAATAACCCCAGTACACAAGGAAGCTTCTGTAAAATTCTGTAATTTTCTGTAAGGCTTCTGTAAAATTGTTCATGTCAGGGATCACTTGCCAAACAACGTCAATGCTTAATAATGTAACGCGCTATTTAACACATGGAATTGTCCTGCTTTTATTATTCCCTTGAAGGTTAATTAAGTTAATTTTGTTTGTTATTTTATTTTGGCATTTCATCAATCTATCAGGGTTGATTTTTACTTCATGTTACATCTTTATCCTTTCCATCTAATTTTTTTATGAGGTTAGCTTGTCTGATTGCAATTTAATTATTTAATCAGCTAATAACAACAGTGCTAGAGTAAGCTGAGGTGATAAATACAATCTCCACAAGAAAGAGAAAAAAGTCTCTTTATTTTTTACTGTCTGTCACATTACTGACAAAATATTTAAAAATGTTTAAGATTTGAGATTTTTTACTACATTTGCATTTAATCCAACTTTGCCAACCAATCCTAAATAAATATGATGGCTGGGTTGGGGGGGTGTGGTTTTTTTGTACATTATATCTCTAGAACATACTTTATGAAGATAATGGGCAAGACAAAATCCTCTTTTCCTTGTTCATCCTCATAAAATCTATATGGCAAATTGCTAATAGATTTCAGAGACCTCATAAAGCTCAGGAGTAAAATTTCACAATAAATGGAGTAATAGGAAGAGCAGAAAAGGTCTCTAGAAATTATCTAGAAAAAAATATTTGATATTTGGGTCATTTCAATGACTGGATGCTACTGAAAGAGGAGACTCCTTTGGACAAATTATAATCTGACCTAATTTTGGCTTCTGGGGTTTGCACCGCTAGCAGAAACTCCTGTATACTGTGCAGTGCTAAAATGCCTCTTCTGAGGCACCATTGTTGGACTCAATATCCCAAAGGGCCAGAGCATGAGCTCCTGGGTGAACTCCAACACTTTTTTATATGAGAATATGTCACTTCGTATATAATAATTTCTTAAAAATCTGCATGAAGAATACATTGAAATTAAAAGAACAGAATACAACTTATTTTGTATTCCAGTACAGTATGTTCTCCTCCAGTAGAAAGTGAGACTGCTTCTGCAAGCTGAGCACTTTTTTTGGGTTTCTGGCCATTGCAGAACAGCAAAAATGGGGCTGAGTTTCATCTTCCCTCTTTCTGTGCCGTCGCAGAGCACGTCTTCAACAGACCATCCAGATAAGTAACCTTAAGCATTTGCATTTGGGGGGAAGGTTTTGAAGCTCCCACAGCTCTAGTCAGTCACAGCTCATTGCTCCTAACCTTGTTTTCTCTTTCAGGATGGATTTTATCAAGCCTCCCGCTTATTTCACAGCCCACATGCTTTGCCAGCTGTCCTTGCATAATGCAAAACTCAAGGCTGTTACCTATTCAAAAATCAAAGCATCCTCTGAATACAGCCTTTAGAGAAGCCCCTTCTGCAAACTTTTAAGATGAGCATTAACCATAAACAGTAGAGATAAGCTAAGATACTTCTCTTTTTCCATTTTTCTTTTCTTTTAATGCTCAAATCAACCAAAGTATACGTATATGGCAAATCACCTTCTGTCAATGGCCTGTTTCAGTTGGAAGGACTCTTGAGACTTGTCATGCTTGGGGTCCCTAATAGTCTCTTCTGTCAGAAGAAAATTGGGTTCCTAGTAAAATGTTTGCTCTAAAACTGCATAAAAACTAATGACTGTATCAAGCTATGTACATTGCCGGAAGCCACAGTCTGCTAGGAGAATTGCTTTTATTTGGAGGTTTGATATCATCATGCTGTCAAGGGCCTCACACTGGCGTTTGGCAGCCAGGACAATGAGTTCATTGCTCTTTTTATTGCAGGAAACCTTAAAGCCAGCCTGCGGCTCCGTCCCCAGTGGAAGCTGGTAATTTTGACAATGATGCTCATCCTGAAATTTTCTAATCAAAAAGTTTAGCTTCATCAAGTTGCTGAATGCCCTTCAAACTTGCATATGACCATTCAGAACAGACAGAGCAGGTGGCTATTGCTTGTGTTCCTCCTGAGAGAGGGGCCATGTAGGGCAAGTTGGGACAAAAATGTAACAAAACTGCCTTATAAGTCAAACATTAGATGGGAGCTGGAGAAAATTCCAATAAAAATAGAAATATAAGTAAAAATAGAAATATAAGCCAAAATATAAATCAAATCCTCAGCAACAAATAAAAGGATGGTTATACTGAGCCATCCATTTCTTTTGTCCTAAAGAAAGGGTCTTTGAGAAAAAATGCTTTTCGGAAAGGAGTGAGACGAAGGGAAGGCAAGAATTTAAGTAGGGGTCTGGTCTCTTTTATATTCAAAATAAACTGAATAACTATAGTTTTTTTGCCAAAATCATTAAGCTGCCTGTGCTCTGACACGTGTAAAGCAGAAATGTTTGCTTCCTGCTGTCACATTTGTATTTCTACATCAACGCTATCCCTTTCCATGGGCACTTGGTGCCAGGGCACTGAGGGGCTGGCAGGTCCCTGGGCTGGGGAGTGGCAGGGGTTGTGGGGACAGCCCAGTCAGGAGCAGGGCAGAGCAGGAAGAGCCAGGACAGCTGTATCTTCAGGTTTCCCTGGGGACGGGGACAGGACATTGGCCTGGCTCATGGCTGGGCTGAGCAGGGCTGTGGCAAGGCTGGAGATGGTGCCCTGTGATCCTCCCACTAGCCCAGGTTGCTCCAAGGCCTGTCCAGCCTGGCCTTGAACACTTCCAGGTATGGGGCATCCACAGCTTCTCTGGGCAACCTGTGCCAGGGCCTCATCATCCTCACAATAAAGCATTTCATCCTAACATCTAATCTAAAGCTACCCTCTCCCAGTTTAATGCCATTCCTCCTTGTCCTGTCATTTAACGACCTTGTGAAAAGTCTTTGTCCACCTCTCTGTAAGGCCTCCTAATGCATTTCTATTCTGATCAATACCTCATTGGATTTCAAACTGTACAGCTGTGGATTGAAATGGTGGACATCTCTGATATTTGACACTAACACAAAAATCTGGAATCTTTTGGTCTAAGTCTGTTAATAAACATTACATTTACACATTATGTATTGTACTATAAAGCTGTCCACGCTAAAGAAATATCTGGATTAACTGAAATGCACAAAGAATTTAAGTTCAAAGTTATCATCAAATCTCTTATTTAGCTGTGAAAAATATTTGACATGTAAAAACATCTGCATTAAAAAATGAAGTAGCTGAAATAATTGTAAAGGTAAAATCTGTTTTTCAAAAGATTGTTGTGAAGGCATATGAAATTCCTGTATTTCAAAGTGTGAGGCACTAGCCTGGGATGCATAAAATGAAAATATAAAATATCTTTTTTTTTTGTCTGAATTACCATTTTAGAAATAAAAATTTGCCTTTCTGTCCCCTGAATGGGTCTAGAGAGGCTCTTAAACTTGTTTGTCTTGCAAGCTAGGGCTGTGCTGTCGATATTGATTGCAGAAGCCCTAATTCTGTGTCTTCTCCCTCAAGGTTCAAGCCTTTGGAAATGTTTCTCCTTTTCCACTGGACTAATTCTGAAGCAGAAAAATAATTCTCCTGAAATGGAAATTCAAAAGACTGTTATAGTGCATGTCTGTAAAGAATAAACAAGTTATCTAGCCAATTGTGATTCAGTGAATAAAGTCCTGCGTGCTGATGCTGCTTGGGACTTCAAGAACACGGTGTTCTAAGAAATAGAGTAACAATAAAGCCTGAAATTCCCTTCAGAGCCATCATTCTCTTAATAGAGGATTTCCCTGAGGTTTACAGCCATCTAGCAATATTACCTCACTTCTCTGCATTGAATTAGGCTCAAGGACAGCTGTATAAATGAAGCTGATGAAACAGAGTAAAGCAACTTTTCACATGCCTTCATCTTTTCTAGTTTTTGTCCCTTTTCTTGCTTTGCCCATTCAACAGATTGCTGTTATTGATAAACTGCGTAAAAATTGAGATTAGTCTTTGTGATGCATTAGGAGGAGGAAGAATTTATCCTGCATTTTTAAGGCATCTTTCAAAATGTACCACCCAAAAAAAGGCTAATTTATGCCCATCAGCCTTGAACCACTGCATTACAAATGATACAACAACAATTCAAAGCCCAGGCTGATGGATTCTTGTCTATTACTCCATGGTGTTGCATAGGTTATTTTAATCTTATATTATATATAAGATTATATTATATATAACTCAATGGAAGTTTTGTTGTTAATTACAATGGGACTAAGATTACACTTTAGAGTTGACACCAAACCTGAACACCCCTGCACAGAGGTGGGATCCTTTGCTCCCCACAACCACCTCAAGAGCTTTGTGGCCCTATCCCAGCTGGGGAGGAGCCAGGTAACCAGTGGCATGTGGAGGTGTGTCAAGCCCAGTTTGTGTTCCTGGCTCAGCCTCAGGCTGAGATTGCTGCCAACGCGCAGAGCACGCGTGTGTCACTCGTGTGTTTGGAATGGGAGAGGAGAGGGATCTGGCAGAGAGCTCAAGGCAATGCAGGCTTGAGCTAATAACATTATATCCTCAGGTTAGGGATGAGATCCAGACAGGCACTTACAACCCTAATATGCAGCTTGGGTGTAGTAGAGGCTCTTAAGTCAAAGTGGTTAGGACATGTCCCAGGGAAGGAAATCTAATGTTCAATACAACAATTTCTACAGTTTGTCTGGTGATGCTTTAACACAGAGTTTATGAATAGCATCTTAGCGTTCACATCTCTCCTCAGAGAGTGAATTCTGAGTTCAGCCTCTCTGTTTTGACTTCTTGTGTTTGGACTTGGTGAGATTCTCAGCAGACTTGTCCTACTCCAAGAAATAATCTTTAGGCTTTGGCTCTTACCTGATGTTAGTAAGTTTCTCGGGATGGAAAAGATTTAAGCTGGAAATTTTCCACATCAAACTTTTAGCATCTAGGTAAAAATCTTAAAAATATAAGAATATTACGTAAGTTTGTAGAGGTCACTGATTTGTTTTAAAAGTCTAACACGCACCTCTTGTATAACTATAAAAAGCAATGCACACACAGAAGTGTTGACTGGTTTTCTACAGCATTTCCTGGGGGGTGGCTCAGATGTTTCTTGCTCAGAATATTGACTGTACCAACGCAGCACTCTTTCTGTTCAGTGTATAAGGCATAAAAATGCTCAAGTGAATAGCAAAAATGCTTCACAGTAAGCCAGGAGCCTATAGTGGCATCATAGTGATGCTTAATCCTTAATCAGTAGGAGCCCAAATCCCAGCAAGTTCTCCATCCAAACTCTTATATTTTAGCTGTATTTCCCAAACAGTTTTCTCTTTTTTGAATAATTTTTTTTGCATAAATATCCACTTATCTGACATTCCTTTACCAATGACCATGCTCACTTTGAAGGACATATTGTTTCTTAGAATGTGGTCATATCCTGTCTAATTGCACTCAAGCATCCAAGAACTGGAGAAGAAACAGAAAAGAAAAATCACTGTGTATTCAGGTGAGTTATTGAGATTCAGCATTAATGATTTTAGTATGAAGGTCAATAATTAGGACATCATATTCTGTCCATGGTTCAATGTTAAATGCCAGAAACAAGCAACTGGGTTTTCTCCAATCAAAACTATGCACCTGCCATATTCTGCATTTTTCTTGTTCACAAAACATTATGTGCTCAGTATGTGATCAAAACATGTAAAACTTAAATGATTCCCTTGCTTGAACAATCATGAGAAGGTATGAAAAAAAAAAAAAAAAAGCAGATGTTCTTTTTTATTATGGTATCAGATTTAAAAAAACAGGAAAGCTATGCCTGGAGAACAAGATCAAAAGTGAAGCATACAGACTCTAGATATCCTTGTTTAATGAATTAATATTTCATAACCTGAAAGTTCATCCATTATTAAGAATCTTAATAGGGAAATAAGTTTAAAAATCTAAAATGTAAACATTATATCATTTTTCTATATAAAAGGGACATTGGCTTTCTGCCTTGAAACACAGGACCTAAAGTTTCATAATCTGGCAGTCTCTCTCATACAGTTTGACTTTCTATCCCTGTAGCTTTTATACTTCACTCTTGGATTTGTTTCTACTACTGAAAAATTTGATAATTTTNAAGAGAAGAGAAAGGAGAAGAGAAAAGAGAAGAGAAAGGAGAAGAGAAGAGAAGAGAAGAGAAGAGAAGAGAAGAGAAGAGAAGAGTCAAAATAAGTGTACAGCCAGGTTTTTATTGTTTAACTAAAATTGTTTAATTAATTAATTGATTAATCATTTAAAACAGTTCTGTCCACACATATTTAAGAAGGAAGATCCAAGGATTAACAAGCAAATCATCAGCCTGTCTTTAACAAAATAGGTTAATCCATCTGCAACTATTCCTCAGTGACTGAAAAGGACTTGCACCTGTGGCACTTGCACCTGTGCTTGGGACTCTCTTCTGGAAGCACACACAGGGTTGAGAGGTTTGGACTTTGGGTCCATTCTGCTGTGATTCAAGGAAACAGGTAAGACAGGATTCGCTACAAGAGCTCCTATAATTCTGTGAGTAAAGAAATGCTCAATTCCAAATTCTGAAACAGTTCCACTGACTTTTGCCAAATGTCACTATGGAGCAGAGCATTCATCATTTGCATCATTTTCAACACTATGGATTTCTGTCTTCTGTAACTTTAAGTTATCACTATTTTTAGTCATGAATCCTCACCTTTTCTTTCCAAGGAAGACTTTCGGGATTAAGTTCTGCATTTTTCACAACAATATATATATTTTCTGTTAGACAGGAAGACAGATTTAACTTCAGAATTTGGTGATTCACTTGTACGCTTGATGTAGCATAATCTACAAACAACACTTACATTTTTGGGTTTCATTATTCTTTGGATCATGACACTGTGTAGCCTCTTCTATAGGCAATCATTACCCCATTACTCCTAGATAAATTAGAATGATGATAAATTAGAATGACAATGTAGCTGATGTTTCTCAGCAAGGTATCTGGTTTTCCAGGTTTCCAATGGTTTAATTGAGACTAGTTTGACTTGTCTAGTGAAATAATTTCCCAATAAAATAAATTTTGAAGAAAAGCTGGACTACTGACTTTCATGCTGTCATTTTTCACAAGCCTGTCCCCTGAGATTTCAGCTGTGAAGATCAGTCACTACTTGAAGGTTAAATATGACACATAATTTTCTTGTGAAACCTGTTAGGCTCCAGATGCAAAACAAGCTCAGTGCATGCCTGCTAGTAAAAATTTTCTCCTTTACTGACAAATTTGGATGCTTTTGTGCTTGTAACAACTGCTTGCACAGCACATCCTCTGCTGCAAAATATGGTGTGGATCTGTGTTTGGCAGAGAGTTTCTTCCCTCTTTCTCTCCCACCAAACTTGGCAGCCACTTCCTCCTTGATTTCCTATGCAAGTCCTGCATTTCTTACCTAGGAGCAGGTCTGCTGAGGTTTCTCTGGCAGCATGGTGACATCTGCCACCAGCTGCCCTGTGCCTTCACTTTTACACACTCAGCCTACAGATCACACTGGATGCTTACAAACCTCTTACTGGGAATCAGTCCTGATTTGTGTTAAATTTCAGTTCCTGTTCATTCTGGGCAGGAAGAACATTTTAATATTTTAAATCTATAGTCAGGGATGCCCCCTGCCTTAAATAGTACAAATCCAGCAATAATTCCTGACTGCAGAGCCATGCTTTAAATAAAAATTACCTGTGAAGCTAGAGCAACAGGATAAGAGCAAGAACCAATGAATTCAAATAAAGGCAAAGTTAATGAAGCTGTGATTTTTTTCAAATATAAATAAGTAACAACTATTTCACAAATAATGGTTTGTCTATTTGTTGGAAACAAATGTTTGTTAATAGGAATTAGGTTGCATTTGGCCAGGATGTAATTAAGTTTTGAATTTTCTATGGTATTTTCTACGTCATTTTCTATGGTTGCTTCAACATTTTTATAAGACTTAAAAATAATCCTTTTACTGCCTTCATCCTTCTTGTAAGACATCAAAACCAGATCTATTTACACTGCATTTATAACAAAGAATAAATACTCCTACAAGGTCTAATCCTGTAACATTCACTTGGATGAGCTGGCCCATTAACTTGGTGTTGGATCAGAATTCGAGTTGAGTCAAGGGAAGCTTTTCTATTAATTTCCACAGGTTTTGTATGAGATTCTTGAGTGACAACAATTCTTTTTGAATGAGTTATCCAAAGGCACAATAGTGACTTAGGTATGTTTCTGTGTTTGGAGTACTTCTCATCATGAAGTGAGAAAAGCCTTCTCATTGCCAGTGAAAAGCAGTAAAGACTTTCTGTTCTTTGCCAAAATCAGTATCTGTGCCATAACAGTTTAACAAACTCAAACTCCAACTTGGATTAGACCAAGCACATCCAAATCTACATCAAACATTTATCTGGGAGACAGATTTTGGATTCTAGACCTTACAACAAACTCCAGTATACTGCAGAAATAAAAATTTATTTCATCTATGAGCAAAGTTAAAATAAATGGGAAAAAAAAGAAAGAAAAACAAGAGGTAAAAATAATTGCAATTACCTTTAGAACAGAAGATAAATTTTCTAGAGTATAATTCTTGGAATTCTATAGCTTTACATGGGGATTTGGTTGGGGCTTGGGGTTTTTTCTTGACTTTCATTCTAATCAGTCAAAGCCTTACCTTCCTACTGTGAGCTTCTTTCAAGCTTTTCAGCACATATTGGGCCCTTTTAAAGAATACAAACTTTAGCCACTAAACACACAGTTTAGAAAACATAAATAATCAAGTTAAAAAAAAAAAAGAAAAAGAAAAAGAAATTTTCATAATTTGAGCACCTTTCTTGAACAGCAAAGAACTGGCACAGTTAACATTTTAATACATATGAGATGACATGAACTCTATCCTTCCCATGGCAAAACTTTTGCCATGCACTTTCCAACATATAATTTCTCAAACTTCTGCAGCATTGACAGCAGCTTCACATCTAACAGCTCTTTGTTTTCATTCATAATTCTTCAAGGCAGCTCAGCCTCTGACAGTGAAATGCCTTGCATGGAAATAAGTCTTAGTAGGGAAAAGTGTAATGTGTTTTCTGTGCAAGCCAGCATCTGGATACTCAGAATGTCAACATTCTGAAACTATTGATGTCTCAGCAAAACACCAAAAATTGTTCAGATTTGCTAGTGAGTGACAGTCAGACAGTAGTGATCCAGCTCTTTGGCCTGTTCTCTTTGATTTGATGATTAAAAATTAATGCTGAGATCAGCCATTTGAAGGCACAGATTTTACCAACCATGCAAGCATAAAGATCTGTTACACACTTTTGACTTCCTGATGTTTAACTATTTGCAGATTACAGTTAGTGCCAATGGCACAGTTTAACAATTTGCCTTATGTTTTCTACTTTAAAATTCTATGTTCAGTCATGTTACCTGTCCAAACTGTAACTGGACACTTACAATTTGAACACCAGGTGTCTGCCTCAGGCTGAATTTCTCTAGAAAGTTTCAGCAAATCTGTTTGCTGACAACAGGGTCAGGGGACAATGAAGTTTCCATGGAAAAGTGCTGAATTAAAATAAAACTGTTTTTCTTCAAACTTTCAGTTAAAAGCTTTTGCTTTATGAGTCAGCTCTCTTGGACACCGTGTACTGCCAGACTGGGAGAACAATTTTTCAAGTTTTTCTTCTGTCACACTTGAAAAATGATTTTTAGCAATCATTTTGATTGAAAGATGTGACTATTTTTCTATATAGAAGAAGTTAATGTTTTGAGGTTTTTAAAATGGGGTTGAATGAATAAAGACATTTGATTGTTGACTCTATGCTTGAGATTTGTCCTCACATACAAAAATTCAAGTGCTTATGTAAATCACTTAAGTTATATTAATAACATAACATAGCATTATTTTCCTTATTTTTAAACATATTTTGGGCATATTAAAACCAGAATTATTTACAATCTACCTTTTTGAGGAACACAATAGACATATACTGTTGTACTGTGTTTTATACGTTTTTTATAATTGTTCTGTACCTTGGTTTATCCCAGTTCTTCCCTATGTCAGTGGTTCTGCCCATCCTGCCTCCTCCCTCAGCCCCTCCCTGGTGTCCTGTCCATCACTCTCAGCCCATCCCTTCCCCTAGAAACTTCTGTCAAGGGCGTGGAGTGACTGGTTCAGGAACCGGGGTTCCTCCCACAGGTTACCCCCATTGGTCTCCCCAGAGACCCATCTTCCCACTGTCCCTACCCCCATGTTTCCCCATTGGCTCCCTATCTTTGTTCCCTCCCCCTTTATAATATACCTGACAGCCCAGCGCTTGCTCTTCGAAGTGAGGTGGTGTTGGGCTCAATGTCTCTAATAAACCTGGACTGATCCCTCCATTCGAAGTCCACTCCTTTCTTCCACCGCAGTCGTATTCCTGTCTCACCCGCCAAGGTGAGAGCCTTGGCCGCCCTCCTGCCCCTCGGAGATCGGGAGAGGCTCCCCTTAGCTATGTGTGCACAGCCAGCCGGGACCCCCGAAGGGAGAGGGTTCCCCTCAGCTGTGTGTGCCACAGCCAGCCGGGACCATTGAAGGGAGAGATTTCCCTCAGCTGTGTGTGCACAGCCAGCCGGGACCCCCGAAGGGAGAGGGTTCCCCTCAGCTGTGTGTGCCACAGCCAGCCGGGACCATTGAAGGGAGAGATTNTTTTTTTTTTTTTTTTAAGTCAGCGGCTGTCAGCTGTGCTACCATATCTCTGGTCTGCTCTTTCAGTACCACAGGAGTTGTGCTTTTCTGGCTAAATCTTGGAATTTAGAACTAATAAATTGTAGTAGTTCTAAGTTCTATCAACATCTACTACATGTTGCTTAAAAGTTGTATGACATGGATGTTCACTTTGCCAAATGGATGCTTTTAAGCTATTAATAATTATGTGAGGTTGGATATTTTACTAAAAACAGATGATGCAGAGATGTTTTCCTAGTGAAATTCTGGCCTGTAGCTTGCACACAAGCTCCTCCCAGAGGAGCTGAGAATTATTACAGCTCAAGTAAATCACCTGATTTTAAATCTGCATTTTATTTACCACATTTTGCCTATACCAACAGATCACAATTCTCTCATCTTAGCTACTCCTATTGTCCCTGAACCTTCGGTATTGGCCCAAAATGCCAAAATATTCAGTGTGATTTTTCAGTAAAAGAATCATTAATGGAATTATAGGATCATAGAAACATTAAGGTTGGAAAAGACCTCTAGCATGATCAGGTTCAACCTTTGACCAAATACCACCATATTTGCCATAAAACATATGGCAAATTGCCACCTCTACTTGTTTTTTGAATAGTTCCAGTGATGGTGATTCCTTGGGCAGCTTGTTCCAATGCTTAGCCACACCTTCAGTGAATAAATTTTTCTTAATATTAAATCTGAACCTCCCCTGGTGAAACTTGAGGCCATTTCCTCTTGTCCTATTGCTAGTTGTCTGGGAGCAACCACAGCCTCCTCTCAGGAGATGTTTGGATGAGAAAGTGTCATTCAAAATGCTTTGGGGTGAGCTGTGTGTACACAGAGCCCAACTCTAGTCTCAAAAAGCTTCTAGATCACCCTTAGGGCCAAGGTGAAGAAAGCTGAGAAAGTGGAGGATTACTTAGTGTATGTTCAGGTTTTTCATCATCCAACTTCATGTGCAATGTTTGGCCTGGGCAAAATGAGACAAAGGAATTAAAGCAGAAGAAGAAGTGCAGAGAATTGCACTTCACTGACATGGGTCTGTATTTCTGCTGTCCATCTGAAGAGAAACACTACAAGGAAATCTAGCTTTTTGTAGCTTAAATAACTATTTCATTATTTTAAAATTATTCCAAATTTATAAGAAAAAAAAAAATGGAAAATCAGACAAAGTTCTGTCCTTTAACAAAAAACAACCTTTACACTTTCCTTCACATTGGTTTTAGTGTGCTCTTACCAGGCTGTGAAGATGCTGCCAATCATAAAATTAGCAGAATAAAAAGGAGGGTAACTTTTCTGGAAGACACCCAGAGCCACACCCTTCTACCCAACAGGAACTGAAATTCATGGTACAAAGGGGAGGCTTTTCTTTAGCAATGGTGTTTGAGGCATTGATGTCTGGGGGCAGTAGAACTGGAGCATGTCTGACAGCCAGATAAAAATTGATTTTTCTGAGCCTTGGGAATCTTATGGAAAAAAAAAACCGCTTCCAGCTGCAACCCCCTTTACGATATCAAGGGGAGTCTAAAATCAATTTCTGCTGATTTATCCACAGAGCAGACTGCCACGTATGACAAAACAGATAAAACTGATAGTGTGTGAGAGAATCTGGCATGGGGCTGAGTGGGATGGGAGGCATGAGAAGTCCCCAGATTCAGAGAGAAGTGAAGACACCGCTGGACTGGCTTTATTAAACTAAGTTGAAAACAGGCTGGTGTGTGTGTGTGTAGTGAGGGTTGGGGCATAAGGGAAATTCTGTTCAGTTTTGTGAAATGACCCTGTTAAAAAAATTCATGTGTGTGAGTGCACAAATGAAAGGTCAGGGTGTGAGGGGAGGATTTTTAATATATCTAGAATTTAAAATACTGTTACTGTAAGATACATGTTTATTTTTAAAAAAATCTATGATATGGAAGTCATTCTCTATCAAATTTAAATTGAATTTATAGAATTTTTACAAGGGGGTTATGTCAATTTGTGTTTCCATAGCCATCTACAGAAAGAGAAGTTATGATTAATTTTTAACACACAGATTTTTTTCTCTTTGAATTTTATAATCTGAAATATTCCATAATTGGGCAAGGTGGATGAGACTGTAAAGGGAATTCAGGTAGAACTGAATATTTTTAAAGAATTTTTCATTGCTTATTTTCTCTTGTTATTGCTGATTAGTCTGAAAACTCTTTCTGGCAGAAACATGGAAAATGCACATATTAAGAAGATCTTACAGAAAAAAATAAATACTGATGTTACATTTGTAATACTTCTAAAAAGACGTGGAGGGAGCAGCACCATGGCTGAGTTTGTATCTGTGCCACAGTGTGCAGTTTACACTGGCAAATTCCCCAGTGTCTTGGTTAGAAATACAGGTGACTACTAGGGAGGCAGGAGCCTCCTCTGAAATGGAAAATGTAAACCCTCTCCCTCTAAATTGTTATAATTTTGAAATGAAGGGGCTCTCAGGCAAAGATACGGGAGCAGGAATGACAGTTCTTTATTAGGGAAGAAAATAAAAATAAAATAAAAATTCAGTAATACAAAACAACACTGACAGAGTCAGAATGTGACCTGACACCCTGTGGGTCAGGGTGTTGGTGGCAGTCCCATTGAATGGTGGCTGCTCCTCCTGCAGTGCCAGGGGTGGCTCTGGTGGAGCAGGGATCCTGGAGAAAGGTGGAGTTTTCCTCTGAAGGTCCAGGGGTGCTGTAGATGGGCCTGGTCTTCCTCTGGGAATCCAGTGGAGAAGAAAGCTGCTCCTCTGGGAATCCAGTGGGAAAAGGCTTCTGTGGTGTTCCAAGTCTCAGATTATATCCAGGTAGGAATGCCTGGCTCCTCCCCCTGGGTGGAGCATCTCCCAATGGGATGATGTAATTTTATCAGCCATGCAGTGACACTCACTGGCCCATGAACGGAAGAGATCTCCTGGAGGGAGGATTGGTTTTGGAAGAGATAAAGAAAACTGCCCAATTAACAGAAGATAACTGCCCCACTTCTGACAGATGGGGATAGAATACACACCCCCATTTCCAACCAAAGCCACCCGGTACAGTACAGCTGCACAGTAACAGATCCTTTGTCGTTTTGGGTCTTACCAGCAGACTGGTGGGATTTCAGAACTGCCTTCCAGAGGACCACAAATACAACTTGCTATAAAGTAGTTTTATAGATCTATCAGTAGGATCACATGGCAGGACTAATTCATATTACAACCCAAGAAGCCAAATTTTATCCTGGTGTCTATCTCAGCACACACAGGATTTAATGTTTGATAGCTGTCAACTGGCTGTTTGCCTGACTGCTTGATTCCAAAGTCACTTTGGAAACTATTATTCCCCAAGTGAGGTACACAGATATCACCATTATGGGCTAAAGATAAAGGTCTCCATGGAAAGGTAAAGCTGTCAAGGGGAAATGGACTTAAGCTCCATTCCTGCAGGTTCTTGGTCTTAATAAAGAAATAAGAGTATAACCATCACTGCAGTGGACAAACAAATCCATCTCAGAATGATTGTGAAAAATTTCAGCTCCATAATCCATACTGAAGACAAACTACTCTCTTCCACCATAGTTATTTTGTATCCTGAAGATAATTCAAGAATGGGAAAGCTGCTGAAGGGTGACAACTGACATAATAAATGGAATAAATCTGTCACTGCTATTGTCAGGTTCCTATCTTGTCTGACAACGCATTTAGTTCCCAGATCAGGGGCAAAGTGAGACTTGCAGAACATCAATTCCATTTAAATGAGCACAGGAAATGGCATCTGCGGAAATTCCTCTTGCTGGCAGGACTGTAGCAGTGGTATTTTCAAGAAAATTTGTCTCCATTTATAGGTATTCAGCCTTATCAGTGCCTTAAATGGCCTTTCTTCAGAGTCCCATCCAAACCACAGCTCTACCAGCAAACATCTCGAAATGCTGGATTACGTATCAAAAGCAAGAAAGTTTCTCTCTCTGCATTAATTTTGATTAAACAGTTACTGACTCTGCAAGCCAGTAGAACTGTGTTGCCTCTTGCTCTTGGTTTAGATTGGTGCAATAAAAGACTGAAAGACTGAGACCAGAACAATTGCATACCAACTGGATTAAAAATATTTGGGAAGAGAATGAGTTATACTTTCTCTGGAGCTGGGGAAGAACTTTTCAATCATTACCAGTACCTTTGCAGACCTTTGCAGATCCAAGGCCCAAACAGCTCTTGTTTTTTTTTAAATAAAAATGAAAAAAACAAAACAAAGCAAAAAAAAAAAAAAAACAAACAAACAACAACAAAAACAAACAAAAACAAACAAACAAACAAAAAAACCCCACCAAACCAAAACAAACAGCTGAAAGCAATTGTAATAGTTGAAGAAGCACAAAAAACCCATCAAAAATGCAAAAATGCCTAGGGTTATTAGTGGCAATGCTTGCACAAGAGTAAACATGTCAAGTGTAAATTTTTTGCAAAATTTAGAAGAGCTCTAAGTATTAGATTTTTTTTTTAAATTGTGATCTGATTAATTTCTTGAAGTAAGTTCCATTTCATAGTAGAGGAGAAAAAGAATATTTAATTTTCTAAAGGTAAGAAAGGTCAATTTGTGAGATCTTCATTACATGAGTATTTGAAATAACACAGGATTTGCTGCCATAACTGGGAGCCTTTACACCCTTTTCTCTTTTTTTCTTAACATGAAAGAGTGAATGTTATTTTCTTTGAGACTGTTTCTTTATTTTTTCAATTTATATGGCTTTGACCTTCCAAGCTACAATGTGTTTGGTGTCATAAATTACCCATGTACTTTTCAACTTGTCTGAATCCTGACATATTACCCGTGAAAGCCACCTGGAACAGAACAATAAATAATTCCTTTGAGGGGAAATATTCCCTTCTGATACCTACACTACAGAGATGCATTTGTTGTGGGTTTCTGCAATTGCTTGGCTTCACAGAGTTTGCTGCAGAGCACCATCTCCTCAGACATATTGAGAAACTGTGAGCTAGAGCAGCAGTGTCAGCAAATATAGTTTCTTTCCCTCAAGATTGATATGCATAGTGTATCTCTCCTTCCAAAAATGCAATATCCTTAAATTAAAGAACCAGTGTGAATCACATCAGAGCCCACTTTTGCCCACTTATTTATAAGTAGCAACATATGGTATTTTATATGAAGCTAAGACCATTACTATTGTTTTGATATATTCATATCAAGAATAAGGACACATTTGTAGGCTGCCATGAGAAAACACTGCATTATTTTCAGATATTCCAAACTCAAGATAATTGAAATACTGCCAATTTTGCTTCAAACTTTTTTTTTTTAGAAAGCCATATAGGACCAATATTAAAAGCTAGGCTAAACACCTCTGCTTTTAAAAAATAAACTGACAGCTTTCTCCTTTAAAGTGTGAAAAACTGTGATAGAAAAATATATTTTAGTGGATAAATTTTCACAGTTCTGTTGATCTCAGCTGACAGTGTCATATTCTCTCTCTGAAGGATTGTCCCACCTTCCTCCTCAGCAAAATACATGCTTCTTGTTTGAGGCAGTTGAAAGCCTGATGGATGTGAGGTTGCAGTGGCTGTGTCCCAAGGCAGCCAGGCTGAGTGTGTAATCACTGGCACACACATGCACGGACACAAAGACACACAGACACACATGCATGTAGTGCTGTGTGTTTTGTGNTTCTCCCACCCCTATATTTTCCCCATTGGTTTAGTTAAACATATCCTTATCCCTGTTGTAACTACCCACTGGCTGCTGTACCCCCCTCCCTGAGTCAGAGGTTTGATCAGCTCTTGCTGAGCTTTGGGTGTGGCCACTTCATCTTGTCCCTTCAAGGAGATTAAAACTCTTTGGAATACCTTGACGGAGTGCCCGGCTCCTGGCTCTCTTTATCTCGGGACTCTGGTGGCTTTTCTCTGCAGCTGAACCCACGCAGCTGCCCTGACCCCACACCGCAGCCTCAGGGGAGGTTTTTGGGTGGCCTCTCGGGTGGCTCCCACAGCCACAAAGGGGCGAGCCAGCCGGATTCCCCGCCTCGGGGCGGCGAGGAGAAGCCGCACATGCACAGCTGCCACCCGGGTCAGCACAAACAGCAGGGCATCACCAGCACCCACAGAAATGCAGACTGCACCCACACAAACAGGAGCAGTGTGGATGGCCGGCTCCTGTTCTTGATTTGTGGGCTATTGGAATGGAACTCCAGTGGTGGGAAAAAAAAAATACACAAAAATATTAATCACTCTGAGGGTGAGCCTTTGATACTCAGCCTACCCAGTATCTGCTTCCCAGCTGTCCTGGTCTCCCCACTTGCTGGGACACAGACATACAAGCCCCAGAGATTTGCAGTTGAGCTCCAGTAGCTGGTCTCTTCTATCCTGTGACTGGCACTTTTTATCCTGCTTTCTGTCTAATTCAGTTTGAATTCCACCAGTTTTCACACATACTCAGAATAGAGAGCACACCCATACAGAACCAGAAAGAGGATTTCATGAGAACACAGTGCAAACTACAACTATGAAAGACAGTTAGACAAGTGTAACAGCAACAGACAATTAAGACAATTATACCTGATCAGCTTATTTTATTGCCTTTTCTTCTCTATTCTTTCCTGCTTGTTCCCTCATAATGTACCTTGACAGCTCCCTTTCCCACTTCCATTCCTTCCCTAAGCATCCTAAAATGTCTCACACTCTGCCATAATTCCTTTAAAATACCCATAGGAACTTTCATGCAACCCTCAAGCACTGCTTCTCCTGGTATCCCAACAGAGACCTCTGCCTGTGCAGGCAGTAGCTCCATCAACCTCAGGGTGCTCTGAGAGGGAGGGGTAGAGAGCTCTGCAAGGTGTCTGAGGTCCTTGATTATTGGTCAGCTTCTCACCAGGAACAACATTCCCACCTTTCCCCTTGGATAATCCCAGACTTGTTGAGGGTTCCTCAGTCTGGAAATTGTTCTGCTGATCTTCACTGGGCCTTTGTGTTCTTGCTGATTACTTTTTAATCTCATAATGGTAATTGGCAGTTGATGATTCCCACGAGATCTCCACAGTGCCAGGCCAGTGGCTTTGTATCCATGTGTCTCCTGTGTGTTTTTTGCTTACTCTTGTTACTGATGTGCCTGAACAAGGCATGGATGTAGGAACTATCACCAGCCAGGTGCTCAGTGTGGTCTTTTCAGAGGGTCCTGGGGAAATGCCTACCACAGTTCCTTTCCATCTCTTCTTCCTATTGGTAGTAGTTTTTCTGTTTCTTCCAGTCCCTTTTCCACAGCTCATATCCAATGTCTTCTTCACTGTTCTATCTTTAGAAAGTAGATGCAACAACATAATGCTCTTTATTCAACATGGCTGTAGCAACTCAATTTAATTCCCTCCATTTTCTGCATTTGGGCGCTAAGCTATACAATGAAAATTGTGAAAAGTGTGAGTTACTCCTTTCAAATGTTTCTTTCCATTTCCACATCTGCCATATTTTTAATCACTCTATTTAAGAGACACTCTATTAAAAATAAAAAAGTGACTTAATGAATTATGAAGTGTTATTCTAAGTTTTCATAGAAATCATACATGACATATGATGACAAACTTGTCATTTACCAATGACTGATTTGTTGCTTTGTGTGGGATTCCTTTCAAGATGAAGACACCTGTATTTAGGTGTCTATATAAACTAGGTGTCTAAGATCTCTTAGATCATTGGCATTATAGACAATACAGTCAGTAGAACCTGCCAGAGCAAATATATTTGGGTACCAGCCCATGGCTGGTAAATACATGATTTAACCTATGAGGGTCAGTTCAGTTGCAAAAGCCTAATGACATTTCAGCTACTTTTGGATTTCCAAAACTTTCTTATGGAGCAACAAATATGATAGACCAAGAATATGTCACATTTTCCAAATATTAAACAAAACAAACAAAAGGAATCACTTTATTGCTAACAAAGCTGGCATAAATTGATACACCAAGAATAAACTCAGAGCACTACAATTTCCCTGCCCTGGAGGGAATATGAAACCCTTACACAACCAATTTGGGTGTTTAGGCAACTGTATAGAGTCTCATACACACAGTGACTATCATGGGACTTTGGGTCTAGATGGAGTCTTAAATTCAGGTACAACCACTTTGAGGTTTGAGATTTTTTTTAAGTAAGGATTTCTATCAATATAACACATAAAAAGTTGTAAGATCATCACAATAATGGTTTGTCCCCAAAACTACCACAACTGAATTAATTCAAAGAATTATTCACTTATTGAATGACCCATGATCAAATACATATCTTCAGAATAAGTACCATTGATCTCAAAGTGAATGTCTTTTAACTTCAAGTGGATGTGGAGATCTGAGGATGAGACAGACACAATGTGATCTTACTCCTGACTTAAAACTTTAGAAACATTTTTTAAAAGTTTTCAGAGTTTTCAGAAGAAAGCCTGAACTGTTTTCTCAGTCTACAGTGTTGCTTCCAATCAGGTGATGGAAATTGAAAATGTTCAGGTACATTAAAGGGCTCTAGGAGTGAAATGTTTCTTACTGATTGCTTATTGTTAGCAACCCTTTGATTTTGGTGTTGAAGTCACTCCATATTTTTTTATCTCTTTTTTCTTTGTGAAAGAAAATAATTTTATCCTTTTTTGTTTTGTTTTGTTTTAATGCAAGATTTTATTTTTAATATAAAGTTAAAAATGGAGATGGAAAAGAAACATTTAGTCAGCTCAAAGAAATGGCTTGCAATCAGATCTTCAATTCAGCACAATCACTATAAACACAAGTGTATCACTTTGATGTACATTTCAAAAAGCCACAGCTTAACTAGGGCTGTCAGCTCTTACTCCAGCATCTAGGTATAGCTGCTCCAGACTCATAAAATTAATACCAGTGTTTGGAACTTAGTTTCACTTTGGACAAATTAGTTGCTTTGTCTGATTTCTTAGCTGCAAACTGCACTTTTTTGGCATGGCAGCTGTGAGATTAGTATTGAAAATATGAAAGAAAAAAAGGGATGGATAGTTATTCTAGGAAAAAAATATTTTTTTATTACATCTGTAACCTTTATTGGAAGAATCCTGCTGTACTTGCAAAAATTTTCTCTAAGACAGGGAAGTCGTGCTGCAGATACTCTCATGGGATTTAACCTCCAAGCCTAATAGGAGCAAAAATCCTTTAATATTGACTTTGGGATCTGGTATTACTGCAGCTCTCTTCTAAAAGTTGTAAGAGAAATATCTTTTTTGTTTCGAGTGCAAAATCACAAACTTCTTAAATACAAGTATCTAAATGAGAAAGCAGATTCAGATCGGATTTTTTTCAGGTTTTATTCTTCTATTTTTTCAGGTTTTATTCTTCTATCATTTGTGTGATTTCAGATGAGAAAATAATTATGTTCAATGCAGACCAAAAAAAAATATCCAGAAATTAAACTTAGTTTTAGTGGGTGAGCAGTGAGCAAAGCAGAACCACACGCACATGAGTAAAGCAACGCAAGTGCACAGTTTGATATTTTTCTTTTACGTGATGTCTGGTACAGTGTGGTTCTTGACAGTGAAAGAGCAGCTCCTCCCCTAATCTAGAATGGAGTAACTCCAGTAGCTTTAATGGCTCACACCTTCTTCTGCCTCATGTTGTAACTGTTCATCTCAGACAGCTGTCTCTACAATAGTTATATTTTGTTTTGTTTCTGAATTTATTTATTTTCTATTTCCCAATGTTTATCTCCTATCTGGACTACAATAAAATTAAGCATCCAGTTTTCACAGGGGCCATGGGAATGCAATGGCTTGGGGCTCAAACCAGTGAGAGAGACTGAATTATTAAGGGATAATGACTCAAAACATTCCCTGTGTGTGGAGAAGCCAGGGTGCTTTGCTGAGGTGGAGGAGGTGAGCTTTTCTCGTGGGGTGATCTCATGGGTCAGAGGGTGAATGGTGGGAGATGAACCCTGTGGAGATGGTGCCTCCTGCCACGATAAATTGTCTCCCCTTGCACAAACCAAGGTTGTGGGGCCCCCATCCTCCCCTGGGACATTGGTGTGTGTCCTGAGGGTGTTCATCTTTGCTGATGGGCCACAATGGGCCATAACTGATTCATCTTTGGGGTGCAATGGGCAGCTGTGCTGTCTTAGAAGTTGTGAAGGGCTCCCAAAGCATCCCTTGATCCATCTCCTCCAGTGCGAAGCTCCCCACTCCAGGGAGGGTATCTGGATGTTCCCACCTGAAGGTGAATTATTATAAACCCACTAGAAGTTGTGTTCTGGGGATTTTCCAAGGATTTTTCTTAACCATTTCTTCAGGGTTTCCCTCACCCCGAGAGATCTGGTCTGTGATCACCAATGCCAACACTGCACAGTGGCCAAGTCTCATTGTGGGTCCTAGGGGTGATGACAGCCTCACCTCTTGTCCTTTCTCTCTGTCTCTTTTTTGTGCTTCACACTTTTGTCATTTTCCATTCTGTCTTTTCCCTTGTGCATGTCCTTGGGTGATACTTTTTCACTTTCACATTGCAGTGCTTTCATGTTGTTATTTTACTACAGATAAAAATAACCAAAATGCCCACATATCTGATGTCTACTGTAATCAAATAGTTCTACAACAAACCCTGCACGTGTATATTTACAAGCAGTGATCACTCAGAGTTGTTTCACTCTAATCCACCCCAATGGCTCTGTTAATTAAAGCCTGGGTTACCCTCATCTTCACGGGAACCAGTGCCATGGAAAGCCACCCCTGGAGCAGAGGGACCCTGCAGCTCCATGGCACCCCATCCCACCCTGCCCCTGTGTTTCCCCTGTGAATCTGTTCCATTTTCAGGGACTAGTTGTTATCCAGGCAATAAATTAGGCAAACACTCCACTAATCTCAATTATGCAATTAGAAATTTTGCCAGACTGTAGTTCTAGTTGTTTATTAATTCTTTTAAATTTTGCTCATCTGTCCAGGGATTTGTTGATCTCCACTACCTAAAAAGATAATCTCCATTAATTAATTAAGGCTGTTAGGATTCCAGATGTCTCACTATGAAAAGATACCACCAGCTTTCAAGGTCCTTTTCTTTGGTGCAAATTATTTTCATGTCATTATCACATATAACTTTTTATGTCAGCATGAGATGTTCTTTATTTGCTTGTTTTTAATCTACCTGTCTTTATATAAAGTATAACCTTTCATTATTGAAATCCCTTTGAACACAGAAAAGTTGTCATTCTAATTACTGAAAAATACATAAAAGCCAAATATTATATGTAATTTTGTCTCAACCTAAATTCTTCCTTCATTTCTCTCCCACCTGCTAATCATCTTTCATCTCTCTCCTACCTGCTAATCAAAGCTAGACAAATGGTCTAGTACCTTCCCTTTTACACTGTGCTGTCTCTTGCTATAATCTCATTTTAAATTGCAGACATGCATGACAGGCAAATATATTATAGCAGGAAAAATCTTTGCTGAAGAGCATTGTGTTTTCCTTGAATAAATGTTAACTTGAAACCATGAGAGTTTAATCCTGTTGCTTTTGCCAGTTTGATTCCATCACTTGTTTCTCTGAAAGAATGATTATCATAGTAATTACAAAGTAAAGAAAACTAAATATTTGCCTGCTATAAATGATCCTGGAACTTCATGAATTTTAAGAGAAAAATTTTGAGGAGAAGTAATCTTTCTGAATAGACCTGATGTATTTTTGTTCAACTGACCAGACATGCATAAAAATATTTAAGGGATCAGACCTCATCAATTTTGGTTTCAGTTTTATACCTAAATACCCTTCACATTTTCCCCTTAATCTTTATGCTCTTGACAACAGAAAAACACCATTGCTTCTTAGAAGTGCTTGAGGTAAAATACAGTAAAGACAAATAGGTGCTTAAGAATTTTGCCCTAGTCTCTGACTATGTGCTTAGAGATGGTAAACCTATGCATCTTACAATTCTTACTGGACAAAATTTGAAGGGTCCATCAGAGATCTGTGGATATTTTATATCTGTGAAAAATATTAGCAAGAACTGAAAAACTCAGATTCTGTTTAACCTGTAATCATCATATTAGTCTAGTGACATTTCTGTCATATCATTTGGAGAAAGGAAACCTGTTCTGTTTTCTTCTCCATCCTGATAATTTAGGTAAGAGTCTAAAAAATAAAAATCTCTGGCAATGTAAGAGACAAGCTGTCAGTGAAAGGTGCAGACTCCTTTACCACTCAGGTAAGAGTCTTGCTGTCTGCAAGTTCAGATGGTGGATGAGGTTCCTGCCATCAGAGCTGTGCTCAGAGATGAGTTCAAGACTTACTTCTACAATTCAGGCTTGTATAGCACTTCAGGACTTCTGTAGTGCAGCTTGCTGCAGAAAGCACTGAGGCCAGACCAACATGCTAAAAGGATGGGTTTGGCTACAGGGTGTTTTAGGAGGGCTTTTGTATTAGAACATGGAAATCACACCTGGAACTCACTGCACAGCCAGATCAAAACTGTGTCAGTTTCAGAGCTGACAGAGGCCTTCCAAACTCCTACATCCTCGGCACAAAGCAAAAGTATCATGGAAGTCCAAATTAAACATAGGAAATTGCAAACTGGGATAAATGCAGACTCAGTGAAATTATAAGCATGAGGTAAAGTAATTCAGGTTTTACAAGCTGAGGTGTAAACTCCTAAAAATAGGGGGTTTTGATACAGAAAGGAAAAAGAATATACATGTTCACACAAGTTTATCTCAGAAATTATAAATTTCTCATATATGAATAAATCTATATCTCCACCTATTTATCTATCTATATCTTTGTAAAAATAAAGTGGTCATGTCATGGGTTCATAGAATAATTTGGACAAAGATCATCTAGTTCCAATCCCTCTGCCATGGGCAAAGACACCTCTCACTAGACCAGGTTGCTCAAAGCAATAATGCACACTTCAAACATTGGTAGACCTGAAACTCTCCATGTTTGAGATTGTCCTGTGACTTCATCAGCTTCAACATGAAGCTGATGGTTCTGTTCCTTGTCTGGCTAAGGACTGGTTGTCCTCAGTTTACAGAAGCATGTGAGACCTGTTGGGGTTGGCAGGAGGAGCCCTGAGCATGCAGCTTTGGTGGGGACTTTCTAGTTCAGGACCATTTTTCTCTGAACTGTGCTGTGTGATACATTCCCTGGCACAGTGCAGCCCCACAATGTCTCCAGTTTTATGGTCTCATACACTGGACTTTGCCTCAGGTACTGGCTCAGAACAGGCAGTAGGGAGACTGAACATGTGCAGGTTGTGCATCTTGGCCTGCCAAGAGTTACAGATGTGATTGATCTTACTTGCATGTTTCCATTTTAGTCATTATTTCTAGCCCATTCTGTCACTCTGAGCTGAAAGCAGCACTCACATAATGTCAAATTTTTAAAACTGAGGAAGAAAAATACTTTAATTCCCATACTTTTCTGAGGCATTACTCATTCTTTTTATTAATTGGCTAGGAGTTGGTCCTTCTTTATCCATACTGTGGAATTTCTTCATGCACCATTTCTTTTATTTACAATATTTACTTCAGCTTACCTTACCTTTAGGTAGACTTTTCCTTAAAGTTAGGGCAAGAAGCAAAGTCTTCAAGGTCTGGAACACATACAGAAATAAATACTAACAGTTGTAATTGTCAGGGATCCCAAAAGACAGTATAAAGTTTTAAATAAATATTTTGGCATCTAGATCATATTGAACATTTAAGATTTACCCTAAAATGCCTTTACTAACATAAGAAATCACTTTTGAAACTAGATGTAGAGTACTGTGTGAGATTATGGTGAAGA
This sequence comes from Peucedramus taeniatus, assembly GCA_013400575.1. Classification (NCBI taxonomy): domain Eukaryota; kingdom Metazoa; phylum Chordata; class Aves; order Passeriformes; family Fringillidae; genus Peucedramus; species Peucedramus taeniatus. The sequence goes on along the minus strand of WBNO01015718.1, from coordinate 63,373 downwards.
AAAGGTTGTGGAAATTGCTAGTATTGTTCTCTTTGGGCTGAGTCAGTGAATTTCTGTAAAATATTATGTGTCTTGATTTCTCTGCTGGAAAAACTAGAAATAACTTTAGTATTGCCAAACATCCCTCTGGCTTGCTTGGTGAACTTGCTTAAAATCGTTCCTAATCCTTCACTAAGGAAAGCTCCAATGGGGTTCTAATTATGAGCAAGGCCTTGAGATCCTACAAAACCACTACTTTGCCTTGCCTCAAAAACTTGAGTGAATAAAGTTTTCCACAGGGCAGATCCTTCTCATAAATAATACTATTTCCAATATATCTAAGCACTCCTTGTGTTCAGTTATAAATGTGGAAAGATTAATTCAGAAGACCAAATGGAAAGATTCATTAATAACTGGAATTTCTTTCTTGAGTGGAAGCTCCAAGACGCTCAGAGTTCCCGAATTCTAACTTTTGTTATTTATTTGTGTGTCAGTCACTAGATGGCAGTGTCAGTATATGTAAAAATCCACCAGAAACGCTGATCCCCAGCATGGAAAATTTTTTTTTTTTCTTTTTTTTTTTTTTTTTGTCCGTGCAAGGGACAGTAATATTGACCATGCAAAAATGGGAAGATTGAAAAGGTCTTTGATCAGTGATTAAATATTTTATATGTTACATTTTGTTGCTGTCCAGTTCACGTCCTGAACAGATCTCTCTAATTTTCTTCCACTGATTACATCCAGCTGCTAAACTTAGGATGCCACAAATGATCTCTAAACAATATTTGTTTTTAGGTCCCACATCGAGTTCAACAAAATTTTTGCCATTAGATATCAGTTCTCATTACCTGTATCAGAATAATTCACCATGTGTGTTTTACAAGACCAAGGGAGATCTGCTAGGCTGGTACTTGATTGTCAGAAAGAACCAACATCAAATGCTTCCCAGACTTCTCTTTTGAAACCAGTAGAGGTGTAAATTTCCAAAAAGATTATGCAATGTGGCAGTGTTGTAAAGAACTCATACCTTCCTACTCATCTGGAAAAGAAAACCACAAAAAACTTTGTTTTGTGTTTCATTCTTGGCATCAGTTTATAATTTTCTCACCTGTCATGTTTTTGCTGATGAATATAGGATCTCCAAACAAATTTTTAGGGCAGATACAGATGGCTGTAGTGTCTGAATCTCTGTAAGGAGAGAAATTAGTGCAAAGTTTTATTTTAGCCACTAGATGGTAGCAAGACTGCACACCTGGAGGAAAGAAACCTAAATTTCTGAGTTTGTATCAAAAATTACCAGAATTAGTCGGGTGGCAGGTGACCATCAGTAGGTACTTCAGCCTTCAGATGGGTTTTAGTTGCTTTAGTGTTTCACCTCTACATAAAATCAGTTTTCAGCTCCTGAATCTGTGTGAGCAATCTCTGAAATTCAGACTTTAGTTCAGGCATGTTTATATGATTTTGGTTTTGTGTTTTATTTGTTGAAGAGAAAAAGGAAGGAGAGAGATCAAACCCCTGGACATCAGATAAACCTGCAAGGTTAGTAATAAACACAAAAACTAGAACCTTAAAAATATCCACTGATCTTTTTCCACTGGTTGCCTCCTTCAAATTCATTATGATAAAAGAATAATGGAAAGACAATATGAATTTTCAAGTTACAAACTTTGAGACACATAGGGTTTCACTGGTAAAAGCAAATATCCATGAGCATTATTAAGCCCCTCTGATAATTTGTTAGGATGTTATATCTACCTCTGTTGAGAAAGTCTGTTTGAGGGACACAAGACTGACCACGGTAAAGGGAAACATCCTGTGTTTTAGGCAGCTTAAAGATTTGCTGAAGTCTGGGTCTTTGATACAGCTCAGAGTTTGTGCTTGGGCTGGTTCAGGTATCTGAAACTCCTGCAGTACGTGGAAAAAAAGAGCCATCCTTGGCTATGATGACGGAAGGAGCCAAGGACATTGTATGAAATGCAGAAATATTTCACCATTTTTCAGGGATGGGTCTCAAGAAGTAGCTGTCTTAATTTTCAAGGACCATTTAGAAAGTGCTTCAACATCTGCCACACTTTAAGACTTGGCTTGTGAAGACAGGCGTGATGTTTGGAGCGGAAGGGAAGGCTGAGGTAAAACTGCGTGCAAATATTTTGGCTTGAAAGACCAGAGCAGAGCCTGATTGTGCCAGTATCTCTAGATTAAAGTCTTTGGCTGTTCTCTAAATCACTGTTACCATATCTGAACTCACAGAAAGCACGGCTTCAGTGCACTAAAATTGTCATTAACTTACCCCCCTCCCAGTCTTCTGTCATTAGGACTGTATTTTTAAAATCAGCTTACAGTATAAAGTATTTCAGATGTTTGTATGTATCTGGAGGATATAAAAATAACCACGGTTCTGGATCAAATGAGGGGTTTATCAGTATTCTTGGAGCTCCTTAGCATTTTTATTATCTATCTGAAAAGAAGAGATCAGGAGCCCCTTGGTAATGTTTGGAAAAAATGTGTGATAAACCAAAAACTGAATAGATTATGAACAAAAAGAATTAAAATGGCAACTTTTAGGCCTGTAAAATAATAGATCCAAGTCCTCCTAAACTTTATTCTGTTCAAAACTTTGCTTGCTAGTCTTTTATGATGTTCTAAAGTTCAGAAGCAAAACAAAGACACAAAGGGGATTAAATAGAATAAAAAAATAAGTTTGTTTTTAAATTCTTATGCCATCCACAGGAGGATTTTGCAGAGGAAGAGGTGTGGGAGCTCCCAGCAGCAGTTGGAGGGGTACATTTGCTGAAGGACAAGTTGGCTGACTCTGGAGCAGACATCTCAGGTCTGATAAGAAAACGGAGTCCCAGGACTTGCAAGAAGCTTGCCAAGGCTTCTATTTAGAGCCTGAAACCAGGCTCAGATCAGAAGTGAACATGTGGAACCCACATGTGTTTACAAGTTAGCTGGGGCCTAGGAGAGCCTCTGGCTATTTATCCATGTGCCTGTCAGTGCCTTCCTGTGTGCTGGATGTCAGGGTGCAGTCCTTCCCTTGTGCTTCTGAGTGCTTAGATTTTTCTTTTGGTGTGTGTTTTTACAGGGAGAAAGTTAAAAAGAAAAAAAAAAATCCAACCAAACCCACCACCTTTCAACACTATCTTACTGCAGTTAATGTATGTGCTATGGTTGTTCGTATCACTTCATTTTTATCACTCTTAGTGCTTTTGCTGTCACACAGAGGCACACAGGCAAGAATATTCCTTTTACATAGAGTCACTTTCTTCTAAACTTTAGCTAATATCACAGCAGGAGTCAAAGACAGGGAAGTAGTTTCTGCTAAGAGGAAATCAAATATGTTGATGGGGTATTCTTTGTTTGGGATTGAAAATTCTTCCTGTATAGCACAGCAATCCTCTGTGAAGACATGACTTTTTCAGGAAATTTCACCTTTAATAAATGTAATGATAACTGTGCTCTGAGTGACTGAACAATCATCAGCTGTGTACAGGCAGACAGCCCCAGCCTGGGAGAGCTCTGTGCAGAGGAGGTGTCAGCAGGGCATAGGCAAGGGGCTGGGCTCAGGAATATGACTGTGGTTGGATTGGATCATCAAGGTGATGTTCCTCACACATTCAGTGCACTCACTGGGAAGTGATGATATCAGCTGCTAGAGGCTGTGCCTTCTGTGGCTCTGTGAGTGGCTGTGAACACCCTGTCTGTAAATGCCTGCATGATGCTGGCTGAAGCACAGCCTGAAGGAGCAGGGAATGAGGCTTGTGACAGCTTTTGGATAATGGAATTGAGCACTGATTTTAAGATGTCCTTAAAAAGTGCTCTGGTTCTGGTGCCTCTAAAAGAACTAAGGTTACATAGGGCTTGTTAGCTTTGGCATTCAAGCCACAGGATTCTGATTCCTCACACTGTGGAGTAAGACCAGACTTCTGCAGAATTACTCCCACTTGAGACTTGAGTGATCTTTTGTCCAGATTCAATGATTTTTTCTCTTCTTTCCTCAAACTCCTCACAAAGTATCTTTGTTATTTAGACTATCACATTGAAGAAGAACAAAGATCAAAACTGGGAGAGGCAAAGCAAATCACCTGCTTTCCTTATATCCCTTTATTCATCTAAGGGACTGCTCTGAGTGCTTTGTGTTGACAGAAGAAATGGTGTATCTTTAAATTTCATGTCCCAATTCTCTAATTGCCAAAAGTTAATATAATTAGGGAGTATTCAAAATGAAAGAATTGACAGAATCCATGGTCTTTTTTTCTCAAAAAACTGTGATCTTAGGATCTTTTATGCAGGATAGGAGAAGAGGAAAATAGACACTGAGGTGGCTGTGGGACATTAATCTCCATTTCAAATAAGTAATGCCTTGAAGAAGGAAAAAAAAATACAATTGTGGTCAGCTACATTGCGGTCTCTTTACTCTCATATATCCTTTTAATTTCTTTTTATTTAAATTTATACTGGCTTTTTTTCTTCTTTCAGCAACTGTTGTGGCACTTTTTCAACTCTAAGCTCACAAGTAGAATCATTTATTTTAATAATGTCTTTGCTTTAGCTTCTAGTTGAACACCATTTGCAATGTTCCCGAGCCTTGTTAACTACAGCAGCATTACAGCAATGATTTAATTATTTCCTTCTCAGTATTTATTTGAGACAAAAGTTCCCTGACAAATCTCAGATCCTCTACATTTGTTTTAGAAAAGGAGCATATGTCACAAGTACTAAGCAGTCAGGTACTCCTACTGAAGTAGTCCCTAACCACCATTCAATCATGTTAGCAAACTGTGAACACTTCTGGCCAGACTTATTGCACTACCAGCAAAAAATATCTTTGATGTTCCTTCTTTGTAGACTTCCCTGTCCCTGTTCTTCATAATGAAATAGAAACAGCCATCATATACTACAGATGTATTTGAAAAGGATTTCTACCAAGTTTTGTCCTATAGCACACAATAATCCTTATCTGAGGACAGATAAGGGATCTGGGAATGCACAGGTTTTATGAGACTTTTTAATACGGAAAAATAATTGGTAAAATATGCTTTACTGGAACATTTTAATAAAGCTTTTCAGGGACTTTTCTTTCCAAAGTAGTAACTTTTGTTCCCAAAAGTAACATGTCTTTTCTGGGTGACTGAGTTTCCTGACAGTATCTTCTACTGCAGATGGTATAAAGGTCATTTAGATTCACAGGATATTCACCTTATATCACCTGAGCACTGGGGGAGGGAGGAGATGTTTCAGAACACTGAAAAGACAGACCCTTTCCTGCCAAACTCTGCTACTTAGTAAGTCTGAAACTCATGTTTTTCAAGTTCTTGGGGTGGAGAGTGGTGAACCAAAGCAGTCTCACATGAGCAAAAACCTCCCAATATTACTATTGTTCCAACCCAGAGAATTTTTAAGGTATTTATCTTGAGGACACCCTGCTAACCATAGAAGGGACTGAAACATATGTGAGCACGAAAGCAGAAGAAATCATAACAGGAAAGGAAAGCAAACCCAGCCTTTTGGTCTCTGCACTTCCTGTCCTCATTGACCACACCACTTTTCCCTACTTGAGGAATGAAACACAAGGGAGGATTGCCGATGAGGAAAGAGACAAAATTTCTCTTTGACACAAAATATTCTACCATGATGACTGAGGAATCTACTGATCAAACAGGTTAGATAGATAAACAAACTTGCATAAGTTGTAAGACTGAAAATACAGGAGTAGCAGAGTTGCAGCTGTCTCTGCAGCATGAGAGATTGCCTCATCTCTCAAAACCCTCGAGCCAAGCTTCCATAAGAAGCAGAAGTCCATATTAGGTGGTTAAACAATGAAAATATTCAAAGCAGAAGATGAGACAATGAACCACAGTAATACTGATGTGTTTTGTGATGGAAGGACACCACCCTTCAAACCCTTGAAGTGTATGTTAATAGTTCTCGACATCTGTTGCCCATCTTCTTGGTGGGGGGATATAAAAGGACTGGATTTAGCTTCTTTTTGTACTGGCTAGACCAACATCTCAGGGGCCACCATGAACTGTGCTCTTGCACTACTTTCAGCATAATTATTCTTGGGTATCTGTAATTAAAACCATCTGAGAAAGCTACAGAGTTGAGGCATCCCTGAAACACAGGGAGTTAAAACAGTGATAATGTAAGGTGAGTCACAGTGATGACTATGAAATTTTGGCAAAAAAAATCTATATCTTTAAACTTCAGCCTCTCTTCCCGTTCTTTTGCTAGTAATTTTTCAATGGACATCTAATGAGTTAATAAACAGAAGAAATCCCTTCCTGTGGTCTCTTCTTGCCATTTGTACAAATACATCCCAGAACATTGGAGTAACTTTCCCATGTCAGCCTTCATGTAATTTTAGAGGGTGCTGACAGTGCTTAGACTTCAAGGTTTGTTAGGAACCAGCAGGATGCATGGGACTGGATTTGGCACCTGAAGATATAGTAGATATTCATTAGAATCCCACAAGTAACTCTGTGCTCGACTACCACAGCTTCTCATGAATTAATTATCTGATTATCAAAGAAAATCTCAGTAGTTGCTCACCCTTAAGGCATTCTTAAGGTTGCCATTCCAGACGTAAGTCTTGATGTCAGAAGGTCTACAGTTGCCATGTATTGTGGAAAAAAAAAGGTTTTCTGCTTGAGAAATGTAATGTTCTGCTGCCAATTACATACCCAGTCTGGGTTGTTGACAGCTTCCTTTTCCTTTCACACTTAGGCAACATCTCTGGTCACAGAAAATGAGGCAAAGGCCTCAGGAAAGCAAAGGAGAAATTTATTTTAGGGGAGAAAAAAGTGAAGCTCTGAGCCAACTCTCTGATGGCTGGTCTATTGAGATTTACACAGGATCTCCTGGGTCTGATTTATGGGGGATTTTTCTGGGCCAGAATGGATTTCTAAAGAATATCATCTACACAAAGTAAAACAAACAAAAGAAAGGAGAGATCATGACTATAAAATATTACATGTACTTTCTTCCTCTTCTGAAACTACTCTTCAGTCTGGTGATGGTGATTCTTTATCATACAGGAGAGCCATAGCAGTGCTAGCAGGAATAACTGGAGACAACATGGAGAAAAAGTAGGCAGAGATCTGAAACCACAAAAAAAATGAGCTATAAAACATGGTAGAAAGAAAAACACTGGAAGGCAGAAGAAGACTAAGACACATAATTAATTAATAATGCACTGTGACATGAAAAGATCTTGGGTTTTAAAAAACAGTGGTAGGTCCATGAAGTTGGGTTTGTGTGCTTACTAAGCAGCTATTGGAGTGAGAAAGAGCTCGCCTGTAGGATATTGGTGTGTGGATGTGGGGTGTTTCTTGGGGTAGGGAAGTTTCCTTCCTTCAAAATATTTTGCTCCTTCAGTCTTGGATCTAATGAGAACCAAATGGTTTCTGGATGTAATTATTTCATAAGATCTGTTGAACAGACATTAGAACTTTCACCTGCTGTAATCTTAGCTCAAAGATGGTTTGTGAGGAGGAGGAAGAGTGCGGCATCCTAGAGCCTTCTCGACTGAAATCTTTCAATTTATAGATAATAAATCACTTAGAGCTGAAAACCACATTTAAGTAACACCTCATTGAGCCTTTTTAAAAACATTTTCTCTTGGTCTACCACATGTATAAATAGAGTTGAATAAAAATGATTTGTCTTGTTGATAATGAGACTAAAAGCACCAGTAGCAGAGTAATAATATATGTTTTCAGAAAAATCCTGTTAATGTTTTTTAAAATACTTGCCATCATTCAGACAATGGAAAGCTGTGTCTTTTGTTTGTTACACTGGAGGAAGGAAATATGAAAGCAGAAAACCTTCTATATTTTTAAAGGACAGATTTATTTGCTACTAGGGGAAAAGGAATGTGTGTTTAAAGGAGTATGGAGGAACACTTTCAGGAAAGTGCTGCTACCGTGGTTAAAGGTGCTGGTGTCCTGCTCACTGGGGAATAATGATTTAGATATTCCAAGATGAAAGTCTTAATGTTAAAATGGAACTTAGAGAGCCATGACAGATATGCCAGAGGAGAGAGAGTTCTCTCATTTTATTTTCTTCATCTTTTGTTTGGTTTTATTTTATTTTTTAATTTTATTTTTTATGTCTAGGCACTATTCTGCTCTTAATTTTTCTTCCAGTGTAGCTTTTCAGAGGTTGTGTTCACAGGCAGACTCACCTTTCCCAGAAAAGGCTGGGACTAGGGATTTTTAAATTGCAAAACTGTAAGTGCCAGGGAAAGGGAGATAGATGGTAAATCAGTTACAACTGTGAGAGAGACACAAAGGAGAAAGCTGCATCTTCCAAGAATGACACAAATTGCTTTGATGGACGTGTCTGAAACACTTAAAGTTTCTAATTTATGTCTGGTTCCCCTATAAAAACACTTATATTAAAAAAAAAAACAAACTCTGAAAAATTAAAAAAAAATAGAGAAAAGAGTAATATTATGAGAGAGAAAAGATAGGAAGGCTGTTAAGAACCATCTCTGAGGAAAACCTTTCCTCTACTATCTCACACTGCAACTAATTTACTTGATGATATTTTGTTTGCTTTCTTATATAGACATCCCAAAGATATTTGCAGGAAGATTTCTCTGTATATCCTTAATTAGAACTCATGCCTCAGAGATGGCCTTATGTCTTGTGAATATATTGAGAAATATGCTTTCAAATTATCTTGCACAGATTTCTGGTCTTCACAATGAAGAGACCATATTGCAAACCAAAAAAAGTACCACAAAACATCTTTCAGCAAGGATATCTTGCTGCATATGCCTCTAGGGTAAACTGTGGGATGTTGTGGTATCCTAACAGAGTTGAAGTGCCAAAGTATTGCTCAGGCATTTCTCAGATCATACATCTCCCACAGAACTTGCTTCAGAAACTTAAGAAACAGTCATGGTTATTTTTCCATGTCAGGGCATAATGAGATCTGTCACTCAGCCAAGACTTTTAGGAAATGAGACTGAAAAGCAATGAGCCATACTTAGGACACCAGGCACATTGGCAATGCTCATTCGAAGGAAGTCAAACCTTTTCCTGGTAGATTCAAGGTACACAAGAGATCAAACCAACATCCTTGCCCAGCTGCCTTCCTTCTGACAGTTCTCAAGCTGCTTCATCGTGCACTAAATCTAACATTAATTGAGTGTAAGTCCATGCAAGAGTGCTAATTAAAACAATGTACCTATCATATACTCTTATGCCTTCCAGGCAGCAAGAGCACAAGAGACAGCTGCTGTTCCACGTCAGTGTATGGGAGGATAAGAGGTAATTGACCCTGCAGTTGTTAGGTTAATTCACAAAGGGAAATCTCTTGCACAACTGGTGTTTCATCTGCTCTTGCATAAAAAAAAAAAACAACTGTACCAGAAGCATTCTCTTTATATAAGCTATTATTATACAGCCATGAAGACTAATTACTTTAAACAAGGACTTCCACAGGCACAGGAAATAAAGAAGTCTTGTGCTCCATATATTTCTGCTGCATGCCTGACTGGCTTCAGAATCAAAGCAAGCACAGGCTCCATTTGAAACTTTTCCTCTGTCTGGGGCCCGCTTAAAGGCTTGTCCCATGTGGGAGATGCATGAATATGAACATCTCCTTTTTACCTCCAAGAGGCATTACATACAGTTTTTCTTGCTGTAGCTGGTCATCCATTTTCACAAAACAGGTAGAAGCCTAATTATATTTGGTACTTCTATTCCCCTGCTGAATTCCTTTAATAAAGTATTGGTTTCACTGGGAGGAAAAAGGAAGCACAAAATTAGGAATACACATGGACAGGCACACTGTCAGCAAAAGCCTCATGTTGCCCTTGTGAAGTTAAAACAGCCACCTGCAGTGTCAGATAAGACAATTTTCTTTATATACATGAGACTGTTGACTTTACTTCAAGGGTTCCAAAAAAATTATTTTTTTCTGTAATAAGGAAACCCACAAAATCCTGCAGGAATCCACAAAAACTCAGTTATATTCAGTGCACAGAAGAAAACATAGGCCTTTATATGCTGGCTGAGTGGCTTTTAACATTCCTTATTCCTTGACAGAGGAAGATATGATGTTACATCCCTCAAAGGTTCCCTCCAAGAAGCACAAGATTATTCTCAATGAATGGGTGTGTATCTGGTGAAGAGGGTCTAATCCCCATGGTTTGGATTCAAACATGAATCTGAACTCCCTGAAGGTGCTCATGCCTGAGGTTTTGGGTTGTTTTATAGAGATAAAATGACCACCTATGTGTATTTATCTAGATCCCAGTCTAAAGTTCATGCTTAAAAAGTGGGCTGAGTTTTTCACTTAAGATTAAAAAAAAAAGTCTTGATCAAATCAAAGTTACATTTTTCAAATACTTTTCAGCTTGCTTATGGGAAAAATTCAGAGGAGTTTCTGGAATGTAGATAGGATTGTTTAACAAAAGTAATAGACAAGTTAAGCCCAGTCCTTTGAAAAAAAATCTTAATCAGTGCCTGCTAAATAAAAGAATGTTTTTCAGTTTTCTCTTAATTGAAAAAAACCCAGAACCTCCTCATAATATTATAGGGCTACATGCCAAAAGAACTTCTCATCTAGCCCTACCCACCAGCATCTCTTGCCTCTTCTGCACCCTGAAGAGGCAAGAACAGATTTTCATGAAAGGAATTTTTAAGAGCTCAGGCTTGGGTATGCAAATATTCACAGCTGATAAGTAGTGGAGTTTGTCTGAACACTGGACACCTTCTAGAATACCTGAAGGTAATTTGGTTTAGCAATCAAGTAATTGGCAAGAAATATAAATTACAGTTCTGTTCAGGCATTTCCAAAAGGGATGATCACTAATACAAACTCATGCAACGATTACCAGCTTTAATCTGTTTTTCCCCCAAAGGTGGTTTACACCCCTGTGCTGGAGCATGAAGAGAATATCAGTTAAACCATCTGTGTATCAGTAATGCTCTCTGCAGCTGCTCCTCCTTCAGCTGCTGCTGCAGCTCTTTACTCCTAACTGAGCAGTTGCCTCTCCTGCCTCAGTTAAGAGCTCAATATCTTCCATGTTAGCCCAAAGGCTGGCAGTTTACATGGGTAAGAAAAAGGATTAGGTACTGCATTTTTTTAACTTCCATGGCTCCCATAATTTAATTGAAGCTTCATGGCACTAAGTGATGTTCCCCCTGCCCTTTTCTTTGAAGCACTGGATCTCAGATTTGCAAGGATTTTCAGCTTTCATCTTCCTAAAATGATGTTTTACTTCTGATTTATTTAAATTTTTGGATTTCTAGTGTAAAAGCAGAGTTGTTACAATCCACTACATGGTAGAATACATTGTCCTTGTTTTATGCTCTAAAAATAAAGTCAAAATAAATGTTACTAAAGAAGAGTTATTATTTGGTGCTACTGGTTGTCTTGATAAAGTTATATACTTACACAGAGGAAGAGCAGAGTAGCTTAGCAGGATATGGCTGAATTGCTCTTAGATTAAACTTATTTAATTTAAGCATCAGGAAGCTCTTGAGCCTGAACCTTTGTGTTTTTATGGCAGAGCTGAGATATTCTGTCTTCTTCTTGAGTGCCACGTGATAGAAACACAAAGGAATAAAAAAAATCCTGGTAAACAAAGGGAGGAAAGGAATCAATCCACTTTGGGCAGATTTTCAGCCTCATTATTGCTAAATAGTAGAGTATTTCTTATATCTTCAACCTAGATAATGTTAACATCTGTTAACTTTTGCTTTATTATTCCTGATTTTCAAAATAGCGACAGCAAGTGAAAACAATTTTAAGGCGTCTGTAAACCTAGGAATCTAGTCTGGCATAAAGATACAGAGAGATCAGGAAAGCTGAAGCCACCTCTTTTCCACTATTTTGCAATTGCATTAATTGCTCCTTAGAGCAGACAGAGGGGCTTGGATCTGCATTCTAAAGCAAAAGAAAACAGAGTGAAAGAGGAGAGTCAATCCTGGCGTGACTCTATCAGCCCATAAAGTGATATGAAACAGGATAATATGCCAATATAGCTTTGAAGTACAAGCAAAAAAAGGCAATCCAAATATTTAGATATTCATACAATAAGGAGGAGGAGGCAGGAAAGACATTCTGCTCATAAGAAGAGAAAGACTGTAGAGATCTATGCCTTTGAGAAACAGCTGTGTGGTCTGATTTCATCTCTTGTTCAAAATAGAAATGGAAGTTTTCCTAAGTACATGGAGAAAAAGTCATCCAGAGAACTATGTTTTATGGCATCCCAAAATGAGCTAGCAGGTTACATGCTACAGAAACACTCAATGACTTTTCATGGAATTCTCTGCTCCTTTGAAGTAACTACATGAATTGCTCTTTACTCTGTGGACAGTTTTCCTGTTGTCCTTTATGACTTAATATTAAAATTTTGATGGAAAACATAATATTTGCAGCTGAGGGAAGCCCTTTTCAATGAAGTATTGCTCTGCTCTACTTTTTTTTGAGAGCATCTCTGTGTGAAACAGTTGGTTACCCTCTCCTGTTGTTGGTATTGGGAGATTAATCTGAGAGGACCATAAAACCTGCTGACAGTCACTACTCAGCCCAAGCCACATGAGTTTCTCATTCACATCTGCCTTATGCCTCAGAGCCTGTATCAAAGCAGTGAAACATATAAAACAAAAAGATTCCCTGGATGAGATCTGTGAGCCAAAGGAAACTTCTGGGCAGAACTGAATCTATGTTTGGAAAAAGTAAAAGACAAGGCAGCCTGAAGCTAGAGTTATTAAATCTAAGCAAATCTTGGCATTGCCATAACTAGTTTAACCTTTTAACAAGGAAAAAACCCAAACAAACCAACAAAACAAGCAAACTAGGAAAAATAGCCTGGCCAGTTAAGAAAATAGCTTTTTTTCCCCAGTTAATTAATAAAAAAGTATTTCAGATGACTTGAAACTCTTGAAATGATTGCCCAGGTTGTGACAATAGCAAAAAGAGAACCAAACTCTGGTGGAAAGGAGGAGGTCTGTGGAACAGCTCATCAAGCAAGGGTGGGAGTAGTTCTCTCATGCACATGCTGAGGCTCTAGAGAACTTCCCTGGGGTATGGTGGGCAGAGGTTCAGAGCCCCTTTTCTCCCACTGCAATTTTTTTATGTCTTTTGTGTTTCAGATTTATGTCCAAGACACTTTACAGGACTTCTTACTGACTATTTGAGTAGTAATGAGCCCAGAAAGAGGAAACAGATTCTGCTGTCCTTAACAGATACTCAAGATGGGGGCAGTTGTAGCTCTGATTGGATAGAGAGGTGTTTGTTTCTAGCATCCTGGTTGAAAATATATAAATCTACTCAAGGTGTTCTTTGTATATAAAGTGACTGGAAAAGATCATAAAATAGTTCTGCAGTGCTTTTATTTCTGGTTGACTTAAACCAATTTTACAGTGTTTATTCATGGTTTTATCACCAAACAGAAATATCAGCTACTCGTAGTCCTTGGTTTTTCTGATAGTTTAACCATACTTGCTGAACTTAAAAGAAGAGCTTTTCTCTGTGTTAGGCCATACCTAACATGCATGAAAGACTTTACCTTTAGTTACTTATCTGTCAGCAGCCTCCATAGATTACATGACTACCAAGCCTGGTGTGAAAAATGCTTAAATGTTTTTCTTTGGCAACAGATATCAGAAGTGTACTTCAATTAGTTAAACAGGGGAATTACTTTAAAAAGAATTTTTTAAATGAAAATTATTTATTTATTTATTTATTTATCTATAGTAAAAGACAGCCCATGTTTTAAAGACTGTTGTTTTGTACCATGGGCTTAGATTTTGAGAAATGTTCGGAATCTGGCAATTGGTGAAATTCATAGTTCTAAAAAGCTCATTTGCCACAAGGTGGCAAACTATGTCTGCAGGTCCAAATTGAAAACCAGCAAGTAGAGGTGTCAAGACAACTCAGAAAATCTTTTCTTTCTTGTGCTTAAGTAGATAACAGTATCATATCAATACCTGGTGTATTGGTACCATGTGGAGGGAGGAGGAAATTTTGTTCTTAAGAAGCAAGACAGAATGCAAAGGGGGAAAGAGGCTTCACCATGCTGATGCTTTTAACTCACCACTTAACTCACAGAATAGGCATTTAAACCTTCCAGGTCTTCCTGAGACAGTACTCTGAATTTCATCAGAAAAAAAAAATGAGTCTATGGAAGCAGCTGCTATACCCATGAATAACAATTAGCATAGTTATAGGGCTTGGCTTGGTGGAACTAAGTTCTTCACTGGGGTCAAAATTTTTTTTACCTAATCTGACATTTTGAATAATTTTCTGTGGAGACTGGACTTGCATGACATACAAAAGCACAGAAATAATATTTGTTAAAATCTCTTTTAAAAAAAATAAGTAAACAGAAGAGAGTTCCATAGCTAGATGATCCTAAATATGCATGTTGCAAAGATAAGTGTAAGGTAACAGGTTAATTTTATTTTTGTGTGTGCATTGACTAGAATAGGTAGAAGGTAGTTGGTATTATTAGAGTATCAAGGAGAAAAAAACCTGACCAAAGCAACAATAAAAACCAAACCCTTTCATCCCAAACAAAAGGCTTTTGTAACAATGAACTTTTCTTAAGTGTAGAGTTTCTTCTGGAGAAATCTGCAAGAAAGGAAGAATTCTGGACAGATGTGATTTCTGACTTTTATTGCTTTAATGCAGCTGCATTAAATAGTAGTCTAGTTCTTGATGGATTTCTTATTGTAACCATTTAGGTTAACTCATGCAACTGTAAGTAGCAATGCAGAGAAGCCACTGTTCTGAAACAAAGAGCAAGTGCAGATTGAAGAAATGTTTTTGATATTTTATCAAGGTATAACTAAAATTCCTGAATTGACCTGTTGGGTGTTTAAAGAGAAAAAGCCAAAGCAAAAAGAAAAAAAAAAAAAGGAAGCAAATTTTCAGTGTATGGACAGGAAAAGATTGTCCCTTTCAGCCCAAGTTGTAGGTGAGGGTTTTTACAGTACTTCTTAAGTGGTGCTGAAGGAAAAGACTGAGATTATTCCTTTCCCTCCTGAGATTCTGCATTTAGTTTTTTCCTATCAGATTCAGTCACATTGTGTGCAAATGCTTTTTGGGCAATCCAGAATGAACACTTAGGGGACCAAACTCTGAGCTAGCAGGAATTATGGTTAGGCTGCCCTCTCAATATGGAGTTAAGTGACAGACCTGTTCTAATGGCTCTACAAATGATCCATGCAGAAGGAGTCTTTAACTAGTTGCTGACAGTTAGTAGATTTTTCCTTCTCATTTTTGAGAATGCTAATGGGAAAAACAGGACAAAGAAAAAAATTATCATCTGTATCATTCCACAGAGACTTTCTTTATCTGCCATGTCAAAGCTCCATAAAATTTACAGAACCTCACTGACATGAAAGAGTTAATGTCTAGGCTGAAATCCAACTTTGGGTCTCCCAGACTTTCCTCTAAATACAAGATTGAAAACTTAAAAATAGTGAGCTCAGCAGTGGATTAGTGTCATCATGCTTTGATAAAGGTTCCCAGTCCTCCATGGAAAGACAAGTTGGATTTACTATATGAATGCACTATTGCAAGGAAGACTTTACCCTGTGACACATTTTCAGATTGAAATACCTAAAACTTTCACCTCTGCTTCTGGAGTTTGGTGGCTAAAGAAAAAAATTGTGTCCTAGTAGCTGACAGATTCTGTTTTACTGCTCTGAACAGCTGTGTGACACATCTGCAAACGAGGACAGCTGAGTGCAGGAATCCTGCCCTGCTGGTGCGCAGCTCAGTGCTGCCAGCAGGCACAGATTGCTGTGGCTGAGTGTAATTACAGTAAAGTTGATAAAGTCTGATAGAGGATGGAAACTCTGCTCAGAGAGATCAGTAAGGAATCAAGGCAGAGCATGGAGCACATGGCTGGAATGTGATTCCATCTGTAAATGTGAATTGCGGAGATCGAGTGGTCGGGTCGCACCTGGTGGTGTTAGAGGGAATGCAGTGTCCTGGTCAGCTGCAGGCTGAGGTTTTCCACTTGAATGTGCATTGGACTTACACATTCAATGGTATGACCTGGCTCTACATTCAGGAGGTTCAGCTTCTGATCCAGGTGCAACAAGCAATGAGCAGCAGCTGTTGCCATTAACCTGTGAGAGAGGACATAGTGCAATAAATTCTGCATAATAAGGAGGTGGAAACAAAGAAGTGGGATTCCTCTGTTAATAGTGAGTTGCTAATCAATTATTCAGAGAAGAAACACCAGCAGGAAAAGGTATTAAATCTGAGGAAAACAGGTAAATTCAGATGATGATCAGCAATACTGAGGATCAGTTTGTTTCAATGAACAGCAGAACTTAACACTTCTGCACTTCCTTGGTGCCCATATGACCAGCAGACACTCCTCAGGGGACTGTACTGCTGTGTGTGAATATATTTTGTTATATCCTGCCACATACCATCACCTATCCCAAGGTAAGCCATAGCTTTTCCTCACAACATACTTGTTCTAGACTGTATGCACTAGCTGGTAAATAATTGTCTCTAAGTGCTGTGCCTGATTCCACTCTCAAGTCTCCACACTTGACAAAAGAAGCCAAAATGAAAGTGATTCAAAGATTTGGGATCTCTAAGAGTGATTTGGAAGTTAAGATATATATGAAAAATGATTGTGATCTTGATTGAATTAAACAGACAGATGTTTTGAGCTCTTGCTTCTTCTAAATCTTCAGGTTTGCTTTTCTTTGATTTTAGCTACTCTCTATTTGTTTCTTTTTGCTGCATATATATATTTTGATAGATACAAAATTACATCTTTTCAATTTTATTTCTCCCTGATTACTATCAGAGAGATTTTCTTGGACAGCCTGTGAAGTTTGTCTTTTTGTGGGAATATGAATGAATGTTTAAATACACCACTGCTGAATACATTGTTTTCATGAGATTTATTTAATTAAGAACTGCACCTCCCAGCCACACCACGTTCATTAGTTTACTCTAGATTTACCCAATCAAGGGATAAAGGCTAATATGGACCAACATCCATGTGACTGACAGTGAGGTTCAAATTGCAGTTATAAAATGCTTGGTGTTCCACCTTGTTCCAACTGGTTTTGTCATCTTCAAATGTTATTGTTACCAAAAGGGATTAAGCTGAGGCTTCAAAATTTTTACAAGTTATTCTTTCATTTCAGCTGATTTATGCCAAATAACTGTCCCAGAGCAAGCACATGTTGAAAGAGGAGAATGTGTTCTGGGAGGAAGATCTGCCTCATGCTAGGTTCATTGTGGGCAGAGACCCATCAATCAGACACAGCCCTTGAAAAGACCTTCAGAGTAGATAAACTAAGTACCAGACACACCCAAGACCTGCACTTCCAGCAAAGAATTTATTTTCCTACATGGTATAAAATAATGTACATATCTGTAAAAAAAAAGTTCAGAGTTGCATGTTATGATTCAAACATTGAGAGAAATGAGGAATGTGATTTTGATCTTGTGTTGATTTGTAAGCAAGAATTTCCTATGGAACGTTGCTAAATTCAAGTGCAAAGGTCAAGCAGCAGAATGAATTCATATTTTCTGTTTATAGCTGCAATTTAGCCAAGAAATACATCTATTAGAGCATATACTGTATAATTTCTAACGTAAAGAAGTCCATCCGAGCCCAGTTACAGAACATTTTTTTCTATTATTTATTTTTCTGTACAGTAATTTTCCCTGTATATCTATAACATGGATGTGCTATTAGCTGTGCTTCCATAATAATAATATCCTGTTCTCACAGACTGTTTTCCCTTGTTAAAGCTACCCAGAGAAACTTAAAGAAGGCCCCACTGTTGATGTCCTTTTTGCATGGATGAAGAACTTTGCCTTTATGTATCTGGAAACATTTCTTCAGAAATACATCTTACACATATGAGCTAATTTTCTTCTCTGCTCTTCAAAATTGGTCTGCCCAATCCACTGATCAAAAGAATGTAACACTTTCTATTACAGCAACTGGTCCAGCTGGGGGGAGAATAGTCAATAGTTCAGAGAAATCTTTCTTTAGGCTGGCAGAGATTAACCTGACTGAATAAACCTGATGTCTGTGTAGAGGAGTTTGTTTTGCATTTAGCAGAATTTACATAACAAGAGTATAATTTATTGTAAATTCCTATACCCACAACTTCATAAAGAATCAAAGCCTGGGATAAAGTATGTCAGTGCACAAGTAGACAACTTCTAAAATATCTTCAGACCTTTGGCTCCTGAAAAACATTTAATGTCTGTGAAATACGGGTACCCAAATCCCATTTTCAGAACAGGCTGAGATCTTTTAGGTTGTTTTGCTGGGTAACATATAGTAAAACTTGGAGTTATTTCCATATGCTCGAAGTCTGAATTTGATCCTTCACCTCAAAACTACTTGAAAATTCTTTCTTGGGGATGTTTTTTAGGGAATAAGTGATTAATAAATCAAGATGCTAAGTACTACCAGCTCCTACAAAGGTTAGAAGTGCCTCAGTTCTGTACCTCCTAACCATGAGTGTCAATTATTTCACATCTAAGCCTCTGCTTTATTTCTGTGTTTTAAACAATACTAGACTTTTATTGCTTTTGGCTAGCAGTGAACATGTCTTTGATATAACACAGTCCATAATTTTGCACACAAAAGGGATTTTGACACGAAAATTGTAATAGTTTTGGATCAGTCTTCAGGAAAACCAGAGGAGTATTAGGCTTTTATTTTTTGTTTTCTCAACCAATTATATATCTAAATTCTTCCATGAAGAATGTCTTGACAGAAGAGATAAGAAAGATTCATTCTCCCTACAGTGGTAGAAGATTATAAAATACCTTAGTAATAGAGTTTAAAACCACAGAAATATTTCCTTTGTTAGCAGTTGATCCCCTTGTTTTCCCTTTCATTCACGATCTTCAAGAAACAGACATTTTTGAGAAATGTGGAAGAAAAATTAAATCCTCTTGAAAATTCTGCAGAGCCAGCTGCTAACAAAGTTCAAGCACTGAAGAGTAGCCCATTCTGAACTGTGGTCCAGGATTCACTGTTCTGCGGTCTGGAGCTCAGGATCCAATTAGTGTTTAGGAGCTTTTTAAATAATATTTTCAGTTAAGGGACCAGATAAGATAATGTGATGATGCATGGGAAAAAAAGCTTTGGTTGAAAATCCATTGATTTAACATTTGGTTAACTGATGTTTTGAAGCATGTCTAGATTACAAGAACTTTATTTTATTACAATAGGGACTCTGGTAATTCCACTGCTCTGCAGTTAGTCTTATAAATAAGATCAGAAACCTATTCTGTATATTATGATATAATTGAAATAAATAGAGAGAACTAGTCCTAAGAAGTTTAAAACAGGAGATTAAAAAAATATTTTGGTGCAATATTGAAAAGTAGGTGTTTTAATGTTCAGACAAACCATGCACAACTCCCTTGCATTTACTGAAGGCTGAGGTTGTATCCATGATTGGGCACTGCACCCAAGTAATCTTTTGAGTGTCCACATAAGAGAGCACTGGTTGGTGGCTGTAGTTAGGGACATACCTGTCCTTCAGCATATTTGTGATTCCAAATGAAACCAAAGGATATTATTGTGTAGATAGAAATTGTGAAACCTGTACTACTTAATATAGTTCAGAAAATGTTGTTTCTATGCATTGCCCCAAACTAGATGAGTGAAATAAGAGCAAAGAGGAAAACTAAACTGCACAAAAAGCAGGCCTGCTTCTGAAGAAAGAAACAGGTCATCCCTCAGCAGAAATGCTGGAGAGAATGTTTTGTGGAATGAATCTCATGTTGATCCTTGCTGTAGAAAGAAGGCTGTTGCTGCATCCTTCCCTTAAACAAAGCTGAGGGTGCCTAAAGAGCTGCTCACCAAAGCAGGGACTGATCAGCTGAGGAAAGACAGGTCACAGATGGCTGAGGAACAGAGACATGGTGAGGAGCTGTGTGAGGTTCCTCCTCCCCCATGCAATCTGAAAATATGTTAAATCTGTCATTTGTTCACACATCCTGGGTAGCAGAACAGTGGTCAGATATTCTATCAGGTCAGAATTCCAGTGGGAATTTTGAAATGTGTGCCCCTGGGGATCAAGAGAGGTGTAGCTGGGCAGACAGAGAAAGGATGTAAACCTGAAATGGGGTCAGCCTGGAACAGCTTTTAGAAGAATGAACATATGTTCCAAAATTATTTCTGCTTCACTTATGCATGCTTAAAACAGAAATAAATATATTTTAAAATATTTTATCTCAAGTGGTTTGGGGAGGCAAGTGGGAGATAGGGCAGCCAATATTTTATCCTTCAGATTCATATCAGATACATGAATTTAGGGATAAGCATAGTCACATACCTTTATTGCTTTCATACCTGTTGAAGCATGTGTCTTGTGACTTCCCTGCTTCAAGGACTTAGACACTTGTTTTGAGGTCACACAGTCATTTACATCTTCTTTATGATTCGAGCCTGCAAATATTATATTGCCATGGATGCTGGCCTTGATACTCCAGGAGTTTTTCAGTACAATTTCAAAAAAATCATGAAAGATAAGGGTTTCTTTTACTTATTATTTTTTCTAAAAGTGGAGTCTGTGGCAGGTACAGACCTGGTCACTCAGCTGTTTTCTCCAGCAACAGGAGCAGTGCTGCACTGTTCATACAAGGTGTAAATTCCCTGGAGGTGTGGCTCAGGACTAACATCTGGTTTTCAAAAGCTCAGGTCAGTAAAGGGAAACAAATTAACTATGCTAAGCCTCTGTTTAAAGGATTTAATAGATCAGTAAAACAATAACAAAAAAAAGAAGCTGGAAAGAGAAGCAGAGAACCACCCAGCTCTGTGTAAACAGAGGTACTGGGCTTAGATGCTGAAAAGATATGCAGAGCCACAGAGGAATTTTCAAAATCTTCATCTATATTTCAAAGACAGAAGAAGGTGAAGGGCCATATCCAAATTCCACTGAGGTCATTGGAAAGTCTTGTGTTTACTTTGATGAGGTTGGATCTAGCCTTAAAAACCAAGCTGGTTTCCTCATATGACATGACAAATGTTGCTCTAGAGAAAGGAAAATACAGATAGACTGAGGTGTGCAGGCTGTGCTTGGCCAGCTGGCACAGAATACATTGCTGATGATCATTCTGTGCAAATGGTTGGTTTGGATGTCTGAAAATTATTAGATTTCCACTAGTCCAGAAAAAATCAAAAGATATCTGAGGTACAGTTTGGGGCAGTCAGGCTGATGCTCATTACGGTTCTTGTCCAAGGCGTTAGAGAATTTGTCCTTTGAAATATTCTGGAAGACAAAGGCCTGTTCCTCCAGAGAGCATCCAAAACAAGAGTGATCTTTCAAACCTGCTGCATTTTCCCCAGAGGAATTCTGACCTAGAGCTCATCCTCTGGCTCAGGGCTCAGCTAAGATGCTGAGATAGACTTCTGGAAAGCACTTATGGCTTCTCTGCCTACATTAATTATACAAGTGTCCCAAAAAGTTATCATTGGGTTCTGGAGGCTTCATGTGCCAGCTGCTGCTGATGTTTGGCCCTCCCAAGTCTGGTATGACCTGCCTCTTCCTCTGCTGAAGAATTGCTTCCCCTCCCATCCCAGTTTCTTATTCAGCTCCACCTGCATCTGCACAACCTTTCCTTTTCCATGAACAAAGCAACCACTTAACACTTCTGTTGAATGTTAGTCAATTTGCCACAGCAATTAAAGATTGCTTTTTAAAAAGAAAAAAGAAAAAAAAAAAACTTATCTTCCCAGCATCATAATAATAATAATAATAATAATAATAATTATAATAGCTAGTGTCTTTCCTATTGCTGAGCCAACCATGAAAAAAGCTTGACATTCTTTCACAGATGAAAGATGTAATAAAAAATACATAATTTCTCTTTTTCTAGGGTTGTGTTTTCCCTAGGTAATCTCCAGTTCATGGAAAAGGGATGTTTCTGTTTTCTAACATGAGCCATTTGATGAGTAGACGGACGATGACCATAGTTAGGACTAATGGACAGAAAAACAAGATTTTTGAAAAAGTTATAAAATGGATGAAGAGTCTCTGGTTAATAAACAAGAGGAATTCCAGAGGAGGAAATGGAGAAAATTTAATGAACAATGAGTAGAGGAATAGTTGAAAAATATGTTTAAGAGCTGACAAGAAGGGTGGGGTTAACTGGTGAGAGAAAAATCTTGTGTTATCAGCCAAAAAGAAAACTTTGAAGTTACCTTCAAAAGCTGTTTTCAGTATTTCCTTTTTCTTATTATCAGCAAGCCTTGGTGGAAAAGAAACATGAACTTTTTAATTGGGAGAGAGTAAAATAGATAGCCTGATATCATTTGTACAAAGGATGACTGCAGTGTAATACTGTTACAGGCAACAGCAAGGCTAATGTCTTTAAGGCAGCTAAATCATGAAATGTTTATCTAACTTGCAAGACCCCCACAACTATCATCATTTCTTTTTGTGATTTCTCTCTTACCATTTCTTTTTCTTAGATGTCCTGTTGATGTTTCAGGGTTGACTTTAATGTCCTCCCAAAGGAAATAGCTGAAAGATCCAATATGGTTTCTTCTTTAGAAGCCAAGAATGTTTTAGCTCTTTCAACATTTTTAGCATGGAAATAGGAATAAATGACACATGGAGACTGCTTCATATCACTGTTAACAATTTGACATTACTTTCCTGAAATGCTTTATTTATATAATGAAGTTTTAAATAAAGATACATCTCTTATAAAGGGTATTTATATGTGATATTCACTATTTGCCAACAGCTGTAGATTGTGAACCATGGAAAATATTTAGATCGTACTACTACAGCTGTAGGTATTATTTGGTTTCTCTAAGCTTTCTTTGCATCTGATTGGCAAATTTCCAATGTTTCTGTTTTTGAAAGCAGAAGCCCAATAAAAAAAATGTAAAGAACATTGGTTTAACTGCACTTCTTTCTGATGTTCTAGGGGCAGTTACACACTCCAGTGTTAAGACACAGCGGAGCAGATACACCAGAGAATGTTGGTGACAAAACAGGTAAGAAGTTTGCTTTCCTGATCAATCCCTCAGCAGTCAGTAATACACCCAGGGGACAGGTTCACTACATGTGAATTTGATCAAGCTGCTGTTAAAGTTGGATCCTGGACAAACTGAACTGCCTGTTGAGTGAACTGCTCGACATCAAAGAGGAGCTTACACATTACCCTGTTTTCTCTGCTCTACCCAATCTCTTTGTTCTGAGCCATGGCCTTATTTACATGTATTCAAAACCAAATGGAAAATAAAATTGCCAGCAACAGAACTGAAGTGTGTTTCCCTGTTAAAATGTATAAAAATAGCTGCTTTACTTCTTTTCTGAAATCTTCTGCCCATTATATTACATCTCTAAGTGCTAATTTATTTTTACTTTTTTATTGTTGTTTTCTTTCCTTTTCATTTTACCAGCAGAACATTGGACTGCTTGGACTTGGATAAAGACCATTCCAAGACAGCCTAGATCCCTGTCATGGTGCCACATTTTGCTAATAACTAGTTACTAATATTAACAGATGTGCTGGTCAGAGCACAGCATGCTGCAAATTACCTTCAAGAAGCAGAGCAAATCACTGCAACCTGAGTTTCATATATGTAAAAGTAAACATTTGCAAAGATCTGAGACAGTTATTTTAGTCATGTTGCTCTCACTGTGGTGCCTGTAAAGCAGATCTATTTTGAAAGGGCAGTGTTTTTACTGGCATTATAAGGAACCATCTTTCTAGAACCCTAGTGTTAAGGTTCTTTGTTTTGTAGTAAATTTAGCCTTTGCTCAACTTTTGTCAAATTCGGGGAGACCTTGGACCTTGTTGTCATGGTTTAGGAAGTGTGTGAAGGGATGAAATGCTTTCACTAATTAACTGCTTCAGCCCTTCTCTTTGCTTGCCATGTCCTGCATGGGCACAAAACCATGTTTAGGTTTCAGAACCAGTGAAGGGAGCAGGAATCTGCTTTTGTCTCTCCAAACCCTCAAAGTGGTGTTAGGCTGGTTCTTACTCTCTTACCATCTGTGAGTGAAAGGACTTCTGTCTGTGGATAGGAAAGTTAGATTATTATAATAACATTGAAATTAACTCTGGATGGGGTTCCTTTATATGGCTTTTGTGGTGATTTGTCAAGCTAAGAGCTCTTTCCTGATGGGAAATGTGCTTCATGGTCTGCTCTGAAATGCTGTGGTTATTTTAGTTATGCAGCACCACAGCCCACTATTATAAGAAACTTCTAAGTTTTAACAGTGATTGTGCTGATGCCTAACAGCTTTGAATTGTCCATCCAGCTCACTGTTGTAGGTGATTGCATAAGAATTAGAGAAAAGAATGTAAATATAAGGTAGAAGCCTTTTGGAACATTGCACTGGAATGACTTCTTGCACCTCAGGTACTCAAAATAATTTTCATTTCTAAACACACCTGTGTGGTACCCCATTACAGCCATCATCTTTTGCATTTTGGGGAGATCAAAACTCAGTGACCTGGGAGTGGAAGGATCAGAAGCAAAATGAAGAGTCAGGCTCAGCTGTGAGAAAAGGTAGAAGAATGTAAGACTGTCACTGGGCACACTGAAAGGACTTGGGTGCTTTAATTCATTTCATTTCCCTCCATTTCAGGTGATCAAGAAGCAATAGAAGTGTATGAGGAGCTTTTACTTTAAGGATTGATTCCTTGAGAATTCAGGTATGGGTTTTGAAGTCATTCAACAGAATAATGAAAAATTGTATTATTTTTATACACTTATACATTTGTTTTTGAAATCTCTCTGGGTGATTGGTCACACAAATGTATTTTGAAATTCAGTGAGTTCTTAATAGGTGAGTCCAAGTTTACATGGGACTAAAACTTGAAAGAAATGTCAAATTTGAAACTTTCTTTTCTATCTTTTAAGGGCTTTTTTTCCCTTTTTTTTTCTGTTGGAACTGCATATAATTGTGCTAAAATGAATTAGCTAAAAGGAATGCAATAATGCACTTTGACATTCTCTTGCTTATTAACAGGAAAGTTATTAAAACTCCCATATACAGTTCTAGAGTAGTTATTAGATTTCAAAATTAGGAGACCGATGGTTAAGTTAATAAAACCTAGCTAAATTAATAAATCCCTCTACTTATATCATGATGATGATTAAACCCTTTTTATGGACATCTCCAGGACAACCTGGCATAGGGTGATTCTAGCTCCCTGTTTGCACCTTTGAAATGGCTGTGACTGACTTACTGTGTACTTTAATGCTCTTAGGAAATCAACCAGCACATGATGAAGTAGTTACTGTCACAGCCTGAATATTAAATAGAGACAGAAATCAAGGAAATAGCCTTGCCTAAGCTGAAGGCTTTTAATATAATTGAGCTTTCTGGTATTCACAAGATACTTTATTATCTTGCAGTATATTGGGTTATTACTGGCAAGCCACCAGTGCTCAGTCCTTCATTTGGACATGCTAAACATCAAATCCTTAATTGACTCAATCCAAAGACTGGATTTATAGCTGAAGTGAAAATTACTTCTTAAGTTTCCTAAGGCTAAATTCAGTGCAGCCAGATTTCAGTGCTTAGCAGCTGGTGCAGTGTGAGCAGCTCTGGGTTTCTCCAGTACAGAAGAGAGAAATGCCTGGAGGCTTAGCACAGATCTTGGGTGAGCTGTTTCAAGGCTCAGGTCTGGACAAAGATCCCAACAGGACCACACGCCTAAGACAGCTGCCTGAAAATAAGCAAAAAGAAACTGATTCTTTTTCATTGTTACTTTTAAGTAAAACCTTCAAAAGTTTTTCAGTGCAGCCTTAAATAGTTCAAGTCATTGTCCATCCATCACATTCCTTCAGATGACTTTTTTACAGTTTTCCTAGATGTGGAAATAGTTGCTAGAAAGAGTTTTCTGTGTACACTCTCTTTTATAGAGAGGTGTCAATAACAATATGTCACCATTCACTTCACATAGTTTATTCCACACATAGAAATGAGTATATAGGAACCACTGTTTGGTCTTAGGTAGAACAGCTTGAGGACAACTTCTACAGTTTCAGAATAGTATTCCCTTCGAGCAGTTTTTATTGTTCATGCCTTTATATGTGCATAAATACACACACACATATGTTCATGTATACCCAGAATAACGTGTAGAATCCCTGATTTCTCTATGTTTTTTCTACATTGTACAGCTCCAGCCTTAGAACTCAGTTTAGCAACTATTTATGAGAGTCCTGTGATTACACAAAGCAGTGGAAACATGTAGTGAACTGTTTTTAAGGAAAAATAACTGAATTGTTCATAATGAAATGGAAAGCGAATTTAAACTTATAAATTACAGCTTGCTGAGATGTACCTGATGTTGTCTGAAGAGCTTAGATTGAAATTATATATTCCTGTAGTTAATTAAAACTGTAGATGGGAATTCTGCTATATTTAGTAATACATAAGGTTTCATTTTTTATGCTTGCATGCTGGAATTTGGCTAAATAAGTGAAATGGCAGGATGATTAACTTAGGCTACAACCCTATGTGGCAGAAGAAATGGTGGCTAAAGAGGTTCAGCTTAACAACTTAAAGCTTTGGCCTCCATCTGGCATCTCTCCATTCTCAGAGCTATGTGTTGGCCTCTTACAATGTTTGGGTATAAAGCCAAATAGTTTTCCACCTGGGCTTTGGCAAGGTTACATCTTCATCTGGTGCTAAAGATGAGTTACCCTTAGTGGTGTTAAGAAAGCCCATGAAAAACACAAATGCATTTTCAAGTTCAGGATTTAAATCAGCATGGGTAAAATATGAAGTTATGCTTGGTGGTGAAAAATTGAAGTACTTGCTGATGCTTCTGTGTTGCAGAAGATTGTGTACTCCCAAGATGGCAGGACTAGCTAGTGTTTATATTTTATTAATCATCAGTCTTATCATTGATACATGTTTTTTCAATTTAGCAGTGCAAGTCCAAGGCCATGATTATCCTTGTCTTATTTAGGGAAAACTTTGCTCTTTCTTTCCAAATTGATCCGTTTACTGATCAATTTGGATAAAAAATGCAGGTTTTTGTAAGCACATTCGAATAAATATTTTTCTGACTGCATGTTCTACACTTAGAAATCATTTACATGACAGTAGTTGAAATAAAATAGAAGTCCTTGCTTGTTTTATATTGCTTATTTCAAGATTGTTTGAATTGGATCTTCCACATGTGGCAGACTCTTTGCCTTCAAACATTCAGTGTGATTCAATTACATTTAATGGGAAAGTGGCACCATTTTAGGCACTGCAGGACAATTTAGTAACTTGCATGTGCTGCTCCAGAAGGCTGCATATCTGTCAAAAGTTCTGTTCTATATCCTTTTATCCTATGGAAATAAATATCTGCAGTACCATGGGATACTCCACTGGTGCTGGGTACCTGTGTTTGGCAGCTGAATGGAAAATTGCTCCAGGTGTAGAACACACTAATTAATTTATCTTGTGTGTTTCATCCTCAAAGAAGATCAGAGGCACTCAGAATAAGAATGTAGAGGCATTTTTCTTAAGCTCAAAACATGACTTACAAAGTCCAGCTTTGGCAAAAAAAAAAGGATTTGCCTCAGTTGTTCTATTTACATCTTCCTGCCCACCTATGACAAAGGTTTTTAGAGAGGCCTTCCTTGGTCTACAAATAAATCAGCATAAAGACTTTCAGCAGATCCATTTAGGGGAATAAATAGAAGTTATGTGGCAGTTAAATTACCTGAATATGCCCCAAAGAGAAGGAAGTACCTTTGACCCATGTTTGTTAGTATTTCCTGTCCACAGTGAGTATATGGCAGGTTGTTTCCTTCAAACACCCAAACTGCTATCTGGATCCTAAACATTGAGTGTTACATCTTGATACTTCAGTGTCCACAGCTAAAGTCTTTAGACCCCTAAAGATTTTTGCTGAGCACACGTCCTTCAGTGCCTGAAGTATGAGGTTTTTGCCTCTAATTGAGGTCCTGTCATGACTCTCAAGAGAGGCAGTGGAGCACACTTACCTCGTTCTCTGGCTGCAGTGAGGTTTCTCCTCAGAGCACACTCAGTCTCTTTTTCCTCTCCCCTACCTGCACACCTGACACAGGTAAGGAAGAGGAGCTCTGCTCTTCCTCAGGAGCCTTGCACTGAAGCACACTCTGCTTGACTTCAAAGACTTTCACTGCCCCTTATTTACCACATTCCAGAAAAGTGCCAGAATTTTCTGGGCTGGAAGCCCTCTAAATCTTTCTTGTATTGGCTTTCATATTTTACATAAAGTGGTTAAATATGCATTGGAGCAGAGCCTGGAGTCAGAGTTTGGTCTTGTTTTACCTATGTGCTGCAGAATCCTGGGCTCAGACTTTTTCTATTGTTCTCTCTTTCTTCTCCTTCATACAAAATTAGGCTCTGCAAAGTGTGTGATCTTTCATATGAGAAGCTGTAAAACATCAGTACCAAAATACTTTTATATTTTCCAGCTAAGATCCCATTAAACATGTGGACTTGAGTCCCTGCAAAGAAAAGATAGCTCTGAACAGGCATTGGGAGAATCAGTTGCCCTTGTGTTAAAATAAACCACAAAAAGCTTTCTGAAACAATGAAATATCTACTACTAATGAGAGGCCACAATGTCTAGATAATAGAGAGTTGGGATAACATCATTTTAAAGAACATATCAGGCATAAATCCAGAGGAAGACATTGCTGAAATGTGGGAAATCAAGTGCAGACATCTGCATGGTTTGGAAAGAGTTGTTGGAGTAAAGTTTGGCTTATTTATACTCATCTTAATGCTGGCAATACCATTGAGTGACTCCTTCCTGAGCCAAGAAGCTTCTGCACTGTCCTTAATATGTTTTGGGAGAGCTAAGGTTCCTTCACATGTCCAGTTTGTGCTTTATAGGGCTTTTTAACTCAGCACAAGTCATTCACTTGTGTACTGAGGCTGGTCAGCAGTTTCTGGAGCAGAATAGCTACTATGGAGAAGTTGTCCATGAAGGAATAAAGCTTATTTGACCTGATCTGGCTGATCAGCCTCTCTCTGCATCCAGGCCATGGTTAATCCAGCACCCACCCAGGCAGACTACAGAGAACTGAAAATTGACTGCAGACAAGGTGAGAAATAGCACACAGGGTAAAGGGATGCTGTGATTCCCTTGAGAGAAATGGTTGCATATGAAGAGTGGTGGAGAGCATGGTGATGTTCACATTCTACAGTCTGGGGTCATGTGAAATGCTGCATAAAATTCTAGCTGTAGATTTTATCACTACTTATTTCAGATTCAATCTGTCCTTTTCAAAAGGCAGAAGATTCCCTGAAACAGTGAACAATGAGCAGACTTCACTTCATGAGAGAATGCACTGGAGACAAAGGAGCCATTCTATCTACCTCTTAATTTTGGTAGTCAATGTGAAACAAAGAAAAGTTCTAAATCTTGCCCTGCCCTAAATTACAGCTCTCTCTCTGTTGAGTTGTGCTGTCATGCTTTGCATACTAAGATTTTGTTTGGTGCAACCAAATCAAGTCTTTTGTCTGATTATTCTTTTTTTTTTTTTCAGTGCAAGAAAAATAACTGTAGACATTAAGACAGTGATGTTGTTGTGTAGCAGCAATTTTGCAGAAATGCATAAATTTAAAAACCCTAATTCCTGCTCAGTAATTTCCAGCTCAGGATGTGTGTGGTAGTAGTCCCAGGCACAAAGTTCATCTGTGGTTTCCTTAATAAAAATATGAACTGCTGCTTATGAAGAGAAACTTGTGGGAACTCCTAGGTTGTGAGGCTGCAAGAACCCAATCCTCTTTGAAATGCAGGGGGGGTGGGTGCCTAAGACCCTCAGGGTCTCTTGGTCTAAGAGGCACCCATATCCCAAGGATTAATCCCCTCTCCAAGTCCTGGCAGTGCAACTTTGCCTGAGCAGAGTGTGATGGTCACATATCCCTGCTTGAAAGAATGCTTTTTGCAGCCAGATAAGGAATATTCCTTTGGCCCTGATTCAGACAGAATTGAAAAGTATGATTTTTCTTGGAAGAAAACTGAATCCCTTAACTGTTTTCTCCTGCTGCCACAGCACAGCTACTGATTTACAGCAGCATGAGGTCTACTTTTCCATCTACATAATATTTGGAGAAAGCTTATGGCAACATAACGTGTAAATGAGTATAAGCAGAGTGTGTTTGCTTTTCCTTCCTGCTTGTCTGTACAAAGATGATCCTGACAGTATCTGGTTTGTGTTGAATGCTGCACACCAGGGGTTCTTTACACTGATGTTTGCACTGCAGGTGACAGCTCCTTTTTGCCTACTGGGAATAAAGCTTAGAGTTTGCAGGATCTGGGAACAAGAAAACAGCAAATCCAATCTGCCCTGGAGTAAAGCAGGCACACGAATTGGTGCCATCAGCACACTGGGTGTTTACCAGGGGAAGCCACCTTTAAAACCTGGATGACTCTCTTGAAAACTGGTGCTGGTGAGATGGTGTGAATCAATGTGTTTGGGTGATCTAACCTTACCTCTTCCCTAGCTGGCACAGGATTTTTTTTTCCTGGGCTGCTCTAAAGATTTCTTTGCCTTCCAGTAATGGGTTTCCCAGAGCAAGGTGTGGGTCAGTATCTTGTCAAGTCAAGTCTCTGATTTTGTATTTTCTCCAATCTACTGCTCATTTCTGTAATTATATGTGTAATTTCTGGGTGTCAGAGATAAGGGATATAGCAACACCGACAACAGAAAAGAATATTTATGAGCTTCAATATTAATGACTGTTCATTTATTCTGTTGTGGGGTTTGTTTGGTTGGTTGTTTTTCTCCCCAAAGCTCTGCTACCTTTCTTGTATTTACTCATTTATTTCCTTTCCATGCCAGTGGTCAGGACTGACAACATGCTCTGCTGATCAGAGCAAACAGGTTTTGAATTTTTACATGTTTCCAATTTGAAGCATTCCTAACTTTCACAGGGCAAGAATTATGAGTCCCTTTCAACTACTTGTAATTTATTACTGCTTTTGTGAAAGAATTAAATGCATTAGCTACAAGACCAGTCTTGCATTCAGTATAGCCCCAAACCTCTATCAATTGTAATGTGCATTTTTGCAAACATTCCTAATATGCAATGTATCATAGAATCACAGAATATTTCAAGTGTGAAGGGACCCACAAGAATCATAAAATCTGACTCTTAATCCAGCACAGGACACCCCAAAAGTCACACCCTGTGCCTGAGAGCATTGTCCAAATTGTCCTTGAACTCTGCCAGGCTTGGTGCTGTGCCCTGGGGAGCCTCTTCCAGTGCCCATCCTCTGGGTGAAGAACCTTTTCCTAACATCCAATCTAAACCTCCCCTGACACAACACAATGTACTTTTATCTGTCCTTGGAACACCGCTTAGATATTTCACCAGAATTCAATTTAACCATACACTTAGAGAATAAAACATGGCCATACACCAGAATGTTGTTATTCTTCACAGATACATTGAAATCTGGTGCAGCATATGTTTGTCTCCAATGAAAGCCCTTCTGAAACAAGCAAAAGCATGCAGTGATCTGATGCTAACATTACAGATATTAAACCCTTTATCCCAACAAATCATGTCATTACATAAGCACACATCATTAATTAAGTGTATTTTACTGATTGAGAAGATTATTATTATTTTAGATAGACTGTATCTACATAATTTCTCTCTTACATGGTAAAGGTTTTCTGCATAGTTTGTGTTCCCTCAGTATCCACTCATCTGTACATAACTTTGTTTGCCAGATAAAAAGGCAAAATAAAATGAAACAAGCAAGCAAACAAATAAAACCAAAAACAAACAAGCAAAAAACTCCAACAAACCCAAACCACAGCACACAAACAAATAACCCCCATAAAATTATAATCACATTTCTCTGCTTTTTCTGTGTTTCAGTCTGCAGACGATTTTTGTTTCCCCAGACAAGGCAAGTCCCTTTAGCAGTTAGATTGTCATTCTGAGTCATATTTCTCATATTTCAACTTTCAATTACATTTCTAACTTTTTTCTGAACTATTTCTAGTTTTTTAAGCTTTTGTCTTAGAGCAGAGACACTCTAACAAGACACAATAACCCAGAGCAGTAAGCATGACAAAATAGAGAGGTGATGCAAGCTTTCCACTCACTTTCCTTGGTTTTCATTTTATTCTTTTTTGGTTGGCATGAATCAGATTGAGATCATGATCAGCTATATATCCACAGTGCCAACTCTCCATTTTTGTGGTCACTGCAGCCCTGGAAGCATTCAAATATTCAAAGTTCATTGCCTACAGTTTTATTATTGGGTATATATATATTTATTGTTGGTAATAAAGACCCTGTTAATCAGTTTTCTTCATTACTCTTAATTTTCATATGATTTACTTTGTGAAGGTATTTAGGAACTGGGTGTTTTCAAGACTGTTGATAAAAATACTGGATGGTAAGTTAGTCTGAACCATAAAAAAAACTATCTAGAAACACACCCACATGATAAACCCTTGTTGAGATGTGGAGATTGAACCACTAGCAAGGTTTTAATCCTCATAATATGTCATATGTTGATTTTATAATGTGCCCTTTTCATAGAATATTGTGTGATAACAGTCAAATACCTTGTACAATGTGTATTGCATCATTTACCTTTATCAGTGGGAATTTGTAATCTCACTGAAAGATACTTTGACAAGAATTGTTTTCATAAACCCACGTTGACTGACTTTAATGGCATTACCCTACTTTGGATTTTGAGCAGCAAAGCCCTATATCAACTATGCTATTATTTTGCCCTGTGTCAATGTCAAGTTGTCAGGAATATTATTACCAGATTGTCCCACCTACCGTTTAAAATATTGGCACAACATCAACTTTTTCCAGTTCTCTGGAATATACCAATATGCCAAGACTCATGCAATCAAAATACTGTTATTGGTGTTGGAAAAAGCAAAACGAACACCATTACCCACAGAATTCCTAACTTTGGTCTTATAAAACTCTGAAACTTTATTTTAACCTAGCTACTAAATTAATCCTCCCAAACTGCCTTCTGTCTGCAGGTGTTCTTGGACTGGAAAGTGTAGTTTATACTACTTTTACTGATTTATACAGTTATTAAGATTATATTAATGAAACATGGAATTAATTCTGCCAATTCACACCCAAGACAAGTAGTCTTATACAGAGGTTTGCCCATAAAAACTAACACCACTTTTTTAAGTTCAGAAAAAAAAATAAGCCCAGATATTTCTAAAAATACTTTTAACATACCAGTTGGATCTAAGATGTGTGTTAGATACAATCCTCACCAACCCCATTTTTTCAACTAGATTATCTAAAGCAATTGAAATGCACTGTTCCCTTCTTGTCTGTGTAAAAATGTGTTACCTTTCACAGAAAACCCTGCTTGACTCACAGAGAAGTGATGCACACATTTCTCATCAAACTGCACGAAGCTGGCACGTGATTATCATGTGTAACTGGGAAAGCCTCATTGGTTTCCTTGACTAATGAGATAAAAAAGGAACAAAAAAAAATAGACTTTAGATCTTATGTGGTACCACAAGACCAGTGGGCTGCAGCTGTGGCATTCCTCCAAGCTGCTGTAGAAATCCAGTGAGCAGGCAGCCCTACCTGACCTCATTGCCAGTGGCAGGGAGAAGTTATCTCACTGCAGTCAGCCCGTGTCTTGTTGATGGGATGAACTGCACCCCAGAACTCTTTGTGCTCTCTCCTTGGGTGAGCAGGAGCTTCTCTGTGGTGCACAAGCACCTTGCAGATGGCTAGTGTGGAGGATTCCAGCATGGAACATTCCAACATTGTCAGACACTTGTGGGGTGAGCAGTGATCAGTATGTGATGCTCCTGATATAAAACAGGCATGTTGGCACTGTTACCACCAGTTTTGTGTTTAGGAACAATGGGCCTATTCAGAACTTGCAAGGAATGCATTAAAGTACCTGTAAACTTCCCAAACCAGACTGCACTGAGGTTGTCTCTTTCTGTGGCTTCAGCAATGTTTTCTGAGAGGAAGAAGGAGCCACACAAATTGACTCAGAAACTCAGGTGTTTACATTTTCTGTGTGCTTACTTTAGAGTAAGTACTTTCCTTCTTCTAAGGTTTGCATCACTCTCTGAGGGATGTTCAGCTGCAGTACACAACAAGATCCTCTGATTTTTACATTCATATTTGACAGCAGAGCAGTCAAAAATTAAATACAGTTATACACCAACAGGTATCTAATTTAGATTTGCCCCATATTCTTCAAAAGAGAAGAGAATAACTTTGATGTACCCAATGACTTCTCAGAATAAAAAATTTATAATTTATGGGTTTGTTGTTTTATTCAAAAGCTTTTATAACATCTAATGAACTTGAGAGAGCTTTATTTCCGAAAGTGATACTGTGAAAATTAAGGTTTGCAAATATTTTCAGCCTCCATGTTTCTTAAATGACATCAGTCTTACTTTAAAAAGAAACAGGACTGCAAATGATCTCAAGTGTAAAATTAAATCAATGATTAAACTTTTCAAGTGAGTCTTATTCATTCAAAAAATATTTGGACAGTCCTTATTCACAAGCTTGCTTTGTTATTTTTTAAGCTATCTAAAAATCATGTTTGATTCCTGGTATGTTTATTTAATAGACATATTTCTAGCCTCACCTGCCTGCACAGGATTTTTCTTTCTATTCACTTCAGACCTTGCTGTGAAAAAAAGCTAATGACTTGTCTGTCTTCATTCATTTAAAGAATTTCTTTTAGTCAGCTCTGCTGAGGAAGGAAGTGTTTTCTAGTAATTGAGGACCGGATCCAAATCTAGCTGAAATGAAGAGTAGAGTTAGTTCAGGAATTTTTCAGTGGAATGTTTTCATCAGGAAATTCCAATTCATTAATGCTTTTCAAAGGACCATGCTGGTTTTGATAAAAACTTCATTAGGAAAATCCTCTCATATGCAGTGCACAATTTTTGGTCAAAACCAGAAACAGACATGCTTGGATCCAAGCTACCAAGATGCCAATGGCAAGAGCAAACAATCCTTTGCAAGAACAAGATCAAGATTCTTCTTTTGCAGTGGACAGGGCAGACATTTAAGCTTGAATTTCTCTCATCCTTCGGGAAGGCACACGGGTCAGCAGCTCCTTGCTGCTCCTTACTTTCCTTCTAGTGTGAAGAGGATTTCAGCCAACATCTCTAGTCTCTGGTGAGAGAGAACCACACTTTTTTCTTGCTCCAGAGGAGATGGTCCTTCCTCTGAATCTGGCTCACATTTTAGTTGTGGTTCTCATGGGCAAATCCATGCTCTACCAGATCCAGGTCTAGATTTTTGTCTAAATCTAGAGCTGCTGCTGTGACTTTGTATATTTCTATTTGAAAATAATTTAAATTTCCTTATATAGAATTTTTCAGCATATAAAATTTTATCAAAAGGAAAGAGCTTCCTTTAAAAGATTCCCTCTAGTGCATTGTCCTTTAGTCTGTCTATCAATAGCTCATCATTTTTACAGAGAGCTTTGAAGGATGAAACTTTAGAAAAACACCAAACAGAAGTTCACTGGGAGCAACTCAGCAATGAAAAAGCAATAGTTCATAGGAAGGAAATGCGAGAGAAACATCAAGTGTGAGAGGAAAAGAGCACAAAAAAGGAATATTCACATCAGAACTTATGGGTGAGTGTGTTAACAGGAGCACTTACACAGGATAGGAAACAAGTCTGAACATTATGAAATGTGCCAGAACAGGCAGCGATTTTTCATGACATAAAAATAGATTATTTTCCTGTGATTATCCTCATAAAAGTTTTAATTTCTAAATAAATTAGGTCATCAAACAAGTCAATTTCTAGTAAAGATTTCATGGTACTTTTCCTCTGTCCTTCTCTAGCTCCCTCTTACAAGATTGTCTTCACCCTGTAAATTTTCAGGCTTAGAAGTCATGTTTAAACATGCTCTTGACCACTTCACAAGTCTGCCTGTCAAAGGCTCCATTTTTCAGCTGACATCTGCCAGAAACTTCAGGTGTCCCCTGTGACTGATTTTATGGACGTGCAGATGAGGGGGATTTGCTCACAAAGGCTGGACACAAACCTTGGCATAACTCAGTGCTCATTGGGAACACTGGGGCTTTGTTCAGAAGTTAAGCCTTACCTCTTTAAAACAGGGCTGTTGACTTTTCCTTTTCTTACATACATCTTTTCTGAAGTTCCTTCAAAGCAGCACAGAGACAGGAATTTGTATTTCTTTTTTGTATTTGCTTCAAAGATCTCATTAACCTTATGAAGTTACAATGTTGAGTCTACAACATAATGGCGAGATGTCTTGTAATTCTGCCTTACAATTAAGCTCTCACTCAACAGATTCTCCCAGCCCCCAAGGGCTGTGCTCAGGGAAATCTTAACAATCAGGAGAGGGAAGCAGGTCTCTGTGTGACATTAGACTGAAGAAGCTTAACATAAAGCCAAGGTAAAGCAAAGTAGATGAGAGACTGGCAGCTGAATGAAGGGCTGAGCCACTGCTTTTGGAAACCCTTAGGGCTTTCTTAGTTTGTTTTAAATCTCTGCTGATCAACATTTTTCTGGCTTCTGTCTTTTCTGCTGTCTGATAGGTGGCAGACAGTTTCAGACGAACCGAGCCCACAGTGTTTTGGTCAGGTTTAGATTCAATATATTTACACCAAATTGCATCAGTCCAGCACAACAACCCTACTGAACTTTCAGAAAACAAATCCAAAATGTAGATAAAGCACTCAAACCTTGCCAATTCTTTTACATAGAAGTTAAAATATGTTTTTTCTATTAGCAGAAATACTAATTTGTACGTTTGCAGGTGTAATTGCTTTTTAAACATTCCCAGAGCTCTATATAAAGTTACTGGGCCATGTAACCTCAACTATCCTCATTTTTTTTTTTTTAATCCTCCCTTTTAAGAACTTCAGGCTTCCATGTGATCCAATATTATCTGCTGAAAATTTAGATGTTCTTTGTGTGCTTTTCATTAACAGTCCCACCATAGTATATGGAGGGGGTTGCTCATCTCTACACAGCAGTTGTTCACATTTCAGCATTGGTGGGATAAATGTCTCTAAACATGCCAATACTACTCTACTAACTTTTACCAATTAATTTGAACAAAGTGTTGGGATGAAGTCTGGTAAAACAGTGTCCTTATGCAGTGTGACCAATACAAGCAAGTACTTTTAGAGCAGGAGCATCCCAAGAACCAGAGTTAAAGGCAGTTGGAGATGCTCCAAATTCTACTATCCTCACAAGTCTGAGCTTCCACATTTTTATAATAATAGTATCATTTATAATAATAGTATCATAACCCACATTTTCATTTTCAGCATGACTGGAAATATGTATAAAACATTCACCAGTAACAAAAATACATGTGGGCTTAATATTTTTACATACTTGTCCTGCTGTAAGGTACAATATATAAATATATAAATGTCTGCAAAGACCACAGAAAATTTGAAATCGTTTTGACTAGGCTGCTTAAGCTTAAGAATCATGCCAAATCCAAAAGCAAAACATAAACTTAGAGTATCCCACCAAGGAAGAACCACCATGGTAAGAGTAATCATAGGCCCTTGGAATATCATGTTGATCTGTAAAAAACACATGAAGATGAAATAGCACAATTTCCACTGATTTATAATTAAAACCACTGATGCAGTCACCCTATCCAGATTTTGGGAAACATGAGAGGGGTTTTCTGGCTAAACTGTACCATTTTAATGCATTAATTTATTATCTTGTATCCAGATTTTGCTGTAGTGATGCACATCAGGTAGTGTTGGATTAGCAGTGATCTTTACACAGTTC
The DNA here is from genome assembly GCA_013400575.1 of Peucedramus taeniatus. Taxonomy (NCBI): domain Eukaryota; kingdom Metazoa; phylum Chordata; class Aves; order Passeriformes; family Fringillidae; genus Peucedramus; species Peucedramus taeniatus. The sequence goes on along the minus strand of WBNO01015718.1, from coordinate 25,649 downwards.
CTATACCTGGCACAGGTAACAGGGAGCCCTTCCAAAAGAGAATATGTCAAGACAAATTTGCCAGTTAAATTATCTGAAAAGGAAATGTACAGTCAGTAGCACTTGGCCTTTCTCATGCTAAATCCTTGACATAATCCCAAACACAATAAAACTGTCAGAATATTTCTTCTACTCACTTCTAATAGGACATATATTAATTAAAACAAGCAATGTGTAATAGGATGCAGAACTTGCTCAAGTGTGCTCATGTATTGAATTTCAGAGATGAGAATTCCTCCAGATTTCTGCTTTGCAGTAAAAAATACTAAGTCTTAGATTTTAGTGGGGGTGAATAGAATGATGACTTCTCCCTGTACTCCAGAAAGGACTAACAGTACACCAAAGTCAGGTTCAGGTCTTCATTCCATTTTAATTTTTTCCAAAACTCAGGCTATCAATCATCCAGTTTTCCCTGGCTGGAGCAATGCCCCTGAGCCCTCCCAGCTCTCCAGAAGGGCCTCCTCTGTGAACTATTTGGTTAATGGTCACAAACTCTACATTCTGTAGAAAAGGTAACTTGTATTAACAGCTACCCCACCCCAGATGAGTTCTTTAGATCATTGTAGGAATTAGAGAGAACTTTAAATAAATAAAATATTGGTACTTATTTAGAATACAATTTCCTTCATCTAAAAAGAAGGGCAAGAAAGTTTTTGGCTAAAAAAAACCTGAAATCTTCCCATCTCTTCTCTTTCCTTCCTCCTCTAAAAGAAGCTGTTGCCTTGGTCATCCACAGAGTCATGAGTAATCTCATTTCTACTGCAGATGTAGAGTTCTTCTCATCTGATTGCACAAGCCAGGAGGGCTGTAAGTTCAAGTGTTGGTTTCCTGAATAGCCTTTGTCCAATATTTTTTTGGCTTGGACTGCAAAACTGTGAAATTCAGAAAGCTAATTGTTTCCTTTTGTCCTGTTTTTGTGTGTCCCTCAGTGAAACAGACCTAAACTTACAGTCAGAATTTCTCTTTTTATATAGACTGATTCACAATGCTTAATATTTATCATTATTGGTCATGATACATTCAAGCTGTTTGCTATCTGAATTTCATTGAACAAAAAAAAGGTATGTAATGGTAGAAGAACTTTCTTTCTTCATCTATAAAGCAATGCACAGTAACCTTAGTGCTGAAACTCCTAAATCAAATAATATTTAACTCCATAATTAAAGTGGCTCCATTTTTTTTGTTGGTGAAATGGAGATGCTTAAATGTTTTTTTGAATTTGAACTATAGTGCTTCACAATCCACTCAATGGTCAAGCAGTGGTTAATGATCTAAACTTTAGTGAAGTTTATTTATTACCAGAGGTGTTTCAAGTAACTAGATTCTACTAAATTCTGAAAGGAAAACCTCAGAAGAGCTAATGATCTCAGTAGAGTGAAGAGGCATTTAAGATTTCTTTTCTCCCCCCTCAATAAATATATCCATAGGCAGAGTAAACTCATACAGGCTATTGCCACAGTAGGCAAAGAAAGACCTAAACTCAAATCCATTCCCTCACAGAAGTCTAAACTAGTTAGTCTTTTTTTGTATTTGTATTTGCAAATATCTTTTAAACCAAAGACAAAACTACTCCAGCTGAGATTAAAGCTACAATGGAAGTATTTCACATTTTAACATCTCTTCTTACCCTCATTACCCATGGTAGAGGGAAACCTATACATTTTGATTGTTTCCCTCGATTCTTCACAAAGCATGAGAGAACATAACTGAGATTTAGGATGGCTTTATTTTTGATGTTTCTTGTTTTTGAGCTTCAGCTTTTGTGTCTTTCCTGAGCTTGAGCTTGTACAAAGAAGGCAACACCAGAGAAATAATATATTTCACTATATAAAGTGAAATATATTATGCTGTCTAATCTATTGGTTTTCCCTGCTGTACCATGGCATCCTCCCTGTTTCTCTTCCTCTTTGGTGTTACAATAAGGCTAGATCCAAAAACAGCTTGGATTTGCTCTCGGAATGGAATCCAGATTGCTGTGCTAGGTGCCAAGGTTTTCTTTGCAACAGTAAGAATAAAGAAAAAGATTATGCTAAGCTTCAGAAAAGTAACCCAGCCAGTCCCCTGAGCAAACCTAGTTGATTGGGAGATCTAGGCAACAGGAAACATATTAGAAATACAAGCAGTATGTTGTCTGAAATATTACCTCTCTCTGGAGCTTAAGTGCATTACTCCCAACTTTTGTGGTTGCATATTTAGTAGTAAGCAAAATAAGCCACAAACCATTCAGTGATCCCAGGATTAGCTGGCATATGACATTTCAGCTAAACCCTCTTCCCCACCACAAAAGAGTAGCCACAACAATATGATCTATTCTCCTGTGCTGACTCCTGAGTCAGATCTGGGCACTGCTTTCAACAGTGTTCCTTGGCCTGGGCCAAGAGTTCTGCTGCTCCTGTTGGGGGTTTGGCTGTGTAAGTCACTGTGTGACAGCTCATGGGCACATGCCTTGGCTTAGTCACATTCACTAATGCAGATATAGATTGTAAGGTATCTTTATTGCTTCAAAATAAAGGAGGCACAAACCCTGTGCCTTCTCTCTCAAATGATGTCTCTAATTGCTGTGCTTCTTTTTAAGCTCAGATATTTTTTAAGGGGAGTGAGACCTCAGTTTGTCTCACATCCTCTTTTTGAACTCTAGCTCTCTGAAGTGTGATTATTAAACTTTGTGCTCTGGAGTTCCTGTATTGTACACACATGATAAGACATGTCAGCTCATGTTCTCTATTTTTCTGGGATAAGACCTTTGAAAATACCAGCTCATATCAGCCTGATTTTTCACAGGCTGAGCTGCAGCATTCTCATCTTCAAAGCCTAAAGTAATTGATTATCTTTCTTCTCTTCTGTCTGAACTTTGTCTGAGACAGATCCAAATAAGTATCTCATGTGTTTAACTTTTTGGTTGTTCTAGGAAATTTCTATGAGAGTTATTTGGTCTCTGTTGTTCTTTGACTGTATGATTGCTTTGACATTGAAGTTCAAAGAGGGAGGTTAAACAAACATTAATTACTATTATTATTAACATCCCCAAGGTAGCAATATAGAATATTTAGCATTTATATGTAACATTTGATTTAAGTAGGAAAAAGGTGAGCAACTGCAGGGTGATAACTGTGAATAGAGTAATCCCACAAGAGGCTGGAAAAGACCACAGATCTCCTGCACCTTGCTGCTTTGTTCTCTATTGGTAATCCTAGATTTAGAGATTGAGATGTTTTGTTACAAGCATGGGATTAAGGTTCTCTCAGTATATGAAATCCTGAGGCTCTACAACTATTATCTAATTCTGCATAAATTGCAGAAACATGATCATCAAGGAGTTCACTTGATGAGAGATTCACAAGAGCAATTGAACAGCAATGCAAGACTCTTGGCAAACTGATTCTTGTGTCAGCATTCACAGTTGTGACAACTCAGTTCCCAATAAACATATGGAGGAAATTTCACCAGTGACTGCATAACATCAAATATCTGGGCAAAGAGATAAAACAACCAAAGTTGTATAAAATTGTGAATAGCATGGAGAGGGCAATGATGGCTTGGTTATTTGCTGTTTTCCAGCAAAAAATGAGGGCACATCACATGAAGTTAAGAGATTTAATAGAAACAAAAGGAGATGGTTTCCTGGCAGTGGGTAGTAGTTCAGCAAAATTCCTTGCCAAAGGATATTGTGTACACAAGAAGTTTATGTGGATTCAATAAAAAAATTAGTCATATGCTTAGAAGAGACATCTGTTGGGGGTTACCAAACAGAAAAACCACACCAGGCTTAGGATTTCTTATTCTGAAAAGAGCTGAAAGATTTAAAAAGATGATGAGGGGAGGGTCCCATATTTTTGGCTGACTGCTTCCTCTTCCCTGGCATCTGCTTACATACTCTGGGCCTTGGGTTTGGCTGTTTAGAAGTGCACCAGCCTATTGGTGATGAAACATAAAAGACCTTCTCAAACCTTCCCCATGCATCCAGGCCAGGGAGGAGCCCTCTCTGCAGGTGCTGAACATGGCACACTCCAGCTGGGAGGCCTTGGGAATACCCAGAGCCCTTGATCCCTGCTGCACGAGTTGCACAGAGGGTTAGTCTCAGTGCTGTAGTTAGGAGAGGGCCTAACTGCTGGGTTTCTTCTTTTTCTGGGGCAAGATACAGGGAAATTTGCACAGGGAGAGATCTAGGGAAAATGATCAGCCACCAGCATAGCCCATCCACTGAGCAGCAGGGATGGGTGTGGGATCCATTCTCCTGATTGAACACTCATCCTACTGATCGGTTTAATTCATTTTCATGCCAGTTTTATTATTCCCTTGTCACCCTGATTTTCTCAAGTTTTACCAAGCCTTCTACCATGCAAAAATGTTTGCATTTTTGTGCAGAACTTTCTCACAAACTTTATGTAAATAACTTATTGTTTTTCATTCCTTTATGGGGGACGAGCAACCTGATGGACTGTTGGGTTGCCCAGTGACATTGAGGAGGTGGCACTGTAACCCTCCAACGACAATGGCATTTCAGAAAGATAGATATATGGAGCCAGATGTTTGAATAAAGAGGGTTTTTTTTAGTTTGCCTTGAACAGAACTGCTGTCCATGTCGTTTGTGTGTCGCCCCACGGTGACATTCCCCTACTTGAAACTCACCAGAATGAAGTTCTAGGCTTACTCAGCAGGCAAACAAAGTCTGTACAAATTGTGTACACAGTTCACTGCTGTTTATGGTAGTGAAGGTGTTGTTATAACCTCCAACACAGCCTGTACTGAGCATTTCAAGAACATGTCAGAAGAGGGATGGCTTCTGCACACTCAGGCCAGCCAATAACTGTACACATTAAGAGCAGAACAATATCTTAGTCATGTCTCTTGAACTCATTGCTGATGTAGGAAATATAGGCAAGGATCAGCTTCCAATATATGGACTATGCCAAGCCTAGATACTCAGTCCTAGTTGATGAAAGCAGGGAGGGGATACAGTTCTGTAAGGGTTGGACATGACATAACCTTAAACCCTTGCTTACATCCTGCTCTTGGCCCCTCAGCCTCCTGAAGTGCACTGCTGGAAATGGGAAAATCAGAGATGGACCTCCCATTTGAACTAGTGCAGCTGTACATGTGTTTTTTGACAGAACTTGGCATAGATACTGAAATTTAGGCTTCCTATTCCCAGTCCTTTCTCCAAGGCTAGAGACATCTTTGCACTTTCCCTCCTTCTCTCTGAATCTAAACTGAATGGCTCAGATGAGGTAGGCAAAGCAGTGCCTGCTTCATGCACCCACAGTGACATTTGCATGCAAGGTTCAAATTGCTCAGTGGTGTCAGGAATAAAACACTTTTGGGCAGAAGTTTCAATGCCTGAAAATTTAATCCATTAAATTTAGTTGCTAAATGTCTTCTGGCATCTTCAGAAAGAGCTGGTAACTGCACAGGAGTTTCAGGAAAATGCTGATTTTAGCCCCGCGGTTTCCATCACGGCAGATGAGAGCATTCAGGGCTGTGCTTGACCCTCAGAGTGACCCATTCCTCTGCACTGCAGGAAATCCCTTGACAAGCTGTACCAGCAAAGGGCTGGGACTGACCATGGCAGCCAGAAGGGAGGAGAGCTATAGAAAGGTGAGGCAGGGAGCACACTGCAACAGCCTGAAGGGTCACTGAACATGAAGTGTGCTTTATGTCACTGTGTCAAAATTATCTCCCCACGGGATGGCTGTCTCCTGACATATAGATATTATTGCTGTGGAGGGGACAGCCTACTCTAAATCCTCAAGTGGGGGAGGTTAAAAGAGAATAGATCATATTGTAAGACTGAGGTTAATATAGAATAGATCATACTGTAAGGCTTCCTGTGCCAAGGGCAGCTTAGTAGATGTCTGGAGAATAAAAACTTTTAAAATAATTTATTGTCAAAGGTTTCCCCTCATCTATCCAGCAGATTGGAGACATATATTTGCCTTGAGCTACAGCTTCCCTGATTTTCCTGTGAATTGCATTTATATGTACTTTTCTAACATAGCAATTTTCATAAGGATGGAGGCCCACCCCCATCAGACCCTCTCTCTGGTAGGACAGAACTCTTTTAGTTAATTTGTAGTCTTTGGAATTGACTCAAGAAAGAATAAATACACAAAAAAGCAGCCTCAATCTCTGGTATCATGTCGTCTCTGATACGTACATACTGCTCCTCTTGTCTTGGAAATCCATAGGAATTTTCTAGTCTTTTGTAAGAGCAGCATAATTCAGAATACAATATATATATCTCAGTGTAGATATTTAGACTGCTGGGCTCATGTTTTCCTATATTTTATAGTTTCATTATATATAAGTTATCCTGAGACATAATGCAACAAATCCCTGTTGTTTATGCCAACATTGCTACCTAGAACATAGTGAAACTGAAATTTCATTAATTGGGATGAGCAGGGTTCAATTATATAATTAAAAATCTAGTATAGTCTGTATTTTGCAAGTAATTGTGTTATACACATTGAGATTTTCTTTTTATTTTGGTCATCAGTTCTTCTTACACTATATACAGTTGTTTAAGTCAAGAGCACAGATAGTGGATCTGCTCCTAAGAATATTTTCCTGGTTTTCCTGGTTCCAAGCAGTTGGAACAAAATTCTGCAAAATCTGCTAGGATTATAACATTTAAATCTCTTGTTTAAATGGTTTAGAGTTCAACCAGAGTAAAACTCATAAAGCAGACTGTAACTAAAATCATTCTCACTGATGGACAAAGTTTTGAAGCCAACATCTATACTTGATAAACTACAAAAATCTTAAGGTCATTATTTACTTTATAGGATTGAATGTGATGTACATAAGAGGTTAGATGTTGCTTGAACCTGTTTAAAAGCTATGAGGACATTTATCGTGCCAAAAAAAGACTTTTATTTTTTGTAAGTTATAAACACAACAGAGTGGAAGCAAAATATTTGCAGACTATGGCAAAAAAAAAAAAAAAAAAAAAAAAAAAAAAAAAAAAAAAAAAAAAAAAAAGAAGAAATAAGTCCTGATTAAGCAATTAGAGATCTATTATGCCCTGACCAAACAGGGAGAGGAAAAGCCCCTCTAGAGGTCATATAAGTCCAAATTCTCCACTGGTAGCAAAAAGTCCATGACATTCAGAGAAGTCAGTGCAGCTCTAGATGATACTCCAGCAAATAATTTTCATTTGTGTATCTGCAAAAGCCATCAGCAGCAGAACAACATCAGGAAGCCTGAGGAGATTTACAGTCCTGGCTGCACTTGGGAAGGAGCAGGGCTGCTGGTGCATCCTGACAGGGCTGTAGAGCTGCAGCTTTCTGCTCCCCCAAGTCACAGCAGGTTTTGTCTATGTGCAGGCACTGTGAAATGGAGAGAAAAGGCATTGCCTGATTTATTAAATGCACAGCTCATAGTCAGGATGGACTTTTCATGACAGTTATGTGTGACTTAAGAGCTTAGGTTAATCTAGCCAGTCTGTGAATTTTGTAACAATGTGGACTGTGGTTTAAAATCAAAGATAATTTTTGGCTGGCTCAGGTCCTTAACATTATGAAGGAAAAAGTCTTCTTGTGCCCCTGTTTTTCATAGTGTATATCAGAATATCTATCTACCAGGAGGCAGTATCCTCAGTAATCTCAAGTGGTTTGTCCCCAATTAGTTAATTTTTTCTAAGCTAACTTCACACCAGTTCAGAAGTTTGTCCACTGATTTTGCTCAAGGGCATAAACCAGACATGAACTAACAGTTCAAGGGAGTCCTTTAGACTGACATGTAAATAATGCATAATCAGAGAAAGAAGAACTTGTTCCAATTACTGCCTTCTTTCTAATTCATACTTATGAACATCCCTGTGATGTTTAAATATATGTTGATTTTATTAATTTGTGAGTAAAGACAGTCTCTTCCCAGACTTTTCATTAATGTTGATCCCTACAGTGTTCCCACATCAACAGCTCTTTATCAGAGTTTTATAGTACCCATGTCCCACTTTCTGTTCAGTATTTATTCTTTAAGATTATCTTTTTGCTCAGAGTGCCTCTGTTCCTGGTTTATGACTTGTTTACAAGGATCTCCTTAGTTACACACATGTTGGTGTAAGCTTTTGGATGAACTTTTCAGGCAATCCCCCTGGGGCTAGAATCCACCCCACCTTTTTGCTGAATGGTGTCCTCCTTTGCAAACGCTGCCAACTCCTCACGTTTTAAACTTGTCATGGGCTGTGTTACAGCAGCTAAGAAGTCAGTCCCAGAAATCATTCCTGCACCATTATTTGTGATGTAACCTACTGCTCTTGGATAAAAATGGCAATCATATCTTTGCTGTTGAAAGAAGCAGTAAAGTTAAAACAGCACACAACACTAAATTTTTAAAAGTAGCCTAATCATGACTTTAGATTGGGTAAGGATTGTGTGTTGTACTGTTTTGTGATAAAATAGAAGAGGGAATCAGAAATCACTTTTATAAGGTGCAGAAACAGGGTTTTCACTGAAGATAAGGAAGGGAATTATTTCGTTTTGGCTGCACCCACTAAACAAATGTTTCACTGAATAACAAGTTGTCCCTACACTTTTGTTGGGAAGACATGAAAACCAGGATGACAATGTCTTATTGCTGAGACACTGAAGCACTCAGACCTCTATAATGGATTTCTGAGAACACAACAAGCTGCAGAGAAATTCACAGACTTGCCTTGGATTCAGAATTTCTTTGATTTTACTTTGCATACCTGGGTGTACAACCACTGAAAGGCCCTGAGGTAACCTTCCTGATTTCTAAATGCCTCTCCAGGACTACAAAATCCTATGCCATGTGCACTCTGTGAAGTCTCAGACAACTGAAACAGAACCTCTGGTCTTCACAAACAGCGTGGTATAAAACACATCATGGTCTAGGATCGGGAGTAAATAAAAATATTACACCTGGAGTATTGTAAATTTAGATTCCAAATAGCACTCTGACCCAAGAACAGACAATACTAAGGTGATCTGTCATTATCAACAGCTCTTCCATGCTTTCTTTCAGTTGTACAGCTGGAAACCAGAGGATACTGAAGTTAAATGCTGAAAGCTCTACTGGCAAAGCTTTTAGACTCAGAATTTGACAGATCTTTGGTTTTTAAAACCTGTTTGCAAAATCCAAGGATTTTTTAAAAGGTTTATTTTCCCCTCAAGGAGTCTGAGCAGCTGGTGCCAACAGGCCAGCTGTCAAGTCCCAGTATTATATATCTGTGTAGAGGGAAGTTGAATTAATGGAAAAATTCATAAGAAAGCATTTCAGTGTTGAGATTTCTGAAGAGTTTGTGTTTATTATAAGGGGGAAGGGAAAAATCATTGGATATTAATCATATCTGGTTCTGGTTTCTCAAACTGGCTTAAGTGGACCAATTCAAGGACATGCCACACATCAAAAGGAGATTATTAACTCTTATGGACTCCAGAATAGATAATGAATTAACTGTATGCCATTGACAATCCTTAATAATGCAAAAAATAACAAACTATTTTTGAATCAAGATGAATACATAGTATCCATTAATATGGATCTCATTAACCCCATATGAAAAGGGCAAATGGGATTTTGAATGCTAATGATTCACTGGACAATAGGGAATTTGAACGAGATGGATTATAAGGACAAACTATCTAGAACATCTGCTAATTTACCAGTCTTAAAATAAACTTATGACAACAGCAACATGTGCAGTGGAATCTGCCAAGTATCAGTTATTTATGAAGTGAAGTTGAAGATTTTGTATAATTGCTTTACAAGAAATAGTATTTTTCCAAAACTATATCTGATTGAAGGATCAGACAATTTTCCCTAACACTCCAGTCCTTCACTCACTGGTCTCTTAAACTTAGCATGGTGGTAATTGGATGTTCACTTGTGCAGTCACAATCATTTGTTCAGTGTTCTAAAGTAAAACTGTATTTTCCCCCAGTCTACTCTATAACCTCCTTCTCTGTGAGGCAGAGCATTAAGATTTTGCTCAGTGTATTGTCTTCAGCAACTTCCAAAGGACTGGCTCTCACTGCCCCTGGAATCTAAACATTAAAAAAACCCAACCTTTTTGTTTGAGAAGGGTTGAACACCCAAACAAAATGTTCAGAGAAACTGTGGAGTCTCCATCCTTGCAGATACTCACACCCATCCTGGACACAGGCCTCAGAAACCTACTTTGGGCAAGGCAGGTGGGCAAGAGGCTCTCCAGAGCTCCCAGCCAATCTCAGCCAGCTCTGTGATTCTTTTATTTTCACTAGCAACAGATACACGTTATCCTCTAAAGGCTGAAAGGGAAAAACATTCTTCTCTTTGCTTCCAATATGACAGCAAAATGTTTTTCCAATGATAAATGAGATTCACCAGCTTACACAGGAATGCCAGATTTTTAAAAAATGGGACCTGCAGATATTTAGGCAGCTAAGTAGCTCCATTTTTAAAAGTGCTGAACTGGTGTCCCCAAAGGGCTACAAAAATCAGGCCAGTATTGGTTTTGCAGCCAGGAATCCCAGGTGTATCAGGTGGTTCCTTCACTGTTGAACCCTCATGCAATTTTACATAAACAGCTTCACTGGTCCTGTTTTCCTGATAGCCTGAGACTCAGGCAATCATCTGCATCACTGAAGTGAAACACTTTCTCAACTTTCTTCAGGCAAAAAGCAAATGGGTAAAAATTAATCAGACTTTGAAGGCAGAGGAAGAAAAAAAGGGGTCTGGATAAAGAATTAACATTCTGAAGTGGAATTTGAACTCTGAAAAACATGTTTGTTAACTAGGGCTAGGTGACAAAATCCTTACTGGCTCTTCCTTCCAAGGTGTCTTTGTTATATTGCTATAAACTTAAAATGCTTTCTCCAGTTTGTTTTTTTAATTTTTTTTGGCAGGACTGACCAGCATTGTTCATTAACTGTGATCCAAAAAATGGAAGTTTCTACAAATCCCTTTTGTGAGATGAGCCATTGGTGTTAGGATCCTGATTAAATTCTCTTACCACCACTTTCTTTTGAAAAAAAATACGAATACCAGAAAGATATCAATCAGTGTTTATGCCATACCTTAATGGTGAGAGCACTGTCTGTAACATTTGCAGAGCTGAGTTTCATTTCCTGTTCAGTCTGAAAGGGTCCAAATTCAGAAATTCTCCATCCTAGGGAAGTTCCTTAACTCTGTGGCTGAGCTGGGAACCGTCAGACACTTTTGCATCCCTCCTTTTAGTATTATGCTATTAAGCAAAGGCATGAAAGATTTATGAGCTCAGCAAGCAAAACACTAAAAGAAGTTTAGTCTTTCAGCTGAAAATGAAGAATTTTATTTTGTTTCCTGCCTTGGTCCCTGTTTAAACATTTTTCATTAAGCAGTTGTTAAATGGAATTCAGAAACAGGAGCCCAAAGCATCCTGATGTTTTCCATTCAGCAGGGATGGATCCTTCTTTTAAAGCACTGAGGAGGAAGAGGCCATGATTCCAAGGGTTAGTTTGCTTCCTAGCAAGCATGAAACCTGCATTCCAGGTCTGTTTTAACATTAGGGATTCAAAATTCCTTTCCAGAAGACAGCCTTACCCACAAAGACATATTAGGTATTTTAGAGGGAATAAGCATTGTTTTCTAGTTGGCCCAGTGTGCAATTTACAGGCCAAAACCAAGCACAAGCAAAATGGAAGTTACTTCATATTACAAACTGGGGGCACAGAGAAGACCTCGTTTCTAAATTCTTTCATCCCCCCCTTCCAATGGTACTCTTTAATGTAAACTGCATAAACAGCTAACAGAGCAGGAAATTGAACTCAGATGTAAGTTGAAATCATCTGAGGTGAAGGAAACTGTGAAACCAGAAGGTCCTTTCTTTTGTTGGAGAGTTGCATGAATGCTCATCTGTTATGAAACTGCTGGCATAAAGCTGGCATGGTACAATTTAAAAGAGGTGGGCCTGAGTTTTTGTTTACCCCAAAAAAATTCATGGAGCTGAGATTTGAAGTGAATACAAGCAACTCCACCCTAGCTCTGCAGACCACAGGTTGGATGGTGGCAGAGCACTCAGGTCCACACTTGTGATTGATGCTTTTGATAGGTTACTCCTGGGTATCTTTCCATTTCTTGTGTAGGTACTGATTTGCAGTAATGAGACACTTCATTCTCCCACCCAGTTCAGGGCACTGTGGTTTAGCTCCTTGAGGGAGACACTCAGCACTGAGACAAGGTGGTGCCCAACTTTGAGGTGTCTCCTCCCTTCACCAGCCCAGGCTCCAAACTGCATTTGTTTTCTTGCCTGGAGGATGGCTCTAATCATACTTATTTGTGTATTTTTAATACATATGCACAATTCTTTGAAGATTTCTGGATGTTGACCTACAGCAAACCCATTTTTTAATCTCACAGTAAATCTCCTGGTCCTCATTAAAATGAATAACATACGTTTATATGGGTATAATTCATTTTGCATTAAATAATACAGCTACAGCAAGAGCTACAGCTGTAATACATCTTACAAGGTAAAGATCAACAAAAATGAATCTTATGTGTTGCACCATTAGAAAATCACTGATTCTTTCTCCAGGTGGAGGCAGGCATCTCAAGAGGGGAAAAATATTTCTAGAATGACAGTAAATTAGTTCAACAGTAAACATGCAGTAATGAATTCCTGGATTAGAAGAACATGGCTATTCTGCTGCAGAAATCAGCCAAGTTAGTTGGGAAAATTATTTGAATGCAGTCAGAAAATATCCCAAATGGCAGCAGAATCTAATAAATGCAGTCACAGTTTTCAATCCTTTCTTCATTGCACTGTGTATGAAGTAGAAAAGGATTTAAAAGGAAATTGATGTCAACAGAAGTGAGGGTGCCTTGAAAGCAGAGCTCCTCATGAACCTGACTGCATTCTCATGGTTCTCAGATGGTTATCTCCTCACCCAGCTCAAACCAGCCCATCTAAGGCATATCAATGTATCACATGTAGTAATTAAAGCAAGCACAGCTTAGGGGAGATAAACTGAAAAACCCTGACAGTTCCTCAGCTGGTTTAAATCAGTACAGATCCACTGATGTCAACAGGCTTTTGCCAATGTACACAAGCTGAGAATCATGTCCCGTGTGTCCACATTTCATCCAAGCCCAGTTCGGACTCACTGCAGCTAAAGTCTGAGATGGAGGAGATGTTTCTAAAAGGCCACTCTATTCCCTTCATCCCAGACCATCTTGGTTCCAAAGTGGCTCCTTGCCTAATTTAGGGGGCAGCCCTGGCTGCTTGGGTTCTCTCCTGGCTGCTGCAGTGTGGCAGCTTTCAGGTCAGTAGCACAGGAAGAGCATCACAGGGAGGAGAACAAGTGAGGAGGTGGAAAAGGTGAAAAGAAATGAAAGAACAATCAGGCAATTATAGAAATAAAACAAGCTTTGCCACTAAGTTTCCTGGACAAATCTGGTTGGCTTCAAACTATCACCCCATATTTTTTCAAGTCACTGACTAACTTCTGAGTCTTGGTGTTTGACATTCTGCCTGAGTCACCACAGAATTTTGTGCCCATCTGTTCATCCATTCATTCTCCTGACCTGTTGCCTCTGCAACAGCACCAGAACAGACCTACAATTTATTCCTGTGCCTTTTTGGGTCTCCACACTCCATCACAATCTTTTTCATGCTTGGGAAACATACAAAAAAAGCCAAACCCAAACTGAGATTTCTCAGCTCTTCCTTCCTTAATGGTGTCTGCTGTCTGGATTCACAGAGTGTTTTTAATTAGTGATCACAGTCTTCTGATGTCAGGACAAACTATCTGATGCTTGTCAATTATTTTCCACATTTACAAGGAGCCTTTGTGGCCACAGACAGATCTATTTATTTCATAACCTTTTCCTTCCAAACAGTTCCCGTTTTCTACAGATCTTCCTCCATCTTTCATTAATTTTATTTTTTTCTTTCATTACCAGTATTACCAGTGAGACATGGTTGGGTCACTATTCTTCTGTGCCACCTTCATTTTCATTTCCCACTGCAAATTAGGTAAAAAAAATATACTCAAAAACTAGTGTGGAAAATGAAAGTTTATTTTTGCTTTTTAAATCACACATATTTCTTTTCTGAGATTCATGACAACAAACAAGGGACTTAATCTGTGATCCATTTAAACTTGTTTCAATGTTTCCAGTGAGAGAGAAACTTAAAAAAAAAAAAATCTGCTTCCCTCAGGAGAATTCTAAAAGAAAATAAGTAATTATTTACAATTTCTCCTTCATCAGAATTCAGTCTAGTTATGCTACTCTTTCTTGAATTTTATTTCAAAAAGTTGAATGAAATTCTGTATGTGCAATGGACTGTCCAATTATCCCAGATACACAAATTAATGACAACTTTTCATATAGTTCTGGTAGTTGTCATTATTCTGTAAAAATTTATAATAACTTCCTATTTTTATCTGAAATTCTGTTGTTTTATTATCAGAAACATTCATCTGTGTGACTGCTTTGAGAGACCAAAAACTGCTTATTGTTTCTTAGCCAGGAGTATTTGAGATTAGCAACTCTGCCTGCAATAGATGGAAACAATGCTGAGAGCTGGAAAGCAATGTAAGGATTTACACCAAGCAGCAGTGCAGCCTGACACTTTTCTGTTGTGTTTACTGCCATCAGTGCAATATCCAGCTCTCACACACAGTTTTCATTAAAGCTGATGGGAGATGTTTCAGTGGAGACAGACATGAGTGCACATTTACCCCAATGTGTTTGACACATGCACAGCCTTGCACCAGCCCTGGCAGACACTCTCACGATATCTCACCAGGCTGTCTCTGAAGGGCCATGCAAATGAGTACATCTCTATTGACAGAGAATTTGCTGGATTTTGTCTTGGCTAAAAACCTGGTCCTCGGGTTGCTACTAGTGGCACACTTTCCTTCAAAACAGCTCCCTTTTTTTTTTTTTTTTTCCCAGTGGTTATCATACTCCTGGAGAAAAGATACAGAGACAAAAGATGACAACTAAACCAAACATCTAAAAACTTGAAAGCTTAATTTAGATTGTGATTCTGTAAACATGACTCAAGGTTGTTGAAAAATTCAAGACTATTCAGACTTCTAGAGAGGAAGGTTTGCCTTGTGTAAAATTCTTGACACTGTTTTCTATAGACTCACACTTGTATATCCTTCAGAGCACACCTCTCATTTCAAAAAGGGTAGAGGAACAATCTGTCTTTTACATATACCTGCTACTATGGTTATAGTATTCTGACTTTCCATGGACAAAATCTTACTTGCTGTTGTGTGTGCACCCTTCAAGTCATTGGAGTTTGCCCTGGCTAAGTATTAACAGAATATGACCGTGAATTTACCCCTGTATTTATTTCCTGAAAACATGCAATTAGAGAAGGAAGAGACACTAAAGATACAGAAAATGAAAATACTTGAGACTCACTTTTTTCCCAATGGCAACGTATTACATATTGAAATATGCTTGAACTATTTTACTGCTTTGCTCAGAGATGATATGCAGTGATAGTTTGCAAGGGGAGAGAAGGTAGAAGGAAAGACATGCCAAAGATATGCAGAAATAAAAACATTTCCAGGCTGGAGTTTCCTTATTTTTTTAGCATCAGTCCTAGAAAAATATGTATTTTGGCTAGCAGGTTTTGCTTCAACCTACTCTGAGGGCAACCTTTAGCATGATCACAAGCAGCCACATACAAGCTCTTACAATGCTACTGATGACGCTGGTTTACATCCATGTTGAATCTGGCCCATGATTGGGCAATTAATGAAAAAATAAATTAAACAGTTTAGTCACTAAACTAAATATCATGCTAAGTCAGGAGAAGAAATGTAAAAAATCTAACATTGAGTTGAAAGACTTAAATTAGCGACAGTTTTCCACTTTTAACAACTGGAAATGAGATGTATTTCTCAATTCTCCAAAACATAGTGGATTTTTTTACTTCATCTCATATACTGTTAATATATATAAGCCATGCTAAATACTGAATTCTGCAATGTATATAAGAGCACACAAGCATAATTTTCTTGTGAATTGCTAGTGTTAAAACAGTTATTTTAAACTGATTTAATGAATTTATATAAATATACAAGCTTTTGTATGAGACAATTAACAAGCACATTTACTTTGAAAATCCTGCAATGAGTATTTTGTTCCTTAATAGGTCTTTGCAAACAATCCCTCTCATACTTTAACCATGCCAACTTCTACTTACCAGCATGTACACTCACTGTAGAGCAAAGCTGGGCTTTCTGTGGCAGTGCCTGGTTACTTACCTAAATACTTTTGTGAGAGCTACACTGCAGGGAGAAATGCAGACATCTGGGGAAATGGGTGACATGTTTTGCTTGCCTGGGGTCAAAACCTATTGTCAGGCATCCAGGTGTGTTACATTGAGTAGTGCTGAGCAAGAGCTCCTGTGCAGGTCTGTAAATATCACAGATCATATCCAAGATCAAACCTGGTCCCAAACTGTTAAGCTGTGCTCTCACCAACACCCTATACTCCATTCCTTGTGTCTGGATATTTTGAGTTTTAGAAGAGTTATATTTTTCCAAAAGACCAGATGGAATTTATTATGATTTCAACTATTGTAGCATTACAAAAATATGACCTTTTTAAAGATGCTGCAGCTTTCTTAACTCTTTGCACCATGAATTCTGTATTTCTGTATTTTAACAATATAGTTAAAACTAAAATTTTTAGTCTCAAAGAGAAAGGGAAAAAAAAAACAACCCTCATTTATTGAAGTACCTGAGGTTTTCACATGCCTAAGACCTAGTTTTGACTATCATTGCAGTACCTCTCTATCTTTGATAAAGCTGTTTGGTCACTTGATATTTGGGTTGCAAAAGTTAAAAATTTACCATCTGACACTAAAGTGATATGTTTGTTGACTTGATAGCATAAAAATAGGGTCATGTTGGAGACACAGAATCACAGAATCATTAAGGCTGGAAAACACCTCCAAGATTACTGAGTCCAATCATTAACCCAGCACTGCCAAGTCCACCACAAACTTGTCTCTGAGCACCACAGCTGCACATTTTTTGAACATTACCAGGAACAGTGATTGCAGCACTATCCTGGGCAGCCTATTCCAATGCCTAACCACTCTTTCAGTGAAGAAGGTTTTTCCTAATATCCAATCTAAACATTCCCAGCCACAACTTGAAACCACTTCCTCTTGTCTTCTCTCTTGTCACCTGGAAGAAGAGCCTGACCACCACCTGGCTACACCCTCCTTTCAGGGAGTTGGAGAACAACAAGGTCTCCCTTGAGCCTCCTTTTCTCCAGGCTAAACTACCCCAATACACATTTGGCCCAGTTCTTCACTCATTTAGGCTTTTCCTGCTGAAGGTTAACTAAAGAGTATATGACATGCAAATGCAAATTCAGTGAGTTACCACTGGAATGATCACCTTTCCCTGGGCAACAATTAGGATAAATTAATAAAGTGATAAGTGACTCCCCCTGTGTTATCCATACTCCCAAACCTAACAGCAAAGTATCCTAAGGGTAAGCATTTCAGGCAGGGAAGAATTTTCAGCTGTTCCAGAGAAATAAAATGATGTCATAATTGCAGGTGTTCAGAGGACATGGGACATGGAGGTATTAGTGTGAGTAAAGGAGAATGAGTCAGATCCTTAGCTACTGTGAATCAGTGCTATTGCACAGGACTGATTAGATTAGCTAATTAACAACACAGTGTTACCCTCAAGAGACCAATAATCAGAATTTATTAAGGAAAGGAAGCTTTACATTCAAAATTGGTTTTCATTTCACATAAATTGGGTATAGAGGGCCACAGATGAGCAAATCAGCTTAGGAGTAGCTCAAAGTAACAGTTTTACACTATCTCTTTTACTTCCCTTCATTATCCAAAATATCTGTGCACTTAACTTAAATCACATCTGTCTTTTAGACCACTGCAACAAAATGAAACAATTTTTCCCCCAAAAGCTTTACATTTGTAAGAGGCCTATGAAATAGAATGGTAGCCTAAATTTAGTGCCTATGAAAAAGTGTGAATACTAGAAAAAAAATAGCCCTGCAAGTCAAGAGAGGGAAAAAAGGAGGAAAACTACTTATGGTCTTTCCAAAACAGGGATTTCCAAAAATTATGTCATCACAACTAAGGACAGTCTAAAATTTTAGATCAAACTTTTGCAATTGTTTGAAGTAAGAGCAATGTTTTTAGTTTCATTAAAATTGTTTTTTATGTTTAAGTTATTTTAAAAGCCTTTTTCCTTAATTTTCTTCATTTCCAAGCAAAATATTTTTTTATCTTGAAGCGTCCTGATTTCATTGAGAGAACTTTGTAAAGAATGTTTCTGATATTTTAAAAATTTCCCCCAACCACGTCCAACTTCCATTTCCTTTCCAGCTTTCTCAGTCACCTATGCCTTTTCCCTTTTTCTTATTGTTGCTAAGGTGCAGAAAATAACCTCCTGTTTTAACAAATCTATATATTTGAATTCAGCAGAAACTCCACATTTGGGATGATCTTAATATCTTATTTAAAAGAAAAGGTAAAAATAATCCAGGTTAAACTATAACCATGGAAAGTACCAAAGAAGAAAAAACCAGACAAATTGTCAATACACACATACACAGAACTCAACATTGTTGTTGTCACACAATTTTTTACTCTAGTTTTTAATAGAAAATGGAAAACCTATGCAGAGAAGCTGTTTTGCATGAGAGCTCTAGACTGGTTAGAAGGGTCTCAGCTTTGGCACCCCTCAGCACAGGTTAGGGGCTTCTGCAATGACCTGAAAAGGATAATTTAGAAGGGGTTTTTTGAGTCTCTGCACTGATATCTGTTACCCAGGCCTGTTTTAAAATAGATTTATGTATGTGTGCATTGAAAGCAGATTTCCAAATTAGATTACTTTTTTTTCCCTCTCGAAGTTACTTGGAACAACTTGCCATTTAAAGGAGTGTTTGTTAATTGCCTTAAAAAGGATATTTCTTATTACCACCCTGCTCCTTCTGGAAAAAATATATTTAGCCTGATTTTGTCAGTGTCATACATGTTGGATCTTTTTTAAAACCTGATAACCAGATTACTTGAGAAACTGGAACTCTTCCAAGACAGCCGTTTCAAGTTTCTTGGTAAATAGTCTGTACATTGTATATATTTGCGAAATGTTCATTATTTACTTTATAAAGTCTTCTGATCTTCCATAAATCTTTGTTCACAGAGTAAATTTTAAGGCACTGTTTCCCACTTCTTAGGAGCTGGCCTCTTCATCTGTGTAATACCACACATGAAGTCACATGGAAAAGGTTCATGTGGGATGTCTTTGAAGTGGAGCCATTGGACATCAGATGGACCGGCTTTCCAAAGTGAGAAATACAAATTATGTCTGTTTATTGTCTCCATGAAAGAAATTCAGGGCTTTGTTTAAAGTCTGTTCTGAGGGCAGCACATGCTTGTCTCTTTTGTCACTGAATGACACCTTTACAATAATGTGAAAAAAATGGTTAAAATGGTGAAATCCTATTCTTTATATGATTTGATTCTTATATGATTTGAAGCTTGCAGGATGAATTTTTGTCATATTTGGTGGTGGCAGCTTTTTTATTATTATTTTTTTGTTTGGGTTGTTTGTTTTTTTTTTAACTATGCTATTTGATTGAAACACTGTAAAGAGAAATGATCCTGTTCTTCTGTCACTCTTGGTTCTCACTGAAAGCAGGCTGGTGGCTGCAGACAAACCAAGCCTGCCGTGCCTGCCCTTCAGTCTGAGCAGAACAGGCAGATTGCAACCCAGCCTGGATCTGAAAGCTGCCAAACTGTGTGCAGGCAATACCAGCCTAGCAATCCCTGCACATGAAGATTTGCCTGTTCCTTTGGCTGATTTCACAGTGTAGGCATGCTCACAGTCCTCTTCTATAGTATTTGTCTCTGCAGGCAAGGATCACTTTACCATCCAAACGTCAATCCTCACCAAACTGTAGGGAGATGTAATAGAATTATTACTCTTCCATCAGGAGAGTAGACATCACAATGTAGCTTGACAGTGTCTCTGTGAATGAACCAGAAGCTGAAGCCAAATTTCCCATAGAGTCCTCAACTCTTGTCATATTACGGGATATCAAGAGAAATTTCACTGAAGTAAAAGAAATTATTTTTCTTCTAAATACCTAGAACAGGCTGAAAAATGAGGTATGAGATCCTAAGAATTCCTGCTGTTCAGCAGGTATTTGCCCACTCTGCAATGTCATTTGGACTTAAAAATCAGCATACTTTAAATAGAGCACCCCTGTCCTGAAAGAACTATGTTTTAATCTTCTGATGCAAAACACCTCAAGGCTGGCATAAATTCAAAATCACACTTAGGTCCAGATCCAAATTTTGTGCTGTTCCTCACTAAGCTAAGCCAAGGACCCCTCTCCTAACATCTGTGGATATTGGGGTATTTGAAATCCTACTCCAAATTCCAACTTAAGCCACGGTCTAATGTAAACAAAGTTAATGGCTTGTCAGCATGGGGCTGTAAAACAATGTGGGTACTGTCATAATATTGATGTAAGGAAACCTGAAATATATAGCCATTTTTTTGAATATAACAGTGGCTTTTGCTCTTAGGGAAAAGTCGTTAAATTAGTATGTCCAGGTTATGCAGCAGCCAGAGAAAATATACAATTGTGGCAGCCAAGAAATTACATGGAAAAGAAATTGTGCCTTGACCCATTGACCGTAGTGCCAAACAGTGACTGCCATTTAGTGTTGTATCACCTGGGTTTTATACCCACGTGTTACAGCTCACAGGCAACTGTGGTTGTGTGGAAACAGGAGAAACATGTGTTTGACCTGCACCTCTCAAGGGATGACTGAAGTATGAGCCAGGCAGAGAGGTTGAAAGAGTAAAGAAAACAAAAAATAGATACTGTGGTGGAATATATAATCTATTTTTGGTTTGTGCCAATGAGGAGTCGTTGTCAGCAGCATGTCATTGACTGATGATGAATCAAGGTCTGTTTTAAAGACTCAGGTGGAATTTCTCAGGTGACATACTACAAACTCAGTGTGTGGTTATTGTTGTTCATCTGAAATCTCAAACAAATATGAAATTATATCAGAAATTACCTGAGGATTACCTTCTAAAACAACATAAACTAATTTGAACTGACTTAATGATTCACAAGTGGTTTGAAGTAAGAATAATTCACTTTGCAGTGATCTGTAGAAACTGGGCATATTTAAGTATATCAACCCATCCCTGTAATAATTTTTTTTTGCTTCTGCATTGATTTATGTCAGTGTTCTTTTTCCTCAAAATTACCCATCAGTTTATAGCACTTAAGTGCCGAAAAAGTATTTTATACTTAATAATCCTTATGCATCTTTAGTGTGCATTTTTAATCTACAGGAATCACTGCACAGTATCTTTTTAGTGTGAAACTGTGGCCAAAGAACTTTTTCATGCACAGCAACAGCTATTCAGTGTAAAACGTGTGCTTGGACACATAATAATTTTGCTGAGTTTTTGTGAGGTGTGCTCTGAGACCATGCTCTGTCTGTACTGCTATTTTGATTTATACCAGTAAATAATCTCTCTATCCTTGTCTGTGTTACATTAAACTCAAAGTTGTACATGATGGGATGAGTTCAGATAAAGATTTGGACTGATTCTGGAGCTTTGGAGAGATAAAGCATTAATACTTTCCAAACCTTCAGCAATGATTTGGATTTGGGTAAGGGCCCATGTCTGATTATGTTTAAATATTTTGACATGCGTGGTATTCTATTTTATGAGATAAAGAGATCATAAGAACTTCATCTGTGCTGTTAGTCTACACTATGGAAACAAATGACATGTTTCACCCATATTGAAGAAATTCGGGATGAAAGATCACAGAACAAATCATGTTAATGTATAACACATACAAGAAATATTACAATTAAGAATTTACAGATGGGACTCAGGGATAGACACTAATTACATGAGAAGTAATGTATTTAAACTCAAGCTTCCAAATTAGTCACCAAGATGAGCTTTCAGCTTTCTAGGCTTGTGTGAGCAAATATTGTGGTAACATATCATCATGGTAGAAAACTGTATTTTTAGTAAGGTTGAAAGTAGTCGTGATAAAGGTTGAGCAGCTTTTCTCCATTTCTCAAATATGAGGCTGGACAGTCTATTTCTGACCCTGTTTCTGATGAACTGGGATTTTCTGAAGCCTCAGGTCTTGTTCAGTGTCACCAGCTGTGTTTCTCTCTAGATGCTTACCCTGATGTGCAGCTTGATTTTTGCCCTGACACTGATTCAGTCAAGTACATAAGAGTCTAACCTTCCCTTTGGCTGCAGTCAATTTTAAAGAAAATTCACAATACTTAAGCCCCTTGCAAAATTGTCCCAGAGTGCTCCAAATCAAGTAAACAGAAGTTCTGCAAGGTGAGGGAAAGGAAGGATTTAGCTAAGGCTACTGGTTTACCAGCATGCCAGAGGACACTGAGCAAAATCTGACAAAATGAAAGTTGATTTCAATCATTTCTCATTGCTTTAGGAGGCTCAATATATTTTTATCCTGTTTATACATTGTCCTTTACCAGCAGATAGATGATCACCTAGTCAAGAACTTGGACCATAAGTGCAATGTCTTACAACATTTGACATTTAACTTTCTGGCAACTCCCTTAAATATTGACCAAAGTGCACAGTCTTTAAATTTAGCACTCCATCTGATTTATTTCCATGAAGATGATCACAGAGAAAATGTACTAAATATGAGATGATGTTAAAAGTAATATTTTAGTTATTATGTAAAGCTCAATTTGATTTTTTTTTAAAACCATGACTATATTATAAAAATTTTGTATGTAGTCTTGACCAATATTTCATAGAATCACAGAATGGTTTGGGTTGGAAGGCACCTCAGAGATCATTGGGTTCCAATCCCCTGTTTTGGGCAGGGATGCCATCTACCAGGTCAGGTTTCTCAGGGCCCCATCCAACCTGGCCTACAGAGCTTACTGTAAATATGGATTATCTCTGCATCACAATTGGTGTTACCTACCAGAAAACACAGGAAATACCAGACTACAACAAATCCATTTTCTTCAGCTCTGCCTGCTGATTGTGTCCAATATTTGGATTCTTGAGAGGCTGCTGGAATTGCTTTCTTCTTTCTTATCCTTTCCCTGCATTTCTCCTTTCTGATACTTAGAAACTGTCGTAAATCCACAGCAAAAAGGACAGATGTAACAATTAGCCTTGAAAAAGACATTTCTCTACTTACATGTAAGCATGTACATCACCCAAAGCAACAAGGCTGAATTCTAACTCTAGCTGCTAAATTTTACTCTGCTTTTACAAATCATTAGTTTGTTGAAACATTGTTAATTGTCAGATATTCTTAAGTGTCATTAAATTGTAACACATAAAGTTAGAGCACAGAATCATGTTTTATATACACGTCTTTAAAATTAATGAATTATGAATAAACTCCCTAATTGCACTGAAGCACAGATGGAAGCAATCTTCATGAAATTATAAATAATCTCCATACTGCAGATTGCAACAAGTGGAGTTTAAGCTTGCCAAGTAGTCTTAGAAGTTTAATTAAATGTACCCAAAAAGCAATTTGATGCTTTAAAAGCCAAGCTGTTGCATGGCACTGAAGCAAATCAAAACTTCAGTTAGGTTTGCAAACCAATCTTTGCTGCTGACCTTAGGAATGCCAACATTCCCAGCTTAGAAATTTTATGCTTTGCAAGTTCAGTGCCTCGAATAAATATAAGACTTGACTTTTGGAAATATTATTTAGGTGAAGACATGCAGATAAGCAAGAATGATTTTCAGACATTGTAAATTCACATGCCTAACAAGACTAGTAATTTTATATGGTATTGAGAGAAGAGACCCTCTGTACAGTAAGAAAGAGTAAGATGTGCCAGATGTCATCAGGCAAGTTTAGAGTTTATGGAGTGTAGACAAATATAAAGGAGCTTATGTTTAAGGTTGTCCCTTGACCCTTTATGACCTTCTGGATCTGTGAATCTACATTCAGAATAACTAGAGCAAGAAGAAAATTTTGGCAGAATCTTGGCTCCATAACTCTCAGTGAACTATCAACCCTGCAGAGACATGTGTAACCTGGTACTTTGCTCCTGATAGACAATTTCTTCCTTAGTGTATTCTTCAAGTACAGCAGCTGAGCAATGCAAGGCAAATGTAGTGTTTGGCTTGGTAAGTAAAGCTCAGATCCCCAAAGGAATTTATCTTTTATTATTTCTTGGATGCTTAACTTGAAATGAAGCTGAAGTATAAATGCTGGAAAGTGCAATATGAATAAACTTTATGCCAATGCCTCCAAATCCCACACTTCCATGGTGAATCTTTACTTGTCTTCTGAGATCTGTTTCTACTTCAGGTTCAGCTGGAAACAGCCCTAGCCTGAGAAGTTCAGATATTATTTCAGGTTTATTAGCATATATGTCTGGAGTCTTTTCACGAGACTTGGTATCCTGTATGGGTTTTTTTTTTCTAGTCTGGAAGGGCACAAATATTTTTGGTTGGTATTTATGTATGTCCAGCAACTTCAGAGCATCTCAGATCAGATATCCTAGCTTGAATCAACCAGGCAAGTGAGCTGATGCCTCTATGTTTGCTTTCTACCTAAACCTAATCAAGACTGAGGCAAAAAGCTTCATCCCCATCTGTGCTTTTGACTGGCTGCCTATGGCCCATTAAAGTGCATCTAATGCACAGAAAGATGATGACTCTCACTAAATCCATCTGAGACAAACCCTAATGTGCTGACATTGGATCAGTAAGTAATTGCAGAGGTGGCTTTTAGTGTAATAATGTACCACTTAGACCACTTGCACAGGAAGTGAGGAAACTGGTTTCTCTTCCTTCCTCAGACAGAGGGGACCAGACCCATATTTCCTCATTCCCAGGAGTGTGAATGACAGCCATAATTTATGTCAAGAGGGTTAATGGGGGAGGGCAGAGGCACCTCCTACCTCTCCAATGGGGAAATGGATACAAGATTTACTGTCCTCAAGAGTGAATTAGGAAAAAAGAAATAAGCTCTAGCTGTGTAATATGATGGTTAGTGCTTCTTAAGAAGGATGGAGTCACAGGTTTTGTTTCCCCAGTTAAAGGCCTATTTTGTGTTTTCTAGTAAATCCTAATTGAATAAAATCAGAAGGCAAAGTTCCATGTTGTCAGTTGAGTGTTCCTATTTAGATTGTCAGTAGATCTTTTTTTGACCCTTGGCTTACACTAAGCCAAAAAGGGTAAAAATGGGTTTTTTATAATGTTGCTTATTCAGAAAAATAAAATATTCCAAATGAGAAGGCTCAGGGGGAAACTTACCACTCCCTACAGTTATCTGAAAGGAGGTTGCAGCCAGGTGGGAGCTGTTCTCTCCTCCCAGGTAACAAGTGACAGGAGAAGAGGAAATGGCCTGAATTTTCTCCAGAGAATGCTTAGATTAGATATTAGGAAAAATTTCTTAACATAAGGAGTGGTCAAGCATTGAAACAGGCTGCCCAGGAATGTGGAGGAATTGCCATCTTTATATTTGTTCAAAAGGTGTCTGGATGTGGCACTTAGAGACATGGTTTAGTGGTGAATACAGCAGTTCTGGGTTAATGGCTGGATTTAATGATCTTTGAGATCTTTCCAACCTTAATGATTCCATGA
>WBNO01015717.1:222815-232955 GCA_013400575.1 Peucedramus taeniatus | reverse complement strand
TTTTTTCCTCAGAACCATACGAGCCTGCTCTGGACTGGGCCCTGGGAAACACCAAGACCCTGCACTTTGTGTCCTGCCCTGCAGCAGCCATTCCCAGCACCGGAGGAGAGGCCGATAACAGAGCGACCACTCCCAGGAGAGACTGTCTGAATTTGAGATCTCTTCAGAACAGTGAAAGAGTTTTGTCACCCAGTATTGTTCATTTTGTGTGTGGGGGGTGCATTGCCTGTTAAATAAACAGGTTCTTTCCACTTCTCTCTGAGGAATCTTTTCCCAAACCCTGGTTGGGGGTAGGGGCTATGTGGGCTGGCTTTTCTGAAGGGGCCCCCTTGGGAGTTTTCTCCCAAATTTGCCTGAACTAGGACAAATTGCTTTGGCTTTTAGACTCGTGGAACAACTTTGGTGACCAATGTGTGGCTGGAGGCCACTATATCAATCTGGAGTCTCTGAGCAGCATTAGCAGTCACTGGGAAGGCAGCTGCACCCTGGTGTCCCTACCTGAGACTGACCTATCTCTTTGTTGGGATAACAATAACTTCTGAAAATGTTATTCCTGTGTTGTCAGCTATATGTTTAAACCTATTTCCTGCCTGAGTCTGTGGCTGTCCTGTTAGGAATGCTGTGGCATTATCCATGAGTGCTGTTTCCTGACACCCCCTCTGCTCATCCACCACAGAACTCATCTCTTCAAGGCTCTCCTTGCCAAGCCAAGCACATTCACTTCTTGCTGCTCTCATGCTATGTTAGAAATAGAGGCCATATCATCTGCCTCAGAGTCATTGACAGGGACTTCATACTTAGTTCAGGAGTCTGGTGCAAATTACTCAAAGCTCTGACCTACCTATCAGTAAAGCCATCAAATTCCTACCAAATTCAAAGGAAGTGAAAGTGTCCAGCAGCTACTAAAAATTACAGCTCTTGATTTTTGAGGCAGGCTTACTTCCTCATTCTCTTTCTCCCCTATCTTTCCCTTTTTTACTATAATTAACTATCTCTTCTGTCCAATACCATTTCCCTAATCGTTGAACAGGACCCTTCCTCTGTGTCATGCCCACTGTATGAGAGAGAGCTCCCTGTCTTTAATTTTATGGTCTTGTTACTTTAAGATGGCTTTTCTATTAGAGCTTTTTGCTCTATTGTGCACCCTCTAGAACATTTAGGGGCTCTTGTTTGTGTCAGTGGCAATATTCATCTGAAGATTATGTTGAATAGGGGGCCTACTACGGAAGAAAAAATATCTACTTATAAAAGCTGTCACAAGAGATTTGCTGGCTCCACAGGATGAAGACATACATTGATGCACTTGCACAGCTCATTCCTGGGCTGTGTGGGGTTAGGTGGTCTGTCAGCCCCACTCTGCTAAAGAATAGAGTGCTGTCTCCAGCGAGGCTGCATCTACTGTCATCATGGTTAAGCACAGAGGGTTTTATAGAAATGGCATCTGCAACACCATTATTTGTATTGCTTGCTGCATAACACTGGTTGCATGGCAATTCCCAATATTCAGATGGAGTTCTTACATTCACAAGAATTTCCACCTTTCTGGTGAGCAATGGAAAATCAATTTACTGTCATTCTTCCTCCTCTTGTATTCACTTGCTTAGAAATAAATCCCCCTAAGATATGTTCTTGCAGCAGGTGGATCACTTCTCCCTTCTTGCAGAATATCAGTGAATCATGATTCCCTTACAAACCTGCATGACTTCAGGTGAGCAGACTGAGGAGAGAACTTCAGACAAAAATAAGTACATAGGTCTGTGCCACTAAATTGAATGCAAGATTTACAATTGATTTCAGTAAATACAGAAAATAACTCCTAGATTCTTTTTTTAATCATTTAACAGAACTGACTCAGGTCTCTCCTTTTATACACTGCAGCTGTATCAGTGCTGCTTCAAATGTCAAAATTAATTTAAAATAAATAATATACATATGTTGCTCAAAAAATCTGTGTACTTCATATATGGTAACTGGGAGTTACTCCTAATGTTGATGTCTTCACAGCCATGGCAACCCCCTAATGTGTATATATCCTCTCTTAGGTCTACAAGGGCAAAATAATTCATGTGCTTAAAAATTCATAACATTTGAATTTGTTGCTATCCTTTCCCCATATATCTCTGTAAAAGCTAAAGAAGCCAAGACTTAAAGTTTATGGTTTTTTTTGTTCTTGCTGTGGAGACAATTCTACTGAATTACATCAGCAAGTTCTTCCTACATATTCAAAATGTTTACAGGAAGCTCAACCAATTTCCCTTAAGGGTCTAAAACTAATTCTCTTTTTGAGAACAAATTGGGGCACAATTCCAGAAAATGTAAATTTTCAGCTTATAATTGTGAGCACTTAAAATATGGATGATTCACTAAACAAGAGACCTTTCATGCTTAACTATAATTATTACTATTTTCTTTAGAAATGTGTATTTGTTTTCTCTAGCTGTTGAAAACATAAAGATATATGTCTAGAAAATATTTCCCCTGCATGGGAAAAGAGATCTTGTCAGAGGAGTTCCTAATTGGCTTCATTTGTGCAACCAGAATATTTTGACAAGGGCATGTGTTCTTCCTGTTCTATTCTACTCTGCCCTTTTCTCCTATACTCTAACTCCACCATCATAATTCATGAATTCCTTAATCTGGAAATGCTTAAATGCTGAAATAAGAAAGAAAATAGTAGGTTTTGTTTGTTTTTTTTTTTCCCAAGTGTTTCCTCTACTAATCTGTTGAACTTCTTTAGAGATTGAATAGATAGCTCCAAAATAACTGGGAATAGTTCAGTGGTCACAATTTAAGCATTTAAAATTTAAATCTAATTTCAGATATTTTGAGAATTTGGAGACCTCCTACACTAAAAACATTATTTCATCAATGTTATTGATGGCAGAATGCAAATAAATATCTTACTTTATTGTTCATTTGTGCTGTTAGGTTTGAGTGAATCTCTTTGTTGAAGAATGGATCCATGTGGATAAGAATCCTGCCCTTATTCAAGTTCTGTTCTTATCAGGTTCTTTGAAGTAAGGAGATGTATCAGTAACCCTTCTTTCTCTTTCTGATTAGCCACTACTACAGAGAGATAGATCTTGTCATGTTCAGCAAAAATGCCTTAGCAGTTCCCAAGTCTGAGACAGAAGTTGTCAAAAAAAGTAGGGCTCATACTCTCATCCCAAATTTGATTAAATTGCCACAGAGCTCTTTTTTTAATAACTAAGTCTTTAATTACTTCAGTTGTGTGGCTGTGGTTGAATGATTTTGCTTATTATAGCATGCAGTGGTTCCCTGCAAGGTTGTATTGGTTTTACAATTTGAGCAAGGGCAGGTGCAGGATTGCTTTAGATTACTTGAGGTTAGGAAGACACTGATTTGCATAGCTTCAGGGCTGTTGGAATCCTTTGGGAAGTGAAAGTAATTTTCTTTTATTTACTCTTATTTCTACAGTTCCTTCTGTCACTTATTCTCACTGGGTCAGCCTTTCCCTTTTCTAATGTTTATGTCATGCTATTGCACCAGAACTACAAAGATGGATTTCACCTGAGCTTGTGGAAGGATAACATCAATATTTTGTGAATTCAAAATTTTGCCTCTTTTTCTGTCAGAAAACAGCCAACAAATCTTCTGTTTTGTCAGAAGAAGAAAAATCAAATTTTATTTTTATTTTCTGTCAGATTTTTTGGTATATTCTAGTGCCTTTTTTACCTTCCCCTACTTTTTCCTCACTGCTGCCATTGTTTCTCCATCAGTACGCATATTTAGTATTTCTAATACTTACTTGCTTACTCAGGTAACAAGGCAGCAAAATTATAAAACATTACTATTTTTCTTAGTCACTGGTGGTCTTAAAAGTCTGGGCTTCCTGAAAGTCCCCTTTATTCTGCTACCAATTATCTGAGAATTCTGTCTGTTTCTCACATACCTTTTAAAAATCTAGGTACTCCTCATGATGCTGTTACTTTTCTCAGCTTCTTGCACTGTTATTTGTTAAACCAGGTATTTTTCTCACGTCTCATCCAGGCATTTCTCACCCCCTGTTCAGTTACCTTGACCTAACCAGCCTCCCAGTCACCCACCTGTGACCCTATCACTGCCCTGCTCTCAGTGGAGATGCCCCTTTTCCATCTCCATGCCACAAAACCCAGGCAAATTCCCCACAGCAAACCCAACATGGGCTGCACACCTTGGGGCAGGGGCCTGACTCCAAGGGATTTGCCTTGTACAAGGTGTGCTGGGCTGCAGGGTGGCTTTTCACCATTGCCAGCCCCAACACAATCCTCTAGAGGCCAAACAACATGAACAGAGTGGGGCATTTCCACTGCTCAACACCCCTGTGAGAGCACCTGCCTGCTCCTCTGCTCTGGTCCTGTGGGTGGAGCACACACCAACTGGGTATTGCCCACTTTGCTTGAAAATATTCTTATTTGTGTGTCCTAAACGTGGTAAATGAGGGTGATGAGATTAGTTAGAGAAGGGCACTCCTGACCTGAACTAAATGCTAATGCAGGCACACTGGCATTGTACTAACAAATCAGCTCAACAGCCATCCCTGCACCTGGTCTTTCTTGAATGGGGCAAAAAGAACCACATATAGAATTTCACTTGGTGCCTTACACCATCAGGGTGTATATTACTTTTCCCCAAGACACTGTATATGTCCCATGGGACCACTCTAGTAGCTGAACAACCTAGTGTTCCCAGGACTGGTTGGACTGGCCAGACCTTCTTCACTTCAGAAATGGGCCTAATTATACAGAACTCAGCAGCCACAGAAATATTAATATTAAAGGAGGAGAGGGGAGGTGGTGCAGATGTTTGTGTTGTTCTACAAAATCAAGCTGTACTAATAGTGATAAAATTAGTATTACCTGAGTAAGTGCCAAGAGGAGCTAGGAGCAATGTTACCAGTGATTAAACTGGGATGCTTAGGCTGGAGTTTATCAAAACTACATGTGCAATAATCAGAACAGCTACATGTCAGAAACCTTGGCTGCTGGCAAGGGCATGGGAGAGCTCTGTAGTCAAGTTGCTGCTGTATAATACTCTGCCACATCAGCTCTCTTGCATTCAGCAGCAGCCAGGACCCCATTAGTGACTGGCTGCCAGCTGGGTGTAACTCCACTCTGGACATGGCCATCATGGCCAGTTTTTCACCCAGCAAAGGATACAACCATCCAAGCCCTGATCAGTCAGTTTTTCCAGGAGAATGCTGTGGGAATTGGTGTTAAAGATGAGCTGCTCCATGCCCTTCCCTGGCACTGAGGTCAGCATGACCTATATCATCCTTCTGGCTGTTGTAGATGGCATTATGTTTGTTACTTTCCACTTACTTGGGATGTCTCTGGTTAACCAGGACTGCTGGTAAGTGATTAAAAATGGCTTGCACAGCTCTTTCATCAGCTGCCTCATTACTCTTAGGTACATCCCATCTGGGCCTATGGACTTGTGGATGTCTAATTAGCATAGCATGTCATTAACTATTTGTTCCTGGATTGTGGGGGCTTTACTCAACTCCCCATCACTAACTTCCATCTCTGGTAGCTGGTTATCCTGAGGAAGAGTGGGGTGAGGAGAACTAGTTTTTGTCACCCACAAGGCTGGTGCTCTTTGTCCCATTCTCTATTATTTTACCCTGCAAATATTTTTAGTGTCTTCACTTATATTGTGCTGTACATTGTATTTAATCCTTTTTCTACTGTGCACAAACCATGTCTGTCTTGCTCTTTCCTGGTGCTATCCCAGTCCCTTTGTGTGTTGACTGTGCCCTATTTAGCAGCATACCACTACCCTTAGTGCTTAGGCTGTCAAAAACATTTTAAAAGATCAATGGTAGAGAATGGCAAACTCTATCCAGACTGGTATTTTCCCCTCCAGCATGGCCAGGTGTCATTTTCCATAAGTCATTTCCTTTCCCCATCAGAATTCACTTACTAATTCCCACACAGTTAGGCTTTAGCAACTGTTTTCCATAAAGCACCATATTTGAAAATCAGATAGAAAATACCTACTATATATAAATTTTCCTCTAAAAATAGTTTCTTACTGAGAAATCAGACAAGCCTTTGGCAATCTGTTGTTTGGATAATGGGAGATAAATCCCATTTCTGATTTATCTCTGTGTTTTCAATATTGTTTTTTATTGCAAAAATTTGTTCTCAATTCTTGCATAACTTTAAAGCTTGACAAAAGTGGATTTGTAGCTATTTATGTCTCTTTTTGCATATGTTTTTTATTTTCATTATTTTAAAGATGCATTTTTAGCATTTATATTTTCTCAAAAATATTTTATACCTTATAATGGATGTTGCCCTGATTTTTATTTATTTTTTGTGCAGTAGAAATTGCCCTGTCCTCCTAAAACTCTAAATAAACATTATTGCTTTCACCTCAGATGATAAATTCACCATCCTGTACTTACTTGGATTTTCAATTACTTTTTCAGCATTTATTTGACACATCTGTGCTAGTTCAATATTATTTAAAAAACTCCTTTTTCTTATATTGCACCTTATTTCTCTTTTCTTCTGTGTCTTTATATGGATAAAATGGATAAAAACCATTTGGTTTTTTTTTTATTTTTTCTTATTTCCCAGAATCCTTTCCAAGATTTCTCTCAGCATTTCCTTTGGCAAGTCTCACTTTATTGCAGTATCACTTTATTGCAGTATCACTTGATTTCTAATACCTTAAATATAGAATCAGAAGGCTTAAAGGGCCCTGAGTGGTCATGTAGTTCATTTTCCTGTCCTGAACCAGGACCACTGCAACGTGGTTGTCTAACCTGCTCTTAGACATGTCCAGCTACATATGTTATCCTACCTACTCAAGTTCAATATTTCTCTATCATTTCTATCAAAACAATTCCTGCTGTTTAATTTTAATGTTTCTTACTTGAATTTAAGCTGATTATTGTTTGTCTTTTTCACCAACAACATGAATAACAGATTGTTTCCTTTCTCTCGGCCGCAACCTTCTGCAATTCTGAGTAATTATGGAGCTGCCACTCAGCTGCCTCTTCCTCTGGCCAGCCAATCCCACATTTTCCTCACAGTGAACTTGTGACATGACTAAGATTTGTCTCATTACTCTGTCCAACTGATTCTTACCATACTTGAGCCCAAGAATGTCCATCAGCTGAATCTTCCAGGATGCTGATTCAAGTACTTTGGAAAATGTGTTCCTGCATGTACCTCTTGGATGGTATCTGTATTTTTTTTTTTTTTTGCATCAGGAAAGTTTGATTGATTCAGTTTGTAAACCTCTCTAAGGGATATACCACTGCAGAGCTACTCCCCAATCTGTTGTCCCTTTCCTATGTTTTGTAGCTGATTTCTCCTGCGCTATAATCAGTATCTTGCTCTGGTTCCTCTTTCACAGAAAACCTTATGCTTCTTCAGGTTCTCTCATGAATTACCAAGATTGTTTGAATTCCAGGTGAATGTACTTCAGTTTCATCCAGGATGATGTCACTAAATGTGTGAAACATGCTTAATTCCATCATTAAAGACATTCTTGAAAATATCAATTAGTTTCAATCCACAGCAGACTTTTTCAGAACCCCATGCAATAAATCCTTTCATTTTCACAATGAACCTTTGACAACTACTCAATCTTTGTTTCAATAAAACATTTTTCTATTTTTGTAGGTTCTATTAGATGTGGAATCCTTTCCTACAGAATTCACTTAGATAGTCTTTGCACAACTGACTTCAGGCATTTCAGGCTGAATGATTAGAACACTCTGTCTCTAACTTGTTGGGTTTTTTTGTTTGTTTGTTTGTTTTTTAAATTTATTTGAATTTGACGCAAAACCCTTTTTTTAAAATGGAACTACAATTGTTTATGCTTCTGCTCTGTGTTCCACTGCAGAATTAGCCAAAGTAGTTTCTTGCACACCATCACAGAATCCATTAATTCTAATAGAGAGAAAAGTCACCCCTGGGTAACCCCAGAGAAAGGGTAAACACCAGTTCAAAGACCAGAGCACACAGCAATAGAAGCCAAGCTTATATACCATTAATTGCCTTACACTCTTGTTGATGTCAGTTGATTATTCTTGTGTGTGAAAACCTATATTTGCAAAAATTATCTGCTGTATTTATTTTTGTATTTTAATGGTATCTAACATTATTTCTAGAAAATATAAAGATGAATGGAAAATATAATCTCTTTTACTATCAATTCTTTAAAGACCATGGTCAACTATTTCTAGCCTCCTTCCTTTTGCCTTGCCTGATGTATTTTGAGTGAGTGCCTTTCAGCTATAGGCTCATTTATGTAGCAGTTTTCTTAGAGGGAAATTTAGTGTGACATTAAAGCACACCATGGTAGCAGAGCTCTCAAGGTCTCAAGTGACCTCAAGCCAAGCCAAGTCAAGTTTAGGCATTGCACTAATGTCCCTGGCTGGACTTTTGCACTCTTTTTGTGAATCTGAGATCTGGGTTTCACCCAGTCTTTTAAGAAGATTTTTTTCTAAAGCACTTTCCTGAATCAAGTTCCTTCATATATTACAGGGAATTTCTATTTGCAGCCATTCCACCAGATGCAATAATTTATAGCTATGCTTCCGTAAACAACTGCACTCTGCAGGAGGTTGTTTTGATTCTTAAGGCAAATCCACTTCACCACCCCCCCCCCCCCCCCCCATTTTTTCTATTTCTTTTTACAGTGCAGCACATTTTCAGTTAATCCAGGTAAAAATTTAGTATCAATTAACTATTCTCCTGTATCACTACAGCAGGATTTGCACAGTTACTCAAGGTTTACCATATGACCAGTTCTAAATTAGTTTGCAGTTACACTGTATTATAATTTTCCATGATACCTAATTGGAGGCATTTTTGCATGTATATTTAGAATGGATTCCTCTGCATTTCTCTTATGACACTCATAAAAAATTATAATCTTAAGATTTATTGATTCCTCTCTCCTCTGTTATTAATTCTGTCTTTTCAAACTCAGATGTATTCACAGGCTGATAGTTAAACACTTCATGGTTTCAAACTTACCAGATCTGTCTACAGAATTCTACCATTTATACATTTCCAGGATATTTTATTCAAATTTTTTTCAGCATTTGAATAATTTTGTTGGTATTTTTCAAGCTGAAGTGAGAACATACATCAGTGCTTCTTGGCCCATTTATCTTTTATGATATTGTTATTTTTATAATAATTATTTTTTGTCAGTAATCACACTGTCATTTTGTTCCAAGGGTCCTTTTGACTCTTCCTCCATCTTATATTTCCATTTTTTTCACCTTTTTCAGCCATTTCTGAAAATTTTGGTGTTTAACCAACAAAGGTTACAAGGGTAATTTTTTTTAAGCCGATCCCAAATAATTGTTTCTGGAGAAAGACGGAAGTAATGTTTTCCAGGAAAAAACCCAAACCTAAAAGATAGCCACTTTATGAATTTTTGCCTTTCTTTAGTCCACATGTTTATTTTAATTTCTCTTAGCATGTTTTTGGGATACACTCACAGATATGTAAATTTTATGTACAGGTTATACTATAGTGACCATGTAGCTTGATTTCTTCTGTAACACACAAGGCACGAAATTCCTTGTAGGAATTCTTACCAGAGGCTCAGCAGCTTGTGCTTGAAAGGCACTATTCATCCACCTGTCAAACAATTGGTTTGATCAGTACAATAGATTTTCTTCAGGGGACAAAGTGTTTAAAGGCAATTTGACCCCAATACACATCTCAGCCTTTGAAAAGATCATCCTTCTACCCTCCCAACGTTTGAGATGACAGGTAGCATTTCTTCAGGCTCACTCATAGTGAAGATGCTGGCATATAAAAGCATTTATTAAAAGCATACAAAGTTTTCCCTGGAGGCTGTGTATTGTTTTGTCCTTAAAGTTTGTTGGAATTTTGAATGCCATAGTATAGAATGAAAAGAGTGAATTACATTGCCTGATTAAAGTGATAGATGGTGCTAGCTCAAAATAGTCAATATACAGCAAATGGTGGTATAAACCCTGAAGGAAAAGTCTTTCTTTCTTTAGAATCTAATGGATTTCACTCTATGATATCTATTAAATACAAAAATCCAGCAGATATTCACAAATCTAGTTTTAAAAATGCATCTAATTTACTTTTTTCTTCTGTTTTAAATTTAGAATACTATAAAAAACCCATCTAA
>WBNO01015717.1:150831-222735 GCA_013400575.1 Peucedramus taeniatus | reverse complement strand
CTTTGTCTGGGTGGATGGTAGGTTTCTCCACTTGCATACCTGAGCACAAGTCCAAGCCCCAACACTGATTAATATACTTGCTGCAGTATCTTTTTTCTTCCCTGAACTCTGGCTGCCTTGTTAATGTTGCTTTTGTGGAAGAAAATGTCTCTGACCTGAGTGCTTTGCATTCAGTTTATGTCCACCTCAGAAGCTCTTTAATGCTGAACATATTTTAATGCACTGGTGACAGAACAGTGTTTCTGCTCTACTCTTAAAATGAACCTCTCATATTTTTTTTAAGAAATGGAGGATCCCATGTATAATAACAGTAAATTGTCTTACATGATCTCTCCATTGGCCTCTCAGTTGGAAAGTGAGGGAAAGTCTTTGACACAAGGAAGACCCAGGAGCTTATTCTGGACAGAACTAATTCAGTCTAATAATGCAAACACTCCCATCTCTTACCCTTGATTTCATTCTTAATAAATCATATTATTTTTATGATCCAACTCTGTAAATTCAAAGAGCCTCTCTCTTCAGAATGATTTAGACGTTTCCATTCACAGTGAAAATTCCAAAGGAGCAGTGATCTACAAATCAGCTGTTTGCCAAGACCTTCAGTTCATGAGCAATATTATCCACAGTGATGTTGTGAATTTTCCTCCATCAAATCTCTGTCTTTATTTTGAAAGCTCAGTAGACATGAGCCATGTTACTGCTCACCAACAGGCTGATTTTTCTAACCCAGTCTGAATTTAAATCCCTCCTATGTCTTTTAAGACATTAATGAAATTAGGAGCAAGAGACAATCATGCACAAACACAAGTTCATGCTGGCAGGATGCAGCTACCATATTTGAAAGAAATGGTCAAGGCTGGCCCCTGCTATGGAGGGAAGGTTGACATGCTTGTTAAGACCATGTTAGCAGTTACAGGCAAAGCTTTTAATTTGGTTTGGGTCCTTTTCTTTTTTATTTTTTTTTTATCACCTCGCAGGATGTAGTGCGCAAGAGGCTTATTCCAGGTTTTTATTTGAGTGATGCCATGTGTTAATAAAGGATGAGGTACTTCAAGCTGTGTGTGTGTCCTGAAAGGGCTTGACCTTGGCACTAAAATAAAAAAAGTCTTGATGTCACATATGTCCAATTTTAAGGACCTTTAATAAATATTACAAAAGTTGCACTTATTACAATATTACAGGTTACAAATACTCCAAAGAGTTACAAAAATGATGAGAAATCTGCATTGTTGGTGAGGAGGATACTGATAGACAGATCCTTTATCTTCCATGCCAGAAGAGAACCAAAATCTTTTCTAAACATGGCACTCTAATATGTCACCTGTTTTGCAGGTCACCTGTGCACCAAAACATTTTCAGATGATAAGGCCAGCAATGGCCATGTCAAAAGAAATCTTATAAACACATGACATGAAGTTTTTCTTTTGTAATTGAACAGGTTTTTTCTGACCATCTGGAAACACTCCACTTCTTTCCATATTTCAACATCAGATAAACTTTCATTTTCCAAGCATTATTAAAGGGAATGTGAGACAAAAATTAGTCTCACCATTACTAATGATAGCATTTGCTAAGGATAATAATTATTATCCAGAGCAGTAATTAAACTATCAAACCAAACTCATAAAGGAATTAGTTCTGTTTGGTCTAAGAAAGATACAAAGGGAAAATCATAGTAATGGTATTGTGACTTGTCAAAGGTTGTATTAGAAGAGAATAAGCTATTTTTTTACATGGCTAAAGTAAATAGGAAAGTTAATTAACTTTTGACATTGAATAATTTAAATGAAATATTAGAAAACACTTTCTAATCACAGTGAAAATTATCTATTTAAGGTAGATAAGATCTATTTAAGAGAAGAAAGCTCAAAATCTATTTACAGGAGCTTAAATATATCAAACAAGGACTCATTCACGAGCACCACAAGGTACTGGATGAGATCATCTCTAGTGGCTCCTTTTATATTTTTGGTCTAAACCTTCAGTTCAAGATTATTCCTTAGAAGATTATTTTCTTCATCTTGAGTGTAACAGTTGAGATTGGTGAGCACGCTGTACACGAGTGAATTGTTTAAGAAATTTCCTTTTTTTTGTGTTGGCTATTAAAATTTGTATGCACCCAGTATGCATCCAGCTGTCAAACATGAGGGAACTGGTTGTATTATTTCTATTTTGCTTTCTATTTCAGCAACTTGAAGACCAAAAGCCTCCAGGCTGTTGCTGACAGCAGATTTTTAATGACGAGTGAGTACTACACTGTATTGTGGAGAACACTATTTAAGGGCACAGAGCTCCCTGTTCACAAACCCTCAGTAAAATCTGATATTTCACAATCTTCCTTTCACCTTGCTTATTTGTACTCCTCTTTTTGATCCTTGTAAGAATGACACTATTTACATACAGAAATTATTTTTCTACCATTCTTTCTCTCTCACCTCTGCTTTTAAATCTATGAATTCCACAACTTCATTTTTGTTCTGATGTTTTGAGACTGAAAACTCAGGAGAATTTCAATATTAGATTTTTTTTCTCTTCATGAAAATATGCATATATATAGTTCAAAATTTGTGAGCAAGATATCCAGCAAAAGGCAAAATAAAACTGTAATCTGTCTCAATCATTCTAGCATAGTCAAGAGTTAATTAATATTGATAGAAAAAATGTCCAAAAATAGATATATTTTTTGTATTACTGTATGCTAATAAGCCATAATGAAAGCATGAGAATCTGAAGTATTCTTCAAAAATCAATGTGATGGGAAGCATTTGCCAGGAGAGGTTTTACAAAAAGATCCAAATGATATGTAGTGTTACCTCATAAAAGTGGTTCACATTTTAGTGTAGCAATGTATTGCAACATCACTCACAGAAAATGTCCCCTTCTGAATTCCAAAACATTAGACCATTGAACCAAGAACTATTTTGTGATTTGTATACAGTTTACTGCATATGCAAGTGGCACTGAAGATAGCAGGAGGTTTTGTTGCAATTTATTTTTACAGGATTTATGTGGCTTTACATTATATGGAGAGCAGAAAGACACAGGTTTTCTGGGGTTTGTTTTTTTGTTCATTTGTTTTTTCTTCTGACATTGGCTTTTTAAGATCTTAGGTTCAATTCTGGAAATTTCTGCAGTACAAATTCCAGTCTGTAAGAGAAATGTATGCATTCCTATCACCCACATGTAACTTTTGATACTTAAGCTATAATAATTTATTATTATTTTGTGTTTATCTCAACTAACATTTCAATCCCCCATATTATTTTACCCAAAACCTTAAAAATAGTTGTAGCTTTATGAAACTTTTCTATGTGCAAAATTGGAGGCACAGAGGGGTATTCACACTGTTGAAATGAAGACACCCATCTAAACACATACATACATTTATTTATTTAGAGAAATAAAACTTTTAGTAGTAATCCCCTGAGGCTACCATGCAGTGACTGCAGAGTTATTGCACAGAATGTCAGGCCTCTTGTACACTGTGACTTGTAGCAGAGGATTAGTGAGCTACATGTCTTCCAAAAATCACCTTTTGTTAGTAACACTACACATGAGCCCTGGACATGTGTGGATTTCCAGATACATGGTCATCCTTGATGAAATATCTGACCCCTGAGCACCTCAGCCCCAAGTGCTATTTATTCAGAAATTTCCTAACATTTACCAAGAATAAGAGAGGCCTGTGGCTGAAAATGTGAGCCTCTAAATCCACTCAGAACTAGGAAAGTCTGCGTAGTAACTAGGTAACTATTAGTTCTTTAAATTCTGTTATCCCATGGGATCACAGTAACTGCTGTGGTACTGAGTTATGTTCCCTTGCCCTCACTGTAGCCAAATTATCTCTTGAACAGCATCATCAGAAAGAGTGGGGAATACTCCCATGCCCTAACTGCAGACCCTGGTACCCCCCCTTCAAAACAGCAGTCTAGAGGCAAATGCCTCCTGCAGGTCTATTTTGAAGAGATGTAGCTGGAGCTACAATTTTAGAGAAATAAAATCTTTGTGGGGCCCTTGGGCTTCAAGTCCTGCTCCCAGCTGAGTGGAAGGTTGGTGTACAGGCTTTGGCACTGACATGACCCTGGGTGTGAGTAAAAGTAGAAATTCAGGTGTCTGGGAATCTTTAGAGCAAGTTCTCCATGTACATGTTGACTTTAGTGCTCCTATAATGGGTGGTCAATACCAAGGATTTCCTTCAATCAGAATGTTTGGTTTACTCATTTGAATCCTGCCCAGCTTTGAGTAATTTGTCTCATCAAGGAACTCAAGATCTTGCATGATCTCTTATGTACACAGTGTGAATATGTATCTATGTTATCAGACTGGCCTGCATGAGCAAATGGTACAACCATCTTTGCTGGTTCTGTAATAGGAATGTCCCTCACTGAGGGAGTGATTTTTTAAAGAAATAATTTTCTGCTTATATTATCAGTTTAGAAACTGAATCCCAGGACAACCTAATGCCAGATAAGTAGAGGATTATCTCAAAAAACCCTGAAGAAAGACAATCTTACATTCACCTCAAATCTTCCTGTCAACTCTCTCATTTATGTCCACTCTTAAATTTTCATTTATTTCATGTTCTGAATGACACAGTGAATATTGTCCTTGTCTTCTCTTCCTCCATTATCCTTTCTCTTAGAAGTATTTTCAGCTGTTGCTTATTTAGGCTATTAGAAACGTTCTATTAGAGATTTAAAACTACCAGCTGCCAGATCAATAGTTGAGCTGGGTGCTGTGATACCAGCTTTTTTCCCCTCTCCAGATAACTTGCCTTCTCATAAGATATGCATCTTATGGCTAATTCAATGGGAAAAGGGTTTAGAAGCCTGAGTTGCTGAACAGTGAACCAATTAGCAGAACTTCTGCTGTTAAAATTAG
Organism: Peucedramus taeniatus; assembly: GCA_013400575.1. Lineage (NCBI taxonomy): Eukaryota > Metazoa > Chordata > Aves > Passeriformes > Fringillidae > Peucedramus > Peucedramus taeniatus. Next base: position 217,854 of record WBNO01015717.1, on the reverse strand, counting down.
ATATTAGCCAAGCTGGTGTGCAAATATGTTCAACAAATTTCAGCTGAACATAGAGCTCTAGCATTTAGCTGTGATAGTTCAGATTTAGATATATCCTCAGATGATTAGCTCTGTGCCTGATGTTATACACACCAAGGTCATCTAAACCCATTTTCCCAGTTGCTCCAGACAGAGGTCTGCCTGGAGCTAGTGACTTTTTAGAGCAAAAGATTAACCTATGCTGTTTGTACATGGCCAGTCACTTGTTATGGAATGCACTAGTGTAACCTCTTTGGGAGCAGGGGATACAGCATGCAGGAGATGATATCTAAATGGCTTGAGCTCTCTCTCCCATTTGGGAAGTAACAGTCTTGAGCAGTGGGCACTTTCTGAAACTCCAGTTATATCAACTCTGCTGACCTGTCAAATTTGGAGTTTGATTAATTTTGTTGATTTAAAAAGCATGCTGCAACTCCACCTGGTATGTTTCATTTCCTGTAGTAAAATACTGTGTAAAATTGATTATTCCTTTGGAAAAAAAAAAAAAGAAAAAGTTGTATTTCATTCCAGCGCAATTTTTTAAAAGGGAAAGTAAGTATTTTAGTGTTTTTGGCTGGTGGTACCTAGAAGTAATTTTGAAGCTTTAACATTAGGAGCTCAGGGCCAGATGCAAATCTTGTGATATAAGAGGAGAATTTGATCTAGATAGTCTTAAAGGTGGTGGGAAGTTGCTGTGCCCAGGTCTGAGACACAGCTTGAGTCCAAGGGGGTACTAGACCCTACTGATGGCTTGCTGAACCTGAGGAACTGTTTAAATTTATTGCTTACATGGGTATACTTTCCTGTAGAAACAAACCATTCCAGTAAAACTGATGAAACTCAGTTTTCTATGGCTTTCTGTAGGCTTGTAGCCTACATTTTATATGTACTAAAGGTCTCTATATCCTTCTTGCCTTAACTCTTCTGCTTCCTCCAGACCTTCTCAATAGGCCCAGTTTCCTCCTCAGTTCATTACCCACAGCTTTCCTGAAATGCACTTGAGGCAAGGCTATGGCTTCATGATTTACATCTGCAGTGTTAGAATAGGAAAAGAGCTCTTTGTGTGTCTTAAAATTTAGGAGATATAACTGGCTTGCAGGTTAATAGTAAGAGTTGTAAAATGCAAACAATCAAATTTAAAATTTAAATTAGCATGACTAGAAGATTTCATTTGCAGAACAGGATTTTAGCTGTAATTTGGCATTTGACTCACAGTGAAGATGACAGGTTACAGACTCAAGAATAATAAAAACTGCCTCTGGAATTAATTTTCTTTTACATCTTGTTGCAACACATTAGACACATACATTATTTATCATCACATGCATCTCATCTTAAAAAACTCCAGAGCCTTGACCCAGTCACATTCTCTACTCTGATTAGACTGCAGGAGGAGATAATTATTCCAGGAATATCTCTGTGTTGGGGTTTCACAGCTGTTGCAAATGTTCAACAATTGAGATAACATAAACATTGACAATAAATAAAACCAAGGGATCTTCATGTTTTACAATTTCTTGCAGGAGATACTGCACATAGCTAAGAAAAAGCATAGCCTACCTTTTTTCTCAGATTGCCTTGGTATCTTCACATAAATACAACCAAGCTGACTCTAGTGGGGAATGGGAGGAAGACTTCTCAGATCCCTTTGAGAAGAGATGCATCCTGCTTCCAGAATTTGTCTGTGCCAGGAACAAAACTGCATTCTGATTAAACTCATTTTACATGATTTGACCTCAGCCTAGTGGGAGCAGAAATATTACAGGTCCTGACATAAAGCGGGCTGAATGGCCAAAAAATGATAACACAACCACAGTTTGCAAAAATGGCTCTGGATTGTCTCCACTAATTTTGGGAGACAGTCGTGATTCTGGCACGCCTTCCCAGCCAAGCATAAAAGATAAAAAGTAAAGGTGACTTCTGCATTTAAAACATAACTGTTCAATATTCATTTTCAGCTTCACTTCAGTTAGGGAAAAAACAAAAAGAGGAAAGAATAATATTGCCATCATTTATAAACCCCAATTCTCATTCCCAGCAAATACAAATTTCTCACAGAAAGAGAGAAGAAATGTGTACCTTTTATCAAGATGTGGATGATGAGAGGGGGTTTTCTCTTCACTTTGTTCCAACAATCTTGCTCTGGAGTAACTCCATGGGTTCAGTGGCATCAAGCTGATGGACCAAGCCAAGGATCAGCCTTTGTGTAAATGAGCTCTCATGGGCTTGCCTGATAAGTGAATTTTTTTGGGACAAGAGCATGAGGTATTTGAATTCATGCAATATTCTCTCTATTCTGCTGTTCCCCTTGGAGCTGGTTCTAATGTACACAAGAGGAGAGCTAGAAAAGCTTTGTTAAGAGGCTTCAGATCATATCTGCCAGGAAAGTCAAAGGACTTATCTGGCTAAAAACTGATGATAGAATCAGAGAATAATTTATTTTCATCTATTGAACTACTGTTTCCCCTATTCCTGACAGAGCTCAAAGAGTAAGTCTTATTATTAAAAAAAAATAGTATGGGAATTAAGTTTTAATTTTATTTTAAGAAGTAAATTTTCTGAATTACTGACAGAAACCAAGATACTATTTCTACCAACATTCCAGAATCTTAAAGATGGAGATTTGGATTGTTCCTAACAACTTAATCTCTTTCAAAAATTCTAGGGAATCACAGTATAAACAGGAATACATTGCACACTGAGAAATAGATGAAAATTGATGTTTTGGTGAAAGGCAAACAGCTTGGTGAAGAAGAATGTCCTCCCTTTCTCCTCCAGGGTCATTCAGCTTGCTGTGATTGTAAGGAAGAAAAAAGATGTTTAAAACTGAAGAGTCTGTGAGATAGAATAGAATAGAATAGAATAGAATAGAATAGAATAGAATAGAATAGAATAGAATAGAAAGAGTAGAATAGAATATTTCAGATGGAAAGGACTTAAAATGACCATCTAATCCAACTGCCCAGTTACTTCAGGGATGACCAATAGTTAAAGCACAATATTAAGGGCATTGTCCAAATGCCTCTCAAACACTGACAGGCTTGGGACATCGACCATCTCTCTGGGAAACCTGACCTAGTTTTTTTTTGACCACCCTCTCTGTAAAGAAATGCTACTCAATGTCCAGTCTGAACCTTTCCTGGGGCAGCCTGGAACCACTCCCACAAGTCTTTTCTCTGAACACCAAGAAGAAGAGCTCAGCACCTTCCACTCCACCTCTCAGGAAGCTGTAGAGAGCACTGAAGCAGTGATGAGCCTTGTTTCCCTGGCAGTGGCCCTGCTGGTGTGGACCACGCAGTTCTTTGCTCTGTTTCCATCACTGTGAGTGCATCAGGAAAAGCAGTCTGCTGCCATCCTGCTCCTGCTTCATAAGGACTCAGCCCTGCTCCTTTTAAACCAATGACAAAAGTGCACATCTCCTTTCCCCTCAAAGGCTTCAGACACAACTTTTACATTCCAAAAATGTGGATGCCCCTGATATTTGTGTACAAACATCCTCTGCAGTCACCAGCTCTGTGTTTGTATCTCAACAAAATTTCTAAGAGTCACTCATAAAGCAGTGTATGGGTAGACAATATTTTGACACATATCTTAATTAAAGATAAGTAAATTCCCATGGGCAGAAAAAAAAAAAAACACTGCACCAATAATTTAATCTAAAAAGAATTTCACTGAGTTTAAACACACAATATTTGTGAGGGAAAAAAAGTTTCCTTTTGCAGTCTGAGTGCAAAAAAGCTTCTTTGCTGTCCCAAATAGATTACAAGACAGTGGCTTGCAAAATCCCCTATTAATTCTATTAATTGCTTTTAAAATTTTCCTTTTTAGCAGCTTTAATCTGGCTCTAACAGACCCTTTTAATGCTTAGCTTTGTAAAATAGCCTAAAGAAACTGCTATTTTTGCTATTTTAAATAAGAGAAAAACTTTTAGTAGGAAATATTAGCTACCACAAAATTTGCTGTCGGTTGTAAATATTTGGGCTGCTGGACAGGATACAAAATTGTAATGTTGATAAGTATTTTCCAACTGATTTCAACAGCTTCTGCATCTTGACATTTGTACACTCCAAGTGTCTATCTGCTGTTGATAGTTGTGAAAATTGTTTTCTGGGTCTTTATTTTAGTGAATGCTTCTGCTCAGTGCTGAATTTTTTAAGGACAAATACATGAGGAACTGAGTGCAATCCCAGAAAACCTTGTCTCAAATATCTGATGTACTGTGGAATGGCATCATACACAGTCCAAAGTCTAAAATTACACTATCTTAAGCTGTGGAGTTAAATGTGGAACACTGAAAATTGTATATGAGCAACTATTTCAGTCCAATAATTAACTGTATGCGAGCAATAATTTCAGTCCAATATTTTTGTTTGGCATATATTGATTCTGAATATTTAAACTAAATTCATTTAATCCAAAACAATAATGTTCACACAAAGAGCTCACTCTTATTTAATTGTACTGATTGAACAGATCAGATTTTCTAACTATATTAGTTAACCAAAAGTAATAGTAAGGAGGATGAAAATTTCCTTTAGACCCATGGGCGATAGAAATACTGTTATGGATGCAAGGGTGGTTGGGATCAGACCCCAAGGCGTATCAGCACTGTCTCTACTTCAGGAAATCTTGAAATGATTGATGATATTTTTTCCATTTCAGGAGATTTAAAGATATTTTGAAAGCAATATGCATGCCCCTTCTGATCCAAGTGAGATTTTTAAGGCAGTCACTGCCCCTGGCAGGCTGTGTTCTGCTGGGAAAGGGCTGTGAACCTTTGGTGCCCTGAACATCCTCACACCTCCCCTGCCAAACACTTGGGAATGTTGACAAAGAAGCACGAAACACCCAAATGCTGTACTGCCAAGCACAAAGATGTTAATCCCCAAACCCCAAATTTGTTCTTTTCCCTATCTTTTGCTAGAATCAACAGGGCCACGTAGACAAGATTTGTGCTCGCAAAATCACATCAATTACCATGAGGGAAAAATACAAAAGAATATTTTGCACCCACAATACTGCTCATCTGTTGATTTTTTTTCTCTTTTTCCTTTTTTCTTTTTCTTTTTCCTTTTTCTTTTTCTTTCTTTTTCTTTTTCTTTTTCTTTTTCTTTTTCTTTTTCTTTTTCTTTTTCTTTTTCTTTTTCTTTTTCTTCTTTTTTTTTAAAGCAGGACATGGAGGTGGTAGATGGCTGGCACAGGTGCTGATTCATCTCCTTCCTTCTCTTAAATATAAAAATATCACATTTCTTCCAAGATACCTCTGAATTTCAAATAGCAGGAAGGTGGGAAAATATTCTGGAAAAATCATTATGTGCTTACCCCCCTCCCATATGACCACAGTATTTGTTTTGGCTATTGTCAGTCACAGAATGCCAGGCTGGGTGGACTTCTGTTCTTATCTTAAACCACATATGTCCTTGTGTATATCCACTTGCAATTATGTTTTTATCAAGGTGGTTTGGTAACATTTCTGTTGAAGTAAGCTAACAACAGGCTTTTGGAAGTTGCTTTGTGTTGCAAAAATACAATTAATCCAAATATTTCATGGGTTGAAGCATCTGTGTACATTTGTAATACATTCTTAGACTTGACTGTGATCTTCAAAGTGAAGAAAAAGTAAAGTGTTCAGTCAGGTCAAATGTATTTATGAATATTTCAGTTTTCCAGTGTTTAAGGGCTGTCTTCATTAAAAATCATGCACACATGCACAATAGGAAAAGTATTATTTTTTGAATTATGAAGAGTTTTTCTGAACAGTTTGACTAAATAATGATTAAATTACTTAGAAACTTAAATTTATGAACTCATTTCTCAGCAGCTTTCAAGCAAGTACCATGAGCAAGACTTTTAAGTGGTTTTCACAGAAAAGATTAGAGTAACACAAAAGAAAATTATGTTCATTGTCATTTCTTTTACTCCTTGTCATTTAATCTCAGATATCCAGGTTCAAATGGATTTAAAGTTTTATTTTGTGTAAAACTTTCTAATGAATTCTTTGGGCCATATACCCCCCCTCTCTTCACAATCTTAAATTAATAAATTCTGGAGTTTAAGCATATTCTGAGCATGATCAAATGAATAGCTTTGCTGTGTCATACAGGTAACTGAAGGACTTAGACAAACAAGTGTCAGCCCTGAGTTCTCATTAATGAGGTGACATCAGAATATTTTAATTCAGTCTTTCATTCCAAGAATAAGGTATTGATCTAAAGTAAGAAACAAAAGGATAAGGTTTTGTATTTTGTATGGTTTTGTTTGTGGATTATTTCTTCCAAATTACTACAAGAATACCAGACACCAACCCTTAGCGGAGTTGAATAAAATACAAGAAATGCATCAGGAACAAGAAACATAAATATATTCATAACAAATATTTATACAAGCTGAGAAAAAAACAGACCTGTCCATACCGTATGCATGAATACAGTGTTCTTCTTCTTTATACATAGTTAAAAGCAGAAACCAAAAAACGTCAAACAGAAATGAGTTTCTATGCTTTTGTCAATTTTCTGTTGCTACAGTAAACTAACTTGCTAATTTCAATCCCAGCTGGAGACTCCCACTTAGTGCCTGGAGGAGTACATGGGTTTTTGAAATGACTGAGATACATACCAGTGACAGCAAAAAACTCCCAGGACTTTATTACTCCCCCATCTCATGAAAGTTAGGAGCTGAGCTTGCTGTCATTATCACTTTCCAACAGAGACTTAAAAAACTAGGTGATTGTCTGAAACACCACCTTGAAAATTACATATTTTATTGATTGTTGCAAGAGCTCTCCAGCTGGGAATTTTAGACAGCCCTAGAGATTCCACTGGGCTGCTCCTGCTGTGTCAAATCCAATTTATTTGCTTACACCCATTGATTAATGTTGTGGGTGGGGTGTCACAGAGATTCTTGCTGCAGGATCAGTAAAACGTGGGCAAAAGGTGGAAACAGCCAATAGAAAATATTCCTACCGTGAGGAAATGGTCACGTAGGACAGCTCTTTGGTTTGGTGTTTCCAAGCTGTTTTGGATCTAGTGGAGACAATCAATAACATTTTATCACACACGAACTGAAGCGGTCACGTACACCCACAGGAAGGTAGATTGTATGAAATGAGCAGAAGAGCATCTCAGGGAGTCTCACTCAATCCAGCTGAGCATGCTGCTGTGAGAACCCTGGAAACTGGGACTCCTGGGTGAGTCCATGAGACAGTCCAATTGTGCCCTGATCCTATGCTGCAATCCAAATAATTAATTTCTACACAAAGACTTCTGTCTCTGAGAGTCTGTGGAACACCAACAGCCAGGTGATGTAACCTGATGACAAGAAAGTATATGGATTTTCCTTAGTAGGTGAGCATTAGAGAAAAGCTACACTCCATTAGAGCACTCTTGAGGATGTTGAGACTGAGATTCACAAGAACAGCGAAGCACAAGATGAGGCTTTCAGAGAGGTTGCACATCTTCCTTCCATGAAGGTTTTTAAGCAGTTAAGCAGCTGCATAAAGCCCTGAGAAGCCTGATCTGACTTCAGAGCTGACCCTGATTTGAGGAGCAGATTGGACTAAAGAATGTCTGTTGTCCTTTCATCCAAAATTTCACATGATCCTCTGGTAAGAATATGACAGAAACACAAGAGGAGGTTTACATCTCTGTCAGAGGTGAGAGCTGCCCACAGAAGTAGAATGGAGAATCCTCAGAATAAAGGTGCTCTGAATGCTGTTGCTCAGTGACAATGAGTGGAAGGCAAAGAGCAGCAGATGATGACTGAACCCTCTGGGACACATAAAGACACCTGAATGCCCATCACAAGGCCACCTTCTGAAAGTTGATAGCATGAAACAGCTCAAAAATATGAGTAGATAAGACAGCCATCAACAAGGAGTGGCTGAGATTGAGTGCTTGCTTTTTAGAAAGCTGTTATGAAACAATTTGACATGAGCTTGGATCCTCTAGTAAGTGAGGGGTAAAATGATGACATGGGGGAGCAAGGAAGACAATCAGGACACTTTCTGGGGTACCCCTCATGAGTTTCTAGCCATCTAGTCAAGGTTACTTCAAGGAAAGAGAGGTCTAATAGTTTTGTAGAACATCATAAAAGTCATTTGACTTCATAGAAAATCTTCATTCACATTAAGAAAACTTATTATATTTAGGTATTGACTTAAAATATAAAAGAGTTCCCAACAGTGCCTGGGAAAAGTTTCAGGTCTGTTTTATAGCCTCAACTGTACTAAAGCCAAAAGAGGATATTAGAAAAGAGCTAATTATAATTATTACTCAGAGAGAAAATGATCATATCAAAGGCATTTCAATGTTCTGCCATTTCAGAGGACCTCATAAAGTTCAGGAAAAAGTCTGATTCAGTTCATAATGGGAAACCTTTTCAAAAGTACCACGGTCTTTATGGAACCTGAGTCCCCTGTATAGCCAGAAGGAGAACTGACTGAAAGGATGCAAAGTCATCCTTATAGAGCATGGATGAGTGCATTAGGAACTTGGGAATAAACATTTATTACTATTTTACAGAGTATTAACATTTGTTCCACCATTTACGTGCTTCTGTGAAAAATTTTTTTGACAGTCACAGAAGTGATTTGTGTTTGTAATTTATTCTTGCAAGGAATACCATGGAGCCCTCAACAAAAGTGTGGTTGTGGCACAATTGGTCTGCAAGTAGGAAAAACTTAGACTTATGATTCAGGAGACTTAGGGTGCCAGGCCTAGTCCCTGAACAGTATGACACAAGATACTCTGACTTTCAAAGTCTTTTTCTGTGGTCCCTTTTCTCCTCTTGTGCTTTCCCATGTAGGAGTCTGCACTCGTTCCATGAGGGAAAGAGAAGAGAAAGAGAGATAGCAGCAGCAGATTGCTGGGACCATGCAAAAAATACTTACTCCTTCTGCCAAATCCTCTGCTTTCTTTCCAGCCAAACCTTTCCCCTGCACTTTTAAGAACCTGCTGAACTGAAGACATTTATCTCAGAGAGCAAATCCTTGAGTCACCAAGCAATGTGCATTCCACTTAGGTGTATCTAGACTGACATGGGAAAGAGAATATTTTCTGCTCAGGATCATCTACCTGTGCAATGAATTTCTAGATATTGTTATGTGCTCTAAACAAATGTGAAAGCTGTCAGTAACTTTTTTTTTCCCCAGAAGAGATGCTCATAACGGTGGCTTTGCCTAGAATTCCTCTGGGCTGCCCTGGGCACATGGAGAAAGAAGCAATAGTTATCTAAATACAAGCAGAATGATTTGTCCTATGTCCTCTTTAATGTGAATTTAATGGAGATAGGAACAACATGAAATCATCACAATCTGAAGTCAGACAAAGAGGTAACACCCAGGGAGCCTTGAACTGAATCTTACTNTTTTTTTTTTTTTTTTTTAGTAGTGAGTTATTTTCAGCTTCAGTGGATTTTTGTTCTGATTTTAAAGAATGCAAAATTTAAAAAGTGGTCATTGGCCATTTCTAATGCATTCCTAATTCTGAATTGGTTTCAGAAATTCAATCAAACACATCTGCGATTTTTGTGGAGCAAAAGTCACAAATTCTCTAAGTATCTGTTTGTCTGTACAAAATATTTCAAACTGTTCTCCCCGAACTATTTTCCACCTTGAAGCAGCACTGATCGAAGTAATAGAATTGGCACCAAAGCAAGCATTACTGTGACTTGTTCCATGAACTGGCTTACACACATTACCTGTGTAGAAATTAGTTGTGATTTTTTTTAAGCACTGAGGAATGAAAAATATCTATGTGTAAGTAGCATTTACTATGCAGGAAAATTCTTCTCTGGTGCTTCCTAATACAAAGAAAATTTTTTTTTCTCTTAACAGCCACATAGTCACCAGCAAGGCAGTATGTGGGATATAGGATATCTTCAGAACATATTACAGCAAGTCTGACAGAAGACAGACTTAGGCTGATGGTTCTTGTCAGTCTAATTTTGGACATCTTTTAATTAAGATGATGATTATGACTAGCTTTCCAGAGGCATTGCCAGACAAGTAAACTTACTGAAATTGTATATTAGATTCTCATGAGAGATCTTGAACAGTTTTACTGGCAGTGGGTGTTTCAGTCATCCAAGTCTGTTAGAATAGCAAGTCAAATAATCTTTCTGCTTTGCATTTGAATTTTCCAAGTGGGCTACATCTAAAGTAGGATGTGGAATTTTAGAAAGTTCATATGCAATATGTAATTCCAAAGCACTGTAATGGATTGGTGGCAGGTATAGGTACATGTGGACACACATATGCTTGTAGATGTGGCTGGGTGGCATCAAAACCCATCTTTTTATCAAAGATCAAGCAAATAATCATTTTCCTCTCGCATAAAAAGAAAAAGATTGACATTAGAAATTCTCCTGTTATGAAGCATCTATGTAACATATATAACTGGCATTTATGCCAGCAGGCTTACAGGCTCTGGAAGATATTTGAGACAGAAAAGTTCTACTCCGAGTTGTTGAGGAAATCTGGTTACATCTGGTGAAGCAATACCTTATTTACAAGTTTCAAGTAGGTGAACTCAATCCACTTTCTCTGTAAAAATTTTGTTGCAAACCAGACTCTGCAAGGCTAGTGCAGTCTTGCATAAAATAGTTTCCTTTTCTAGTCCTAAAATAAACTGTTCCTTTCCACACATACAACAGCATTACTTGCTTGACGGACAAGATACTCATCTCTGAATCTGCATGTTTCTGTGGAGTTTAACAAGATGCAACCATGTATAAAAGCTGCAAATCTGTTCTGTGAACTGCAGTCTGGCAGAAATCTGTATTTGTATCTTCATATCTTCTTAGCCCAGCCTGAATGAGGAAAATTAAAAAACTTGTGAAACGAGTCTTATACTTGATGGTGACCAGATTGGTTGGAAACACTGTAGAGTTTTATAGGTTTTTATAGATCACTTAAGGCATATCAATTCAGCTAGATGGAGCTGTCATTCACCCCCCAGCATACAACACAAGTCCTGAACAGCCTATCTTCCTTCAATTAATTTTGGTTTTAAATAGATTGAAAAAAACCCTAGGAAGGAACTTCAGACATATCCTTCACTGTCTTGAGAGGTGATGCCATTATGTCTGCAATGTCGTGAGTGAATCAAAGGAGCTTCTTTTTTCCCCTCTCTTGGGCTGTTGCTGGTTAAAAGCATGCTTTTGATTTACCATTGAGGTGAAGAACATTGTTCTTTTTATGTATATCTGTTCAGTTCTGTGATAAATGGCCCTTAAGATTTTACTGTTTACTTGTTAGTGACCTGATGTATGTTTATTTTTGAGTCCTTTAAGCTCCATGACCATTATTTTTTATTTAGACACATTTTCTTTTGTCCCTTTGTTTCACCTGCCTTTAATAGACTGCTATCATTATCTTTAAATAGATGTCAGATGAGCTCCTCTCTACAGGGAAAGTGCTTTTAATCTTCATTGCACATTGCAACCTCTAGCTCTTTCTTATCCACCCTGCAAAGACAACAATACTGGAAGACTGCTAGGCTCATGTCTCTTTTAAGGGCACTGATGGACTCTGTACTCTGTTAGGATGCTTTTTCATGCTTCTGTCATCCTTTCCCACTGAAAAATTGACATGACAAGAATTCATAAGGACTGTGGTGTTTTAATGGGCCCTTTATCTCTTATATTTTTTGATCCCTGTGGAGTTTCAGAAATGGCTGGGCTGTGATGAAACACGCCCAGGCAGAAGCTGAATAACCAAATGTTCTGAGTTACATTCTAACATTCACTAAGTGAAACTGTGCATCTTTTCATCTATATAAAATAAAATTTAAAAAAGACTGAAATCTGATTTATATTCTGTTGATCTTGACAGCTGCACAAATACCTTGAAATTCGAAGGGTACTGACCTTTGAGTCCTTCACAAGCCCTTAGTAAGCTAGGAGGTGAAAATGTGTCCTGAAATCCAGTGTTCAAGGATGTGACCCATAAAATCATTGTGCTCCCTTTCAGTGTGACATTACTTTATACATTCAGGCTGAGCAATGGGATTAAATACAGGATTATTACATGATTAATCCCTTGTTGTGGTTTAAACCCAACAGGCAGCTCATTGGTCACTCCCCCCACAGTAGGATAAGGGAGAGAATCAAAGGGCAAAAGTTAGAAAACTTGTGGGTCTGATAGGAAAAGCAAAAGCAGTGTGTGCAAGCAAGGTACAGCAAAGACAATTCACAACTCAAGGACAGGCAGGTGTTCAGCCATCTTCAGGAAAACAGGGCTCTGTCTTGCTTGATGGTTAGTTGGGAACACAAACAATGTAACTTTGAATGCCCCCTGCTCTGTCTTTCTTGTATGGTGTGGAATATCCCATGGCCAGCTGGGGTCAGCTGTCCTGGCTCTGTCCCCTCCCAGCTCCTTGTTCACCCCCAGCCTCCCCGCTGGTGAGGTGGGGTGAGCAGCTGAAAAGGCCTTGGCTCTGTGTAAGCTCTGCTCAGCAAAAATTACTGTGTCATCCATACTGTTTTCCTGACAGCCCCATGCAGGCTACTGTGAAGAAAATTAACTGTATCCCAGCCTAAACCAGTGCATCCCTGATCACTCAGAGATCCTCTGGTACTGCATGCATTGGCACCATCAAGGACTTCCAAATGCACTGGCCAGGTGTCTGCTGGAGCTGTTGGCTGCTCAGCAGTGCCAAACAGCTTCTGCAGCTCTGCTTGGGTGGGAATGGCAGGAATTTCCAGCCCTCCTGCTGCTGGAAAGAGACAAGGGGTGCAGAGGGGCTGCCGTGTCTCAGGTCACCTCTCTAACTGGCCTAGTGATGTGGGCTCTGTCTTTGGAAGAACCTGTCTGTAGTCCTTCCTTAGTCATTGATTCTTTCTATCTGTCACTTTTATGTGAGGCTACACTGTGAGCAGACTGGCAAACATGAAAGCTGAGTTCTCTGGTTTTGTAGAGATTGTTAACATTCACTCACACCTTCACCCTTCCTCTGTGCTTTGGTCTTAATTATCTTTTCATGTGAGAAGGCTGGAGCAGAAAACAAACAGAGCACACTTGCACTCTCAGAGGTCCTTGCTGGGGTGTGCAGGGCTTGGAATGGGAGCACATGGCTGTGGGTGCACAGTGGTGGACCTCAGGTCTTCACACAGGTGTAGGACCTCATGCTAGGTCACCCAGAATATGGCACCTCCAGGGAAACAGCCCTAGGATCACCCCTACAGCCTGGTGCATACCAAAATTTCCTCAAAAACATGCCTCATTTAGATGACCAAGGATTTTGTCCTGAAAACTGTGACACACGTTGTTTTCACAGTATCAAGAAGTTAGGAAGACCATAAAGAACAGGAAATATCCACTGCAGAGCAGCAGATAGACAATGAAATGAAAGCATGATCCAACCTCATACAGCTCAGTATCACACTTATCCTGGTGATCACCATCAAAACTATGTTGAAGAAGTCAAATTACAGAAAGAAGCAATTCTCTTGCATTCTTTCTCTTGCATCCTCTGATTTCATCATGTTTCCAGACACTTCACTAATTCTCTGTGATTTCTGCATTTCCCTACTGCTTAAAATCTCTGATCTTTCATTTGCAGAAATATTTTTTCAAAATTCAATATCTGGTCTAACAATTGAAATAAATGAACTTTTCAGCTTATTTTTACTTTAAAAGTGCAATCTGCACTGGCAAGAAATGACTTAGTAGTTTTAACCCATGTTCTCAAAGGCGTAAGTTCAAGTGGAAAAACATAAATTCTTAAATTCTTTAAGTCTGGAAATTTGCTCAGCATGGGTTTTTCTAACTGGTTTTCCCTGGCTGTTGAATTGATTAGATGATTATATTACAATTTAATGAATAATGTTATGTAATTTGGATCAAAAATCAGAGGAGAACCTCTTGGAGAATAGTTGCATTGAAAGCCTGGGAGGAAAAAAACTGTATTTTGAAAGAGGTTTTTCTGTTCAAATAAACAGTAGTTTAGATCTGGCATTCCTGGAGATGTAAAAGGGCACAGGACTGCTGAGATGTGCACTGCAATTTTCATCCCACCCTGTCTGTGACTTAGTTTATAAGAATTCATTGTACTCACAAACATAATTCTTTTCTCTCTCCACAAATATTTTGAGCATCTATTTTTCACATGTTATTTGGATCTGTGTCCCTAATAATAAATGTGAGGTTTCTTTTGGGCCTGGAAATGAGCTTCAGTGTCAGAGGTTTTCTGTGCTGCCTAGTAAGCAGTGAGACTGTACACAAGTTTTACTGCTGCATGTCCTCCAAAATGGTACTGTGGTAACTCTTCTTTTTTTATATATATATATCATTTGGAAGAGGAGGGAAGATGGTTAAAGGCTGTATTTTGTTTGTTTTCTCCATGACTGAGGGCAATGATACTTTCTGGTGTTTCCCATATAATGCCACCAGCAATGTCTGCATGCAGCCCTTGAAAGAGGTTCATTTAAACTGAGATATTACATGGTAGAAAGAGCTCAGGCACATGGTAATGCAAAACACTTCTGACTTGAAATTCCAGCCAGTAGCAACATAGTTTGAAGCTTAATTTTATGGTTTAAAAAGCCACAAGATCTCTCATGTGAGTACAGGCATGTATAATACAATTGTTAATTTTATTTATATTTACTTAACCAAACGAAGGATGGCCTTGTTGGTTTACATGAAAAACAGATTTGAGCATATGAAAACACTGGGGATACATGGCTGCAAGACTTAAAAAGATATAATCTGATTTTTTTCTTCCTTTAAATGTCTGTCTTGGGGAGACTTTTCAATCAATAAGTGTTCCAGGACCTCAAAGAGACAAACATTAATTTTCATGAGGAATATATAAACAACAGGTTCATCCTTACATTTCTTATGAGGTCTTAAAATCTTAAAGCAAGAAATAGAATTTTAAAGTTTATTGTCAAAGAAAATGTTGTTCTTTAAATTAATGATTTAAGGAAAATCTGAAATGACACTCTTTTTATTTTTCCTAGGGCCAGGCTGAAAAATATATATCCCTGTAAAAACGAAAGTAGACAATCTGTGTGTAATGAATATAAATTTTATCCTAAACCAGCAGAATCAAATTAAATATTGTAACATTTAGCACTTCTGCAAAGATATATGCTATCAAATTTACAGTGCAATATAAATGTTCATAAAGAAGATTATTAATCCAATTTTGAAACCCAGAACTAAAAATTAAAATTAAATGAGCCTAAAATGAACATTGATTACAGTGTTTTTTCTGCCCCACTTAATTCATTCTAGTAAACCTAAGGTCCTTAGGACTCTTGTTTCAGGGGGAAAAGTTGCTTCCTTTGTGCTACTTTAAAATTGTATGAAAACCATGGTTCTGGAGGGCAAAGTGGGGATTTCTCAGGGTTAAGACCCAAGGTAAAGGGACTTCAGAGACCTTTTTGTACACCTTAAAGTGCTGGGTACTGTGGCATTGAGAGGGACAATGCATTGGGTCCCACTGGAACCTCTTCTCATGGGGGCTTCATTTTCTGTCAGTACATTCACCCTGCAGCTCAAAGGGCCACAGCAGGTCAGGCAGACCTCCAGGAATTAGCTTTATTCAGCTTTGCTGTTCAAGGCAGTGTAGCTCAAAGCACAGAGAGCCAAGGTGGGCACTAATGACACAGCAGCAGCCCTTGGCACATGCCCTCAGCCCTATTCCAAAGCTACATTATTCACCTGATCTCACTATATGAAGCACAGCTTGGGTATGCCCAAAACAGAGATTCTGAAAGTTCAGGGTGCTTATGTGCACAAAAAAAAAGAGCAGACTTGATCCACATCTCATATATCTTCTTGGATTAATGTATCATTTATGGTTTCTTTTATTAAAGGAGAAAAACCCCTAGAAAACCACATGCCAAAGCCCTCATTACCAGGTACCAATGTTCAGGCAGTGAATTGCTCCCCAGGCACCAATGCTTCCTTTAAAATTTTCAATTTATAAAGAAGAGATGAGCTTTTCCACTTGTTGAAAAAAACCCCTTCTTTTAGCATTTAACTTGACCTGATATTCTAAAGTGAACTCAGGAAAAGAGGCTGAATCTGAAGCAATTTTACTTCTTTGGGGGTAATGAATCCAAACAGGGCATCATTGCAATGTTTATGCCAAAAACATAAGAGAAGCTGGGGATCCTCTGGTACTTCTTCATGTCACAATGGAAGGGAAAATTGCCAAATGAAGAGAAAGATCTTACTGAGACATACAAATCTCAACTTTTCAGAACTGGGAAGACAGTGGCAAATCCCATGTGAGCATAATGTGGTAGCAAGAACTGCAGCCACATGTTTAATGTCAGTTGAGATGTTCCTTTTGAGATGAAGTATGTAGTCTCATGATTGAAATAAAAATGTACATGGACCCTGTTGCCTTGAGTTTTATCAGTTACATGAATGGAAATGACTACTATTTTCACTTGACTACTTTATTTCCATTTTCTATGTCTTGCAAGTCACTAAAAAAATTGGAGTGTTGCAGCATTAGACCTAGAGATTTTATTTTTTCACTGCACCACTTTTGTGATAATTATTTGGCTGAATAAAGGCAGAGTTTTCCCATAGACAATGAAATGCTCAGTGTGGCTGCCTGACAAGGTCATGCATAGAGTAATAATTTGCATGGAGCTGGCAGAAGTACATGCCTTTCTAGGGCACAAACAAGCTTCGAGAATGCCAAAAATGATACAAGAAAAATAATTATAACTTGAATCAAACCAGCTTGTTTCTTTTAACCTTTCCCCAGACTCAGCTAATTTATTGAACTCTGGGCATTGCAGCTAGAGCTCCAAAGAGCTTTTCTGTTCCATTTTGCTGCACTCCACTGCATGAATGATCAGGGAATGTAGCAGTGCCCTTGATTCAGATGTTTACAAATCACAGACCTGTGGTATTTGACTATCTTATCAGCACACATGATGCAGATAGGAGCCTGTTCAGTCATGGCAGCACTAAGAGATACTGCCTGAATTACATTACTTCACAAGTTGCAGGGCTGTCTTTCAAAAGCCATAAGGTATTGCTTTTTTTTTTTTCTTTTAAAAGAATAGCCACTACCTGCTAAGATAAAATTTCTGATACATCTGATCATAAAGTTACATTATTATTCTTTACATGAGAAACCAAATATAAATCAAAATTTTAACTAACAGTTAAAAGCACCAAAAATATTTCATCTGACCCTGGTAAGATACTGCAGCAAATATTGTGCGTGGGTGGCAAAGAATTATTCTTCTATTTTCTGTAGAACAAGATAATAAATTAGATGCCAGGGTGGTATTTTGATAACCATGGACCTATGACTGGCTCTGCCTTATGACTATTTCAGTGAGTTGTTTGGTGTTGTTTTATTTGTGTGAATGTGTTATAGGGTTTTTTTTTTGTGTGTGTGTGGTTTGTTTTTTTTTTTTAATATGCTTAGGCATCCTTGAATCCTAAAAAACAAACTATATGGTATGTTTGTAAAATCCATGCCATATATAGCATATTGATAATATTATAGGTATATCCTTCATAGATAGTCCTGTCTGATTTGACTTACACATCAGCCTGGTGAAATGTTGGCCAAATCTGTAATGAAGGTGTTGTCCTGGAACTGGTGTAGTGCAGGAGACACTGGAACACACTTCTATGCCAGTGAAATCATGTGTGCCTTGGATAATTTGCTTCTGTTTGGGCTGGGGTGCTCTTGAACTATGGCACAACTCAACTTCACCCTGCCAGCTGTGAGGCCCTGATGTATGGCAGCAAGATTAACTTCAGGCTCCTGTGAGGTTCTCAATTCCTGATGTGGCATACATACAACTGGCCTGGATCAGATTGTCAGAATAATGTCTCTAACCTGTGTCATGTAAATAAAACCAGTAGCATCTCTAACAAGGTCTTGAACCAAGAAAAAATGCCTTAGGTTGGGTCTGACAAACAGGCAAGGTGTTAAAACTGTGTTCTGACACCACAGAAAGTATGTGGTGGTGCTAGATGAAATGAAGAATTCCAGGCCTGAGCATCAATTTTGCAGAGATTTCTGCTTATTATTAGTACATGCATTTTCTTCCAAAATGTGAAGTTTTTCCACTAAGCTTATGGAGAAAATGTTCTGTATACATCTGCAGGCAGGGAAGAGAAATTATGGAAGAGAAAGCCTGATTGCCTCTACTACCCAGTGGAGACAAAGGCTGAAGCATTCAACCATTAACATAGTTCTGTGGTATAAAGGAGATTAGCATGAAATCTCTTGTCAATAGACATATACATACAGGAAAGCAATTTAATGTGTCCTCATTTGCTAGCATATTGAATTAGACAGGGAATTTTGGCATTCACTGAGAGCAAGTAAATGCTTTCCATGGCCTGATGAGAGTATATTATTGATCAATTGGACACATTTGTCTATAAAACAATGGTCTCAATCTTTTTGCAGAGACAGATGAATTTATTGTGAACGTGCAGAATCAAGTAAGAAATGTGACAATCTGTCAATGTGATGATGAGTTCTTTTCAGTTCAGACTTTGACTGGCAAAGCATGATGTGTAGGGTGGTCAAAGAAAGAAAAAAATACCAATCACTCACTTCTGAAAGGTCATTGAGGGCAGGTTTGCAAAGTTCAGCTGGAGAGATCTGTGAAATATCATGGTAGTACTCTGCTGCAGAGGTGGTTGGGCAACAGTTATTAAAATCCATGCTAGGAATGAAATCCCTGTTATGAATGATTTTTTGGGACTTAGAAATATTTAATACATTAATTGAAAATTATTGTATATGTAACTGAGGTGTTTTTTTCTAGGACTATTTATGGATCTGAAAACGTCAAGAATTTTACCTAAAATAAAAATATTTGAAATGCCACACCTGAAAAAATGTTGCTGATAATTTGATATTATTTTTAATTACATTATTTTAAATGTTCTTTTTTGGAGAGGTAGGTTGACATTAAGTAAAAATGACTTTTCACTTTTGGCTTCCTTGCCTAAATATTGATTGATGATCTTTCCAATGGATTATTTTAAATCTTCACAAAGAAATATTTCCCTCTGCATAGTACAAATAAAAAATATATACACATAGATCTGAATTTTCTGGACATCCACATCTTTTCTAAAGCTCCTATCATATTCCAGGCAGCATAGGTGTGAGCAATTACCCAAACTGAACTGCATGCTTAAAAGAAAATCTGACTTCACATACATATATTCCATGGAGATTTTTGTCCTATCTATGTGTATATTTATATCTATATAATTTCAAGGATCCATTTCTATATATATCTGTATGTATTCCTGAGAGCCAGCATGAATGTGGAGGCTTGTGTGCATACATCACTTTGATGAGCTGAACATATTGTATGGAGAACATAAATCTCCAAGTAGAGACACAGTAATTGTAATAGAGGGTAGAGCAGGTCAGTGTAAGATTTAATATTTTGTATGAGTCAGCTTCAGCCTGCTGCTCTCCAAATAAAGAAGAGCTGGTAACTGCTTTGTCCTGTTAGCAATCCAAGAGAATCCCTGCTACCCTTTTACTCGACAAGTTATTGAATCTCCTGCAGGGCTGGGATTTACTCCTCTGCTGCCAGCTCTGATTTACTCATCATGATGCTGCCTGCATCATTCCCATCCCCTCTGTCTGGTGTGCCAGGGATGAGGGGCAGGAGCTCTGGACAGGAGCAGAGCTGGCTGGGGGCTCCTGGGCAGCCCCAGCCCCAGGGATGGGACATGGGCTGGGGGTGGCACTCAGCCTACAGACAGGAGGGACAGGGCTGTGGTGAGGCTGGAGATGTGTCCTGTGGCCTCACTGGGGCTGGGACTCTGGGCAGGAACAGTTGGGCCCATGTGTGCATTCTGGCACTGACAGAAAACATAGCAGATATTTTGGGCCAGTATCTGCTGCCTGTGTTCCATGGAAATCCTGGTCTGCATTGCAGTGCAAAAGAAGTTTCTCAAGTTTTTACATGACCTGAAATAAAAAGCTTATTCTGAGCAAAAACATCTCTGGGGTAGGAGGAAAACAAGTAGGAAATAAATACAGTGATATCTCAGCTAAATAGCTGATTGAAAAACAACCATGCTCCCCAAATCTATCATTGCTCTGTTGCCTGATCAAGCTCTCCCTGAGTTTTCACTGCTTCTCAGTGGAAAGGGATTCTCCTTACAAATGCATTAACATTTATTGATTTGATCTCATGATTCTTTGGCAAAAAAAGATCCTGAAGTGTTCAGCTACTATTACTTTTTTATTATCTACATCTGTATGCATATGACAAATTCTTTCGAGGCTTTATATATCACCTTCTAAAAAAACATCTGTCCATTTTACCACAGCTTTACACTTTGGAAAAAGCCTGAATTTAGAGTGAGTCAAACAGACTCAGGATTTCTTTGTGTGAGGACTCTCAGGGACATTAATCCAAATGAAAAACATGATTTTAAAGAAAATGAAAGCTATGAATCTGGGATTGAGCCTCTTTATTCAGAATTCAAGTGTTTGCAATTTTTTCGATTATTTTCAGTTTGAAAGTGAATTAAACTACTTACCCAGGATTAGTGCCTTTTAACCAACAAATGTTCAACCCAAGCTCATATTAACTTTTAGAATGTCCATGTCTCAAACAAAAAAAACATAGGCAATATTTTTATAGATACAAGTTGATTTTACTGTATACAATCGGAAAAGTCCTTTTTACTCAATTTTTTGGTGCTTCAGTAATAGAAGAAATGTACCATTATTTTCTTCTGGGAAACAGAATATATTTCCAGTAAAAGTGATTTACTAACTGAAAGCTTGAGTGAAAGACTATCTATGGTATTTTCCAAGTAAAAGAAGGAAATTCCAAATCATATATATATGTATGTATGTATATTTAGAAGCTCCTGTTCCAAACCCTGTCCTTTGATTTTTATTATTTTGAATATCTTAAGATTTTTAATTTGCTTCACTTCCTATGGTGTTACACAAGGAGACAGGGTACTTGAAGAGAGAAGCTCTGTGTAATTCTTTACTCTTTTCAAGGGGTATCTTATTTAAAGGATACAATAACCCAGGCATTACACACTTTTATTTATAAATTTTGCTCTTTTTCCTCAGCATGATGCATTTCTCTGTATGGCTAGCTATATAAAATGTTGCCCTTAGAAACTCTGTGAAATTTAGCATAGATAAATTTCATATAATTTTAGTGGACCAAAAGTGTACATAGGGGGGTTGTTTTCTGCTGAAGCACACAAGAAAGCTGAAATGAACTTGAAAGTGATATGGGCTCTTGGCTTCATGAAAGAAAATGAAACGAGATGTTTAGATTGGTCTCTCCTGAATTGCTGGGTGTCGTGCTTGGGTCAATAAAGTTTACAGACTGAGTTTTTTACAGCAGTCATGAATTTATGATTAGGTCAGCAATGAGGCAGAGTGAGGTAGAATGGGTCTGAGCAAAACAGTGCTGAGTTTCAGATCCCATTACCCATCCACCCCTCTAGGCAGAAAAAGATAGACCACCACTTAAATTGCCCTCTGTGACCTAATAATTTTATGAGGGACACTTCCGTTGGATTTATTCTGGTAATTTCTTGTTTTGATATGTGTGACACATATTTCTGTTCCACTTAGGAGACTGGCAAAAGCACAATATTACGGAAGCTTATGAATTATGCTTATCAATTACCAGTTTCAGGTGGCTTCTCATGGATGTGGCTGCCTGTGGCTTATCTGTCCTCAGAGCATCTTCAGGAACACTGGACTCAGCCTTGGAGTGCACACTCATGGTGATCATGGGATGGGCTCAGATTGATGATTAACTGAGCATGTAGCACATTGTGCCCAGAGCTCAGCACTTGTCTGACTGAGCACCCCTTTCCTCAGCAGAAACTGGCATGTTTGGAGTTCACTAGGGAGAGCACACAGGAAAAAATATGGGATTTGGCATGACCTTCACCTCAAGCTTTTTTTAGCTCATAACTCATTGACCACGGTACAGCCATGTGGAGTATCTGACATATAACCCAAAAATTGTAATGGATAAGCAGATATGATTAGGACTGAGATTTTCACAGGTCTCACAAGCAAACATTGTTAGATTCTTTCTGAAGAGGAATTTACATGCTTAGTTAGTTAGTGTAGATACTCTTACACCACCATGAGGTGTTTTTTAGCAGTAGCATTTCATAAAATGAGAGAAGGGGCTCTACTTTTGGTTTGGTATAACTCTATGCTAATAGCCAGTTTTAGCATTTTAAATATATCAAAAGAATTCAAAACCCTCACAAACTATTAATCAGACTCACAATGGAAGTGAAGACAGAAATACCTATGAACATGTCTTAGGTGTTTGATTTTCTGTCTGATAGGCTTGGACAGTTATGGCCTTCCCTGCTTGTGCTCCAAATTGTGAGAACAAGAGCAGTTCTAATTCCTGAAGCCAAAGATCTACATTAGGATGTCAGTATCCCAAGGTACCTTCCCCTTTCACCTTGGCTAATGGTAATGATTGGCATCTAGCCATGAGCAAAGTTTCCCTCTATGAGCCCCATCCAAACATCCCACCATCATTCACTGAAGTGTTTCCACACAAAGTGCTGAAGCACCATCCCCTCCTCAGCTCTGCTTGACAGGCAGGTTTGACCATGGTCACACAGGGGGTGTGACAGGCAGGTTTGACCATGGTCACACAGGGGTTGGGACAGATGGGTTTGATCATGGTCACACAGGGGGTGTGACAGATGGGTTTGACCATGGTCACACAGGGGTTGGGACAGATGGGTTTGACCATGGTCACACAGAGGGTGTGACAGATGGGTGTGACCATGGTCACACAGGGGGTGTGACAGATGGGTGTGACCATGGTCACACAGGGGGTGTGACAGATGGGTGTGACCATGGTCACACAGGGGGTGTGACAGATGGGTGTGACCATGGTCACACAGGGGGTGTAGGGCAGAAGTATTCCCCAAGGCCATCCTTCTTCCTAGAGGTTCTCACACTTTGATCAAACACAGCTACACTCCTTTTGCAAGACTTTGTGGGAAAAATGCATTTGCACTGCACTGCCCTTGTCCTGAGTGTCAGCAGACTGTCCCAGAGAGCCAGGCTGCCATCCTAAATAAGTTCAAGGAATGCCGCAAAAATTTCACTGAAAAATATTCCAAGGTATCCAAGTGGTTTTCATAACAGCTAAGGACAGTCATTCTAGTTCTTTAGTGTGTGACAAGGAAAAATTGGCTAAAGATGTGTGACAGCTGCTGGCAATCTCATTCAAACTGACAAAGCTCTTGAAGTAACTGCCTGCAGTGAAAAGGTTCACTGCAAAAGCAATCACTTTTAATTGTAAGAATTTCCCTGGCTCATAATTTTGTTCTGTTCTGAATCAGATTTCTTAAATCAAGGACACATTATATTTTAGACTGTAAAGGTACATCAGGTCTATCCCAGTTTTTCAGTAGAAAGGTTTTCTGGCAAAATTATTTTTCCAGTTGCAGTCTTCTCATAAAATGGAAGGGGAAATAAAAAGGGAAAAAAAAGAGAAGAAAACAAAAGGGTGAATGATTTTATCTCTCTGACTTATTCTTTATATTCAGTCCATCTGCTTAAGTTTTGAAATTTGCATTTTTACATGTGTCTAAAGTAGCCAGATTCAAATGTTATGGAGTTTAATTAAAGTTTGATGCCTTAGAGTATTTCTGCACTGTTTTTCCTTTACACAACAAATTTTTAATTTGCTCTCTCTGAGACAGAGGTGTTGTTGCCTCATTATGTCATTTGACAATGTTGATCTTCTCTACCCAAAACACCATGTAGATTTTTCAGTTTGAACTCTGCATTCCTATTCTATGGGACTCATCTGAGATTTTGAGAATTCATCTACAGGGTCTGTAATTACATCTTTAAAGTCTGTACTGATAGTTATAAGGTAACTAAGACTTGTTTTAAAAACTTGGATCTTGGTTAAGCATTGCTAGCAAACTTTGAAGTCATCTCAGAGAAGTTCAGGACCTTTAAGCCTGTAATGTCTTGAACAAAACCATGAAATAATATTTCTCTGAATTCTCACTATTCAGATTGACATAATTTATGATATATCCATAAATCAAGTGCAGAGAGAGATACTCTGCAGAACAGCAGATACTCTGTATTTATTTTTGTGGTTAATCACAGCAGCAGTGCTAGTAATTTTAGAAGATGCACAAATGTACATGTACAAACCAGTATGTAGAGAAAGTCTTGGGAACAGCAGTGACTTGCATGCACCAATCAATGCTTGAAACACCATAAATAACAACGAAAAAGAAAAAATCAAGTGCAATATTGAGATGTAACAGGTGGATCAAATAATCATTAGGGATTGTTCATGATGCTGGAGAAAAAACCCATCTAAAATATTATTTTTTTAAGAAGTTAAATCAAAATCGGGATCAGAAATGTAACAGTTACTGGGAGGATCAGTAGAATGAGAGGCTTTTCATAAAAAGTTACTAAAAAAGCTTTGCTTGTGAAGTCCATCAGATGAAGTCTCAGAGAGAGGATGTGATTGCTCTATAAAGATCCTTGATGGGTAAGCATCAGGAAGGAGAAAAACTATTTATGGTAAAGGACAGTGCTGACACAAGAATAAATGCATATAAACTAGCTATGGATGCAATTAGGCTGGATATGAGGAGATTTTTAACCATGAGAGAAACAAGAATTGGGAACAGACTTCCAATTAGAAGCGTAAGGGTATAAAACCTAATTGACTCTAAGACAGAGAGACACATTGGTTTCTGAGAAGAAAATACAATGTGTGTCATCAAACAGCTACACTTCAGGAGGCAGTCTTGTTCCCTTATTGCTATGCATAGGGATTTGTGTGGTTTACAAACTGTGTAGAGAACTAATGTTTCTGCATTTTAAAAATTTTAGTCATTATCCACATGCAATTTTAATCCATTACTACTGTGTCTGTACAGTACCTTTCAAACTGAGTAGGATTCATTTTGACATGGTAAAAGTGATTAGTCATCAAAATTGTTTTATGAAATAACTAATCAAATGGGATGATGTGACTAGCACAGTATCACCTTCCATTTGAAACTCAAAGCTCATCTGTCACAACAGATAAAACTGTGAAACAGAGACAGAAGCATTTGAGCAAGAGAAACCATCTTCTGATCAATGTTGTGGTGAAAGACTAGATACTAATGCAATTAATATGTAACACATGTAACACATTAATTTAACATGAAAATATTTTGGATGCTAAAAAATTCCTCTGCAATTTTTGTAGACCTAATGATAACTTTCTGAATGTTCATAAATCCATATTTTTTCCTGAAATTTATGATAATTAAGTGGAGAGCTGAGGAGACAGGAAGGCTGAGACTGTATTTGGCAAACAACCCAATGTACTTTTCTGTCATCAAAGGCATCATTGTGCCTATCTCTGACTTTGTACAAATAGAATTTAATGGTCCTCTTTATTATGCATATATTGAAATCTAAGACTGATCAAGTCCCTCTTTTAATTAAACTCTCATTTTTTCTGAAAGTGAAAAACACATCTTGAGTGTTGTGGTTTGCAATGTTCTTCTTTGAAGCCTCACCTCAGTAATCCTACTTCATTACAGAAAGTAAAAATAATCATTATTGGAACATATCTGGATTTTACACTCATCTGTGCAGTTGAAAAAATGACACAGATCTGCATTTTTTTGATTAAACAGCAATAAAAATATCAATATAAAACCTCTATGGACTTTAATTTAATAGATTTGTAATTACAATTGTTTACACAGACTCAAACAAACAAAAAAGCCCCTAGGCATAAGTAAAGGCTTCAGACATCCAACCAATAAGGAAAATCAACAGAAAAAACTCTACTTTGCCTCTCTTTCTGACCAAATCTGTAAGATTTCCCCTACAGCTGCCAGATCAATAACCTCTGTATGCATGAGAAGATCTTGTAGCAGCTCTGTGAAATCAGTTCCACGCTTGATGGGAAATGCCCTTCTGGTGATGCCCTTTCCTTTAGAACAAGAGGCAATCAATGCCTCAGCTCATTTCACCTCTGTAACTACACCCAAAGCAAATAAAGTGTTCTTCAGACAGGTTCTGTGCTATCCAAGGCATGGCTCAGCTCCACACCTTGGGAACAGTTTGGAGACCATGGGGCAGATGAGCACTGGCTTTGCCGGCAAAGGAAGGCACTGGTGCTGGTTTTTCCTGCACCATGGAGCCAGGTTTTGGTAGCCTAATTTGAAGGTGGTCAAGGCTGAAATAGACAAGGCAAGTCACATCTAGAATGAGTACTTTAGTGCTATCCATGCCAAAATAGCAAAATGGGCTCTGTGTCCACACTGAGGACCAGCATGTGCTAAGGCCATCCCTGTGCCATTCACCCTCCTGTGTTTAAGGGCCACAAGGTTTAAGTCAGAGTCTAGGATTGCACCATCATTTTCTCTGCTTCTCCCAATACACTCAAATGAGTTTCAGCCTGTTCTCTAATTCTTGCCCATTTCTTGCACAGACATTGGCTAAGGCCTTACCCACTTTAATGAAAAGAGATGGAAGCAAAATTTTAGTGAGTGTAGACTTTAGCAGACACTGCACCCTAAGCCTGATGCATGGCCCCCATGGCCATTACAAGTAAAGGAGCAGCTCAGTTATCCTGCCTGCACTCCTTTTCTGGTGAGATGATTAAACCTCAGTGTATTTACAAGCCTGTTGAGATCAAGAGACTTTACAGAAACTCTGGTTTCAAAAAGCTTCAGTGCTTTCTATTCATTATCTCATTTTCCATATTATTAACTGTTTCCTAATACCAAATTTTCCTCCTATAAATTATCTGATAAAACTGAAAAGTGAATAGCTTCCATTGTGTGAAAGCCTGAAAAAACAACACATTATACTTTAATGGTTGTCTTAGCTGAGTATTCAGCAGCACTGGCTTCCATTAATAGCATCTGTACCTGGTGTCATTTCACAGAGTCTTGGCATCTGAATGTGTGCTTTATTTTTAATCAGAATAGACTTGTGATCAGTATTAATTTATTGATAAAGTTAAGACTCGGAAAACACTATAGAGAGAGATACAGTAAATTAAAACTGATTTTTAAGATTATTTAACCAAACTGGGTCCAATTTTAAGACTGTGTTAGATTCCCACAGTTAAAAGCTTCACTGATTGCATTAAAATGGCTTTAGACATGTAGTGTCAGACCAGACAGAGTCATAAGTTAACTGGTTTTCTCCATCAGAAAACAAATTTCATGAAATTTTCAGGACATCATTCATTATACATTTCCTTTTGATGCCTCCTTGAAATGCTCCACTTCAGACACTTAAAACACAATCAAGATCACAGCATCTCAGAAGTATTTTCTCCCCAAGTGTACAGTCCCTGATTGTGCCCCAAGTAATGAGCATATCAGTTTTATCTATTATGTGGTGCTAAAATGTGTAAGTAAAGTTATAAATGCTACAGAAAATCACTAACACAAGGGACAGTAGAAACCCATTGTTATTTTACAAACCCTAAATTCTAAACATTTAAATTGTCTTGCTGTGCCCCAGATTGAATACTATTTTACAATCTTAGAGTTGGGGAATTTAGTGGGTCAAAGAAGAGTAGCTGCTTTAGTAAAACATTACAATCAGGGTTTTTTTCTCATCAGGAGGGCTCTTTGTCTGTTGTGTACATCTGCCAGGTTTCTACTTTACTGAAGAAGACATTGTTCATGCATCAACCTGGCCAGCATTTTTGATTATGCACTTCTTCCCAACACTTTGTGCAGGTAAATCAGAAGCAGATGAAACTCTAAACACTTCTAGCTGCCGTCGATTAGGCATTATTTCAGATTTCTCAGCACATTGCTGGATCAAGAACACAGGGCTTCATCAAAGCTGACTCTGGCATGAAGACTGAGAAATGGCCACCATGTAAAACTCCATGGAAGGTTTTTCTGTCTCAAGAGCCTTCTGTCATCTGCAGTTATTTGAATCTGCCACAGCTGTGTGAGATTGAATCATGACTTGGTGTTGCTGCTTGTCAAGGATTTCTGGTCTCGTTGTTCTTAAGGTCTGTAGCTAGTTAATCTCCATTATGTAATAGATAAAATACATCCCTCTGCTATTGAAAAATAACATCAGTTACAGTATTGATTTTAATCTAGCACTTTTGTATTGATAAAACACCATGTTTCTAAACAGGCTTTAACTGGTGCATGGAACCAAAATCTTTTAATTAGAGTTCACTGAAGCCACTCAGTTTCTGAACTGCAATAGTGGAAGTTTATTTTTTAAAAAAGCTATTAATACTACAGCCTCAAGCTCAAAAAGGCAATAATTTCTTACACATTGCAGCCTCTATATATCAACTAGAAGATTAATAGTAATTACTTCTTTTTAGCACCAGATTATCTACTAATACTTAGAAGTCTTTGGAATTACAGTTCATGCTGTTTCAAAGTGAGAGGCTTTATTCCTTCTCTGGATAAGGATCATCCTCTGCATAGATTTCAGCATGGCAGATGGAAGGTTTTGGGCAATTCCTATACTTTGTCTTTTCTGGTATGATTTTGGTTATGTATCAAGAAACTTACTGTAGACATCCCTTTCCTTCAGAAGTGATTTTTAAGTAACAGGTTGTTGGCATTTGGTCCTTTTGGGTTGGGTTTTTGGGCTGAGAAGCCCATGTTGCTTTGGCATCAAAATTGTCACCAAGTAATAAGTTTTTTGGCAATGTATGACAATGATCATAATTCTACTGGTGCCAGTTGAAACCATGTGAATGAAACTTGGCTCTAAACCAAGGTATATGATCTAAACATATATATGTAGGTGTTCATATGACATTATGGCATCTAAGCTCCCTTATAGAATGCTTATAGCCATCAGAGATGTACCTAATGCTGGGAACAGAGCTCCTTGAGCTCTTGTCCCTTTATCTTCAAAGAAAAGTGGCTTGATTCAGTTGTCCAAATAGAGGCAGGAGGTTGCAGGGCCCCTCTATTGTCTGCTACCACTGTGGGGATGTCTCAGATGCCCCAGGGTATCTCATCACTAGAAACTTATGCTTGGGCAGCTGAACACCTCTGACACTCACTGGGTTAGTTTTATATCCTTCCCCATCACTAGAGCTATCATGAGCATAAAAATTGTTCAGGTGAAGCTTTCTGGAGCTGGACTCTCTAAAACTCTGAGATAATATCCATGAGAAGCCATTACTGCATTATATTAGAACATGACATTCTACTCAGCAGCAATGTCCTTTGGAAAAAAAAAAATATGTTTATCTACCTCAAGAGTAGAAGGGTGTTTATACTTTTATGTAGGGGTTAGGATGGCAGAAATGGGAAGAGGGAAGAGAGAGAATGGAGGACACCATGTGAGAATGAAGGAAAACAGAATAGAAAAAAAGTGAATTAAAATGACTCAAATGACCCTACAAGAAAACAATCCTGCTTTTCTTCTCATTTTGCTTTTTAGATAGGTTGTGATTGTTCACAAAATATTTCAGGCAGATGGATTCTGCTACAGTTTGTCTCTTGTTTTTCCAGCTCTAACTTGGAGTTACAAAAATAACACCGGGAATCATGAGAAAGTTTTCATAATACAATGTCATACACATACCACTGACTTTGTTGCATATATGAAAGCTAAGTTCTGAGGAAAGAACCTGGACTTTAATGAAATATCCCAGTGCCACTGCAATCAGTTGTGAATCTCCTCTGGATTTCACTGCGAACAGATTTTGACCTTGAAAAAAATAGCTCTGTGTGAAAAAAAGTCCATCACTTAATACAGCATTCTCAGTTATTTTATTTGAAAACATATGTGCTGTATTCATACCCCCCAAAAGAAAAGCAAACATTTTTTGCTTGTCATACTGCTTCAAATTTATATCTACACAGGAAAAAGTCATGTAGGAGCTGTGAATCACATATTGAATCAAAGCCTTTAAAAGGTGGGGGAAGGGTGAGGGCTGAGCCTTCCTGGACCTGCTGTTAGCAGTTCTCATTTTCTGTGAAGTGTAATCAGTTGTGGCACCAGCAGCACAAGAGCCGGATGTCGGCGCTGGCAAAGGAGTTCCTTAGTGCCTCACGACTGGCTAAGCATCTGAAGGGCAAAAGGAATCCTTTTGCTTTAAATATCTAACATTTATTTTAAAATTTAAACACGGAAGCTGTTTCTTCTGAGAAAGGTACTAAAACTGGTAGAAGCGTGGTTTATGGTCTGCCACTGGGGATCCATGTTACTTTCCTGTAGTATGGCACATTCAGGATTAATAAGAATGCTTTGCTATTTCACATCTTGTGAAGCAATTTTTTAGGGCCATAAATTTTCTTGGTGATATTTTGTTTGTGCTGTCTGTAGGAAAGAGGGTACCTTTGAATGAAATACTGGATGGCCAAAAGCAAACCACAAAATGAAATCCTGGGGCTAAGGGGGATTAGAAGAAGGTTTTAGAAAGGGAAATCTGTGTATTTAACTTAAGAGGTGATGAAACATTCATCTAATTAATAAATATTTGATTAATGGACTTTTGAGGTACATAAGGAGTGTTCAGGACAGCACTGAGCAGAACAGCTGAGAGCAGATAAAAGTTATGCAGAGAAAGAAAAGGCTGTGATAATACATGAAAAAAGAAAACTTCCTTCCATTGAAGTTACTTCCTTTGACTGTTGGTCTACAGAATAGCCTTCAAGGACAGCAACAGAAGTATTACTATTCTGAACTCTTTATTAACATTACTTTATATTACAGTAGTGAGCAGACTCTAAATGAGATCAAGGTCTTTTTTACTGAGCCATAGCTGAGAGCAAAATATGTCATAGGATAATCCCTGACTTGGAAATCTAATGAGATTGATAAAGCATATAAAAAAGAGAAGAAAAGTAAAGGCAGGAGAGATTTCCTAAGGTTACAAGCCAAATAAGTGATGGATTTATTTATTTATTACTATTTTATCTTGTGAAATAAAGCCATGATTCATAGACTTTAAAATTACAGCTGTGTACTAAGATGAGATGAGCCAAATAACTCCTTCTTCTGGAAAACTCTCCCATTTGCTATAATTATTCCACATAAGCAGAGTGCACAGTGGCATTGTGAGTGCATTTTAGGTTATTAGCATTTACCTGGTAATAAAATCTGTGTTAGACATTTACACTGAATATTGTAAGCTCCTCTTAACAACTTACAGCTAGTAAATACATTTCCCTCATTGTTTTCCATTGCTGAAAAATGCATGGAATTGGAGTTAAGAGAAAAGTCCCTCTAGTGAGGATTGCATAACTCTAGTCAAGACACTGCAATAACCTCTGGTTTTATGAAGATTATCTGTTCTTTAATAAGCATACACATATTTGGGAAGATCTTATGATGCTTAAAAATTTTTAGGAAGCCTAGGAAGCCTTGGGAGTTTTGCAGTTTTCTGTAATTGCTGACACAAAAGCTCTGTCTGGCAGGGAGGCCAGTCAGAATTACCATAACCAGCCCATTTATGTGCTGACTCTGGACTCTTAGGAGCAATATTAATGTCAAATAATTAATTTTACCACATGTCAGAAAATGCTACTGATGTTCCTGGTTTTCTTTTTTAATGACAAAGTGCAGGATCAAGGTCCTAGCAATACATGTAAAATTGTACAATACAGTTTTCAAATACTGAGGGAAGATGCATGAAGTAATACACCTCACAATTTGCTGATATTTTGCACTCATTGGAGAGACAAGATAAAAAATATTTAAGAGAAGATTTTCTTAGAAGAGAATGAGCATTTGCAGGCTTATATAGCCTTCTGGCAGAATTGTGCAGTAGCAGGTTATATTTTTATGTACAGAAATATTGTGCAATTAGTTTAAAAACTTAATGTTTCTTAGGATATAATTAACTTTATGAAGATTGGTAGTTCTTTCTGGTCTCAGTCTTCATTTCTATTTCATTACATTTTACCTCCTTTTTCTCTCTTTTCTGTATCTAATTTTCTATTGTCTTTTCTGTCCTTTTAAAGAGTATTTGCTTCCTACACCTTTCCTCTGACTTTCACAGCTTGTATCTGTATGGTTCTTCCCAGAAAACTCTGAAGGAAATCTGCACAATAGAAAATCAGTGAGTTTTAAATGAATGGGAGGCTGGTGGGACATTCATCACACATTTAGATAAATCTATAATACATGTCTACCAAAAAAACACAAACAAAAAAAGCCTAAGCCAAACCAAACTAACCTAAACTAAAAAAACTCTGTTCCATAAGATCACCTTTTAGGTTTTAAGACAGCTGAAGACACACCACAAACATATTGTGGGAAGGAAATCCTTAAATGTAGATAAATGATCATTCAGTAAGGTTGTCTTGAGTTTCTTGGGAACAAAAATCCCACGGTTTCTTTTTGCACTGTATTTCCCTTTTATTTGAGTGCAGCTCTTCAAATGTGCTCTACATTGTGCAGATACAGAGACACAGATTCTGTTGCAATGTATGTGCAGTATAAATAGATGAGAGAAGCAATACTCCCTGTAAACCATTGTCAAGGTTTCCTCCCTTCTCCCAAAGGATTTCTCCTGACTGTCCCTTTTCTCCAAGTGCAAAATGTCCCTGGACAGATGTTTAAGGGTGTGTTGCTTTCCTTCACCTCAGATCACCATCTGGCAGATTCCTGCTCAGCAAGGAATCCAGCAAGCAGCTCCACAGGAGAGGATGGACACTCAGATGGGAAGTGGCACAGTGATGGTTCTGCCTAAAAGGGACTCACCCACGTTTCTCTTCTGTGCTCCTCCCTCGTTGTTTCCTCTCCTTGCAACCCCCTTCTTTCATTGCTTACATTCTTCCATTTCTCAGACCACCTGTTGATTTGGCATTTTTCCCTTTCTTCCTCTTTTGTACCTTAAACCCCTGACATGAAGCAGTTTTGTTTCTAATTTTGGTTACTTTTTGTTTGCTCCTTTATCTGCCTGCAGATCCCTGTAATGCTGGTGAGTCCTTCAGCTGCTTTCCTCAGAGGAGACCAGGATTCAGGATGAGAAGACTTGGACAATCCTGCAGTTGGGCAGCTGACAGTAACCACATGCACTGCCTGCCAAAGTTGTCTCCAGTTCTGATTGGGGACTACATTTAGCAGTGATCAACTTTTGCTAATTTTGATTGAGGTTTTTAAAAACCATGTGGTGTTAGCAATTTTAGATGTTAGTCTTTTATTTCTTTTCCAGTGCTTGTGGCTGTAGATGAAACATTTTCCACAACAACAACAAAAAAATTATGAAAAATTTAGTCACAGGAGAACTAGAACTTTCAGAAAAATCCCCAAAGAATAAAAAGCTGCATGATAAGATCTTGTGAGCTGATGACACAGAGCAGGGTGCTAAAAAATGTCAGCCAGTACTGCAGCTCCAGCTGCATGTACTTGAGAACTGGAGTTCAGGGAGATTAATCCCTCATCAGAAACACAGACCCTTTATACCTCCTATAAGTGGTTGGGCCTAAAAAGAGATATTGACATCTCTGAAAAGACAGCAAATGTACAGAAAGCAAGTTAAAGAGCACTTGCCTGTGCATAAGGGTTGCAGCTGATCTGCCTGCAGTACCTTAAGTCCATCTGGCTTAGATATACAGAATACTCACAGCAACACAGTCTTTGGCAAATGGTTATGTAGCTGCAGTGAAGCCTCAGGCATCATTGCTCATGGTACCTCAGACAGCTACCTTAGAGCTAATTATCTCTCTCTGTGCTATTGTCATGCTCTCTGAAAGAAGTCATCCATCAGGAGGTGCTTTGTGTGTCACATGAATCTTCAGTGGACTCTTCAAGGTGCCAGCCATTGTTCTATCAGACACCTGCTCCTCCCCACTGATCTGAACAAGGACACATGGACATCAGGGAGGCTGAGGTGGGACAGCCCTGCCCTGCCCTGCCTGTGTTTAGGGTCCCAATTACACTTTGCTGTTGGGTGGCTCATGGGGCAGTGCTGTGCAACTGAGAGAGAGCACTGGGAGGATGGGCAGCAATTCCAGCACAGTATCCCTTGCAATTTAGCTGTGCAGAAACTGCCCTTTTTGCATGGTTCACCAAAATGCAGAAAACTTGTAAAATATGGTGCTGTTTCAAGATTATTTATGTGCAAGCTCAGAAGGAAAGTGATTAGCTCCATTGGGAAAGGGCAGAACTAGGTAAACAGGCAATGCCACTGAGGATGAAGCTGAACCTTGACAAGCACAATATAAAGCACATTGAAAGGAATGATTTAAGTTATAAGTACACACAGATGGTCCCTGAATTAGCTGCATTCTCATGCAATAAAGAATTGGATTTTGTAGCAAACAGTTCCCAGTCTGCTCAGAGATTGGGAAAACAAAAGCATTTAGCTGCATTAAGAATGAATGAAATTTACATGTTCAAGATCAGGGCTTGTACATACATGTTGACATATGGCAGTGATTTCCAAAGTGTTTAAATAACTGAGATTGGCAATCAGACTTTTTTTTTTTTTTCACATCATGTAAAGGGAGATTAGAAAGTCTGTAGGTAATTAATTTCATGGAAATAAGAGGGAACTTGTCAACATCTGTAAGCATGAGTCTGCTTGCTCCAACCCTCATCAGTGGAAAGGGCATTAAAAATCAGATTGCCTTTTACTGATAATCATTGTTACCTCTGTCTCCCATGAGTGGAGAAAACCAATTTAAATTAACAGTCTGCTATAGCAAGTCTGGATTTTGGGCTGCCCTGTGCGGGGCAATTGTCTGGGTATAGGTCAGACCATTCCCTTCTGGAGCTCCCTATGCCACTGGTTCTGGGCAGCTCCTCACTGGCTGGGGGAAGCTGAATAGCCCTGCTAGAAAATAATTCCTTTATAAAGGATAGAGAGACAGGTTTCATCTTAAAGACTTTGAGAATTTCATTCTGAGAGGTATCTCCCTGTTAGACAGGGAATCTGAGTATTTAAGGCAGATGCAATGAATCAATCTTTTGGACCCAATACTTGTTTGTACATCTGTAGACAGTAATTTGAACACTACAGAATTCATGTGCTACTGAATCAGCAATATGTGGCTCAGTATCTCTAAAGATCTGAACACTGTAAAAACACTGAGTCATGAGTTTTAACTAGGGAATTTTAAGACTGGAATTCTCCTCAAGGAAACACATTTCAAATGATCAGAGCTACTGTGAAAGCAAAAAAGTTGTGGCCAATGGATGGCTGCAGACACTGATGACCTAGATATAACTAAAATATTAAGACCTTTATGGCTCAAGACCAAAAGTCAAATAGGACTCATTATGACTGAGAGATCAACTTTAAGCAAAAATCCATTCAAATCAATAATCAGAACTAAAACTAGACAGGGAATGTATGAAAAGAATTTCTCCTATGCAATACATGCATAAAAAAGCTGTGTGCATCCTTCTGAAATCACAGGTTTATTTTCATAAGTGCTTCAAACCTGCAAGGTTAATCTCTAGCAAAGGATGACTAATAGCCTTCAAAGAGGAATAATTAGACAAAAATTAGTTGTAGCTTAGCCCATTATTTGAAAAATAATATAAATTCCCACATCTAAATTCCCTAACTAGTGCATTTACTACCCAGTAATTCTCAGGTTACCTGAGTTAATGCTCCAATAAAACATTCAGGCATGGTGAAGCTAAAAAGCATACACAGCACAAAGTCTTTTTTAGATAGTCAGAAATGGTATTGCATACAATTAAGAATGGGAGATGTAACAACTCCGCAAATAGATGTAGGATCTGGTAGCAGACACCTGTTTTTGTACAGCTAAAATCCAGGAAGGCCTAGAAACCACAAGGAACAGCATTTGGTATGGCAGCTCCAAACCATCATGTGTGGAAATAATCATCATTGTCAAAGTTGTGTCCTGCTTTTCAGTAACCTCACATTTTGATGGTATCATGATGTTACTCCTCAGGAGCCTCAATGAATTTGCTTTGATATTTTAATGAGATTATACATTAGGATTGCTATTTTCTTTCCAGAAATAACTATTATACTGCTTTGTGCCCACAAAATAGTGCCTTCATACCTCCACATTTGCAGTAAAACTTCTTTGCTATGTAATCTCAAGGAACAGTGATTTTATATAAACTTAAATGGGGCCTGCTAAATATATATGAATACTGTTTTGCCTCCCCAAGACTGTCTGTTATTTGCAGCATGACTTGTATGTTATGAAATGAATAGGGAGAACCATGTTCCTATCCATTACTCAGGTGCTTCATGCTGTAAATCAGCTGGCTAACCTCACACAAATCAAATCATTGAAAATAGTATGAACCTGATTTTCTTTTTTTTTTTAATGAACACACTCTTGAAAAAAAAAATTAAAAACATATGTTCAAACCTGAGATATTGATATAAACAAAAAAAAATTAATACCAAAACACAGCAAAAGCTCAGCTCAGTTTGCTTGCTCGCTGGTGAGCTCAGCAATTCAGGTACTTGAGTAAACTCCTGCTTCCAACAATTCCCACTCTTCTAATTTCCCCTGCTTCCCTCACCTATTAAAAAAAAAATAAATAAAAAAAGATACATTATTGGGACAGAAAATGAGGTTTTCAGAGCCTAGGCCTAGGCAGCCACTCACCCTTGCTGGCGAAATGACAAACACACAGTAGGCTTGTCTTACTCATACAAAAAGGCACAGTCTTGCTTTCAGAAAGTCTTTAAATTGAACAATTGCAACCTGAATTTAGAAATAGGATTTGTGAGTGATGAGCTGTGGAAGATGAGTGAGCAGAAATTTTTTTAGTGCTCCCCATAGTCACCATGCTGGGGGTTTTTACAGGGTGACCATGTGCAATGCTGTCAGTATGGATCTATAGTAAAGCAGCAGAGAAGCCCAGCCCGTGCCTTTGGTTGGTCCCACATTCCTGGTGTGTTGTGGCCGAAGGGGCAGCACTCCATTGGTGTTCCCTGTGCTCAGAGCCAGCTGAGCACAGCACTGCTCTGATCTGCTGGCATTGGGCTCCAGCAGTGTCCAGCTGTGTGTCCTAAATGGCTTCTGGAGCAGATCTGCTCTGTGCTGCTCTTGGCTGTGGATGCAAACGCGGTGACGGCACCGTCAGTGCCTGACTCAGTCTCTTCCTTCTCTCTCATCAGTGCAGATGTGGAAAGGCTGCTTCCTTCTGAACCTTGGTTAAAAACATTCTGCCATCTGAATTGAATTTTTCCTGGTTCACAGCCTTGCCTGATTTTTGGTTACCTTTGTCACTCCCAGGGAGAAAAGGGACTGAGCCATGATCCCACTTGCTGCCTTTGAAACCACAGTGCTACAGGAAAGAGACATCCCATAATCACTCCAGTATTCCCAGGCCTGGGCCATGCCCAGACCAGTTCCAGAGATTTATTCTGTTTATTAAATTAAGTGTTACCAAAAAGCAAAATACATTATCTGCTATGCTAAAAAATAAGGTTGGAATTTCCAAAGTTAAATGATATAAACTGGGGGACTGTCTGCATTAAAAACAGATGGATCTATGAGGAACTGTGGGACAGAGAGTTTTGACAATCTGCATAAATGCTTTCATCTAAAAATGAGAATCTGTGACTGCAGGTATTTGGCTGAGCATAAAACCTCAGGAGCCATAGCACTTGTGGTGGCACTTAAAGACAAAGCACCATATCAAAAAGAGAAAACTGCCTAAAATAGATTTACCTGTATAAGCTAGAACATGTCAATCTGGGGAGAAAAATTAAAACACAAACCTCAACACAATGTAATATAAATACAATTTAGACCACACTTTAGATGAATAAATGCAGCAATTGGTACTTTGATCCAAAGTAGCATGTAGAAAATAAAATTGATAATAATATTACCTTAAATAGGTCTCTTTAAAATTGCATAACAAATGAAAACACCTGATAACATGGAATACACAAAATTTATCTTTAGCAAGTTCAATGAATCTGCATCAAGGTTTATGTGAGGTAAGGAGATTTGGGATCCTTTTTAGTGTGATTGGTTTACCCAGTCACAGTTTTTTCCTGTGTTATATTTGTGGATGGAAAGGTTTGCCTGAGTCCCATGGCAGGAAAGCTCTGTGTGCAGTTCAGAGCTGCCCAGTGGAGTGAGCACCATATCTCTTTACTTGTTTATTAAAATGAACTCTAGAAGCATGCATTGCTCAGAGTCAGTGTTTATTGACTTTCAGCAGGGCTGTGTAAGTAATCAAAAATGTTTATAACAATAAGGAAGCCATGTCCAGCTATAGGGTGTGGATAAAAAAAATCTTATCCTCTTCATCTTCTGTTGGTGACCCTGGATTTTGTTCTCTCTCCAGATTACTGCCTTTAGTACTGATGGTATTTAATACATTCAGGCTACTGGCAGATCTTGGTGCTTTCCATGCCAAGTCAAATAAATTCAGCTACCATGCCCAAAAGATAAAACTACTTGTACATTTGTCATCAAATAGCACTTCTGGGATCCATTAATATGGAATATGAGTTTCTTCTCCATTAATGCTGAAGGGCTTATTAGAAATTGGACTCATACAGGAGCAGATACCAAACTTTTCCTTTCAAAAAGAAAGTTTATTATTAAGACCTTAACATTAGAAGCCAAAAGTATTTATAATATACTTTGTGCTCACTCTCATAAAGTTTTCCTGAATGGCTGATACAGAACATCTCATCCAGAAACACAACTTAGTTAATCAAGAAATAAAATAACATTCACTTTTTCTTTTGTAAGACATGGCCTTTAATTGCTGATCACTTTTGGCTTTCCTTTTTCATCTGATATTATTTATGTTT
Organism: Peucedramus taeniatus; assembly: GCA_013400575.1. Classification (NCBI taxonomy): domain Eukaryota; kingdom Metazoa; phylum Chordata; class Aves; order Passeriformes; family Fringillidae; genus Peucedramus; species Peucedramus taeniatus. The sequence goes on along the minus strand of WBNO01015717.1, from coordinate 179,118 downwards.
TAAATTTGGTTACATTTTAATGAAGTTTTGAGGTTTGGGTTTTTTTTTTTTCCACGTTTATTTTTGAATAATCAAGGAGTTTCTGTACATAAAAAGTTTGAAGGAAACCTTTGGTTTTTACAAACAGTTCATCAAAATGCTGAGAAAAAAAGTCCAAACATTGTGTCTGTGACATAGTATAGACAATGAAGCAGAACAGTTGATACATACTTGTAAAAATGAGGCGACTTTCAAAAAAGACTGTTGAAATCTCACAAAGAATAGAGAATGAACTTGAATAATAGCAATGATGACACATTCCCAACAAAGCCAGGACAATAGTTGAATAGAGCAGTGGCTCTTAAATGTAATATGAATTATGGCAAAATGGCCTAAAGTTGAATATATGGTATTGCTGATATTAGTTTAATTCAGCTTCTTGGAGGATTATAGCAGATTTCATTGGCAGACATAGGAAAAGTAATATTTATCATGTAAAATAAAATTAATGAGGTGTTTGACTTGAAGAGCTGAGTTCTGCAGTCAGGTTCAAGACAATGGTCCATGTAGAAATGTAAAGACCATGGAACTCCACCTGACTGAACACTGGGATGCAGAAGTTTTTTTCCAAGGTGTTGGCTTAGGAGTGGCCAATGAACTTTATATTCTGTAACATCTGTGAGCAGCCTTTTGGTAGCTCTGTGAAGTTTTGATATCTTAGTGAAACCAATGAGAAACTCTTCTACAGTACCTTCCACACACACAAAAATAATGCTTTTGTTGTCAAAGTCTGGGAGTTGGAGTCCCTGTGTGTGAGCTGCAAAGTTTAATTGTCCTTTTTTTTACGTTAAATGCTTACTTTTATGATACATTGTTTCAGGGAAGGCAGCCTGTGTTGCAAATATTCCATATATATGTCCATTCTTGCTTTTTTTAAACAAAATCTTTACATTGATCACATTATTTACTTTCTTGTGTCTTGCAGCAGGTTATTTACATGGTCAGAATATTAGCATAAAAATATGCAGCTTTTGCAGAAATAAAAAAGCATTTCTGTATATCTGAAATATTTGTATTTAAATGCTGAACACATAGATGTACTTATAGGGATTCTTTAAACAGTAACAAAGGCAATTGCCATAGCAGGGATCCTCTACAGACAAATTTTCTGTGAAGATGAGGTAGATGCAGTTTCCTGGGAGTAGGCAGTGAAATCAGTCACAATACAAGGTATAATGGAATTAGGATTCTTGAAAAAATTCAAGGTGTGTTAAGGAAGGAAATCCTCGAGACTGAGACTGTTCTGTCCCCGTGCTGTCAAGGCATCATCAAACTCAGAGCTTTGCTATTCAAATAAAATCTGTATAAAGAGGAAAATGAGCTAATAGGGAACTCTCTTAAGAAAGGTACAGTAATGGCACAGCTACAAACTGCAAGTGCTGAGGATGAAATGCAGGAAATTTCTGTGGCTGGATCACAGGTGACAATACAGGAAGAAAGTCTGGAAATGGGCAAATTAAGCCAGGAACAGATAAGTAGAGATAAGTATTCGTGGACAAAGCAGAAAGGACAAAATAAATATAAAATGAGGTACAGCTGGCAAAGGTCATTAAGATGAGCAAGAAAACATTCTGTAAGTACCTTCAGAGAGAAAGGGAGAAGTCAGGGAAGAGCTGGTCAACTAGAGTAGAGAAGTTGTTAACAATAGTCTTCAGAAAACATGGTCAGCTGTGGTCAGACAGCTAAGGCAATTAGGGCAAAAAAATGTAAACTCAAGGTGTACCACAAAATATATAAATAAGTAAAGAATACTTATATTTATTAGACATTTGAAATAGTTTGAACTGTGAGAGATGAAATGGGAAGCATAACAGTAAAGTTTCACACCAGTTCTTTGTTTTTATGTTTCAAACACAGCGAAAGGAAATCCAAAGTATTGTCTAACAACAAATTTTACTTCAGCATTTGGAAAAATACAGAATCACATAAAAAAGCTATGTATTTTCTGTAAAAATAGAAAGGCAAGTAGCACTCAATACATCATGTCCAGCCATGAATGCTTTGTGGACTCCTGGTCACTCCATCTCAGAGGGGATTTAGTGGAACAAAGCTGATCAAAAGTTTGAACAGCTTCTATAAAATAAAAAAACAGGTTCTATAAAATAAGGCGATTAACAGAGCAGAACAAATAGATTGGAAAATAGATGATTTAGGCAATCTGGAAAAAGCCTATAAATTCCTGGAGAAAGTGAATAGGCATTGATTATTCACTGTTTTTCACAATTCAACAACAGCAGGGCAGCCAAGAAAATAATGTTTAATAGGCTTAAAACAATAAAAAGAAAGCCTTTTTCAGGGAGTACATCACTGAACTGTGGAGCATATTGACATAATTCACTGTGGAGACCAAATGGGACCAGTTAAATTTGTGGAGGGCTTGCCTATCAGTGGCTACAAAACATAATGAATAGTAAGGGAAGCTGTAAAAACAAACATAACCAGGGATCATAAAAAGCTGACCTAAGAAAAATTGGAGAAATTACTGCTGTGCATGTTGCTATTTTTCTTGTTGTGTAAGAAATGCCTGATAAAACATGCAGTTATTTCAGATAACCCTTGTTAACACAGTATTTTTCAAATAGTTTTTGTGTCCTTCTAGTTCTCTGGTAAGTAAGATAGTGGATTCATTACACAGTCGTGATGGACTTGGCTAAGATTTTTTAAATTTTTTTTTGTTTGTTTTTGCTTCCCATACAGTTCTTAATCCATGAAAAGTTCTTTGCCTTTTATTCTATTTTTTTCTCATTATGTTAAATAATATTGAATCCTTTTTACTAACACTTTAATTACTTGTTATTAATTTGTTTCTCACTCAAAAAACCCCCAACTTTTTGTAGGTTTCATATAGTTTATCAGCTTCTTTTGAATTGAATAAGAACTCATAATGGTCTAGGACACACTGCACATACTTAGCTCTTCATCTCTGCTACAGGGTGTAGCAAAAGTGTGACAGAAATAGGTAGAAATGTAAGCAAGCATAGATCCAGGACACAGAGCCTGCAAAGAGGTGCTGAATTAAGTAGAACTGTTTGGCACTATGAAGGTATAATAGAAATGTGGCAAAAAAAATTGAGATTCTGGAAACTATCTTTAGATACATGAAAAGCTGCTGCAAAGAGAAAAGCTGTCCTCCATGGCCCAGATGAATAACATCTAGGTTGGGTGTTAGGGCAAGGTTTTCATGGTAATATACTAAAAACTGCAATACATTGGTTGACTTTTCTACCACTAGAGATGTGGCTTTGGGAGCTGCTTGGACTCACTGCTGCTGGAGGGGAGACAGCTCTACAAATCTACTTCTGAGGATCTCTCTGGGATTCTGTAGGCAAAAATTCATTAAAGCTTCCCAGCAACCTTCCTTCATTAAGCCCTGAGTGGATCCTGTGATTTCTTTCACTCTTTGTTTAGAGATTTTTTTTTTTCAGGCCTTCTGGCTATCCTCTTTTTTAGAAGAAAGAGAAAACACTGCTAAGTGATCATTTGGGTCATGATCCTTTTTTTTTTTAATAAAAGTTAATGAGATTTTTGCTTCTTTGGAGGAAGCTGAAACAGAAGCTGGGATAGCAAGTTTTGAATATACAACTACAATGAGCAGTGAACAATATTTAAAAGAAAACTGGAATGAATGTGAAGGTCAAGTGGACAGGTTAAAATCAAATTAATTCCCCTTGATCTTTTTGTTTCTGGTCCTGCAACTTGTTCTGCTGTTTCTTTTGTTGCACTGCCTCAGCTTTCTTGAGCAACAGGGAAGGGCAGAGTTCAGAGCACATTTGGCTGCAGGACAGGAAATTCCCAGCCAGACCAACCTGGGACCCTGGGCAGCAGCTCCCAGTTAAAAGAGCAGCAGATGCTTTTGGCCAGAGCATTGTGCTCTGCATTGGACATAGGAATTTTAAAGTTTTATCTATTGATTTTGGAAGTTGTTCAAAAGAACTCATTATTCATAAACAATCCCCTTTTTTCTGACTCTAATTCATAAAATGCTTTTAATATTATGTCATGAATTAATCAGTGCCCAACCTTATTTATTATTAATAAACAAGAGGATTATTTTTGTAACAGCAGGCTCATTATCATGTTACTTGATATGAATTTGCAGTGTAGCTTTGTCAGAAGCAGCAAGCAGTGATGAAGATGTTTTCCTAAGTTGTGGATCTGAAGTCACATTTCAGCTAAAATTTTGTTGTTTTAACGCGCACCATTCTTTTAATGAATAAAGTAGCCAGAGGCTGTGGCTGGTGTTATGACAAGATTTTAAATTAGAACAACCAAATCACCAGGAAATATATAATTTCCAGCCTACTTTCCAGATTAAAATTCAAAATACATGGCTTTCAAAGTCCTGAAAAGCTAGGATACTCTATGGAGCTCTTACATTTTCCTTTTGAACATGCAGAAGTTAGAGGTGTGAAGCATCCCAGGATACTGCCAGGAAGACTGGTGCAAACTTTTCAGGTGTGACCTGACTCTATTGTGGCTGCAACAAACATTTAGACAGTGCAGGACTGAGATTTGTGAAATTGCCATTCTAAAAAAATTGAGTCACACAGTATAATATTTCACAGTGATGCAAAGCATTTGTTGAAGAAGGAATAGTTGGATTGCTTTGCTGCAGCAGTTATACAAACTGCTATGAAAACTTCATGCAGATATATATTTTAAACTTCAGTCAGCATTTAATTCCAAACTTGCCTTTTGTTTGAATGGGCAGTTGAGTGAATGCTTCCATTGTCTCAGAAATCCTTATTCTAGTAATAAAAAAGATACAAGCAAATGTACTTTTACTTAGACAAAAGCTAGTAAATTATTGGTCACCCTCAAAGAGATGCATCTCCCTTCCTGTGTGCACCTGCAATATCAATGTTCATGGACACTGCTCACCTAGATTTCCTTGCAAATGGTAGGGAGAAACAGGCAGCTTGTCTGTGGGGTGTTTGAACTCATCAGGACCATCTATGTCACATTAACCTGCTCTGCCCTCAGAAATAATCAGCAATGGAGTTTCCACAAGCTCCTCAACCAGAGTGTTTTACTTGTTTTAGCATTCATTAAATGCTGTCATTACATATAAATGTGATTTATGTCTCACACACATGATTTTGTGTTTTACACAGCTACTTTGAGGTTCAAAGACTGGAAGTCCAAAATACAAACCTGCAGGCATAAGTAGAAGTGAGAACTGCATGCAGGGGCAAGTCAGAGTGGCAGCTGTGCCCAAGGGTCTGTGCTGCAAGGTACCCATTCCAGCCTGCCTCTAGGATGGGTGTGCAAATATAAGGGCCATGACCTTGATTCTGAAAGGCTTTGCCCAGGATACAAAGAAGCCCCAAGGCTTTTCTGCAGAGGCAGAGCAGGGGCAGATTGCACAGGTGCTGATAATGCTCCTACAGGCTCAGACAATGCTCACACTCAGTGATGTGGCTCTCTGCCACAGGGACTCTGTGCCCTCTGCTTGCTGTGCAGCTCACCTTGGGGAACAGAACTGGGCAGGGATGACCAAAGAAGTTTTAACTATGTTGGCTTGTGCTTCAGAGCTCAGGGGGGTGATGAGGCACTGAGTGATGTGCAACCTTCCCCCTTGTGGTGCTCAGTTCTTCCTAAAGCAAGATCAGTGACTCTCTTTCATTTCTCCTGTGCTTCTCAACTTTTATCTGGTGTTTGCATGCAGTGTTTTGATTTCTGCACTCTTCAGATAAAAACAAATGCTCTTATGTCTATAATGAATCACAGTCACATGAGCAGCCTTATGGGAACTGTCTATTAAAATAAAACAACGTTATTAAGAAAACATGGGGAAGTTAATAGCAAGAAGTACTCACTATTTGCAGTACATTTACTGAGCATTGACCAGAAATTCTGGCAATTAAATTGCTTTAGCCATAAGATGTGATGCTTTTCACCAGTTGTCATAGTTTCCAATGTATTTGTATCCCAAACAATGGCATTTATTTATAAACAGATGAAATATTCTCCCTGAAAAGGTTGCAGGGTGACCTGTCAGGTAAGACATGCCTAATGGCTCTCTGACTGGCTCAGTAAGTCCCCACTACAGGCCCTTGACAGTACTCTAAGGCTTTCCCTTAACTTTACTAGATATCAGAAGGGATGGACACAAATAAATGCTTCTGCATCATTTGACTCAACTTCAAAATAGACACACTGGTGTTGGAGAGCTGCCTACCAAAATAATGGTTGCAACAACAGCAAAGGCAGTTAATCAACCCTGAAATCCCATCTTGAAATATAAACTGCTTTTTAAAATAAATCTTAAAAGAAACTGCTAGCAACAGTTTCTGAGTCTCTCTGTTGCTTGTTTTCAATACTATGCATTACATCATTTTTTGAAATCCAGAAACTGAGGAAGAAAGTGATAATTCGAAGCAAACAGAGTCCAGCAGCTGATCCAAGACAGACATCAAGAAAAAAAATGAACAGGCAAAATAAAAAATTGCCCTAAATATTGATCTCACTCTTCCAACTTCTTTGGATTTTCCACTCTATTAAATAAATGTGAGCCTGAGACAACCCACTGCTGCCAGGACCTCCACTGTGTCTATCCTTCCTGGGGATGAGAGAGCAAAGCCCTCCAAAATGCTGCACAAAGTCTGCAGTGCACACAAGGCAAGGTAGCAATTGTGCCCTTTTCCAGCTCTGGAGTACTTGCTTGACAGTGCTCTCCTGTTCTTTGTCAAATAAACTATTGAAGGGCTAAGAGCAGCTGAAGTGGATGTTTCAAATGCTGCACAATTTACCTCTTTTCATGCATTCACTGCTGATAAATATGGATGTTGCTTCCCAGAAGAATGTCCATGTAAGTTTTCATCTTAATGGATGTATATAAACCAGAATATCTTTCAGTTTCTAAGTGAATAAGTGCAGGGTAGCAGCAGTGAAGCAGTGAGCAAGCAAGCACTACTTTGCATTCCTGCAGTGGTGTCAGCTGGGGCCCAAGGCAAAGTGGAGCTGTGAGGCCACTTGTGGATGTGTGGCTCCAGCAGCAGCAAGGTCTGAAGCTGAGGCCATCCCATGTGCAGGGACAATGGGCCAGATCTGCAGCTCATATCCACTGGTGGGACATCAGCTGACTTCATGGAGCTAAGGTTGGTTTATATCTGCTGAGGATTTAGCTAAAAAGTGGCTTTCTGCATCCCTCTCCTTTTCAGGCAGTGATGTCAGCCATGCTCCTGCTCTTGCCTCCTTCCCTGCACACACACAGCAGCACCATCAGTTTGCTCTCACCTCCAGGAAGGGCTGAGCTGGGACAGGACTGGGGGCTCCTTTGGTGCTGCTCCAGCTGCCCAAGCTGGGAGCACTAACATCACCCTCTGCAGAACTCTGTAATCACCAGCTCTGGAGGAGAGTTCAGCTTGGCAAACAGCCACCTCCTAAGTTTGGGAACATAGTCAAGACTTTGAATATAGGATTTTATATTTTCCTTGTGTAATAGTTTTGATTTTTCACCTCTTCCAGCTCTTTGGTGGGAATAAGAAAAGATATCAAGTCAGCAATAAAAGAAAAATAAAATACTGTGGAACACATGCTTATTCCTGGCAATGTTGTGCCATGTATTTCAAAAAACAGGGGTCTAATTTATAGTTGGTTTAAATTAGTAGAATTACAGGACTAAGTCAGCCCTCATCCAAATGAATTCGAGTCTTTCTGTGAAATTCATGGGAGGCTGGAGCAGGCTATTATTTGGTGCATATGATCCTTTTGAAAGAATAAGAAAGAAAATGGTTCAAATTATTTTCACTTGATGCTCTTAAACAATTTGCTTATTACTTTAATGCAGTGGGTCAATGCATCAAGGGGAAGTGTTTTGTGAAAGCATGAGCAATTTGAATTTCAGGATTGCAGTGTATTAGATTAATTAACTGGAAAATTACTGTAGTAATCATAATGGAACTGGAATCAAACCTGCTAAGAAGACTCCCATGCTATTTCTTATTTCTAATGTAGGGTTGTTATTCAATGTTGGTAAAGCTGTTCCTCATTTCCATTGCATTAGCTGGGAAACACTGACAGTAGAGCTAATAATTTACCTCAGAGATATAAAGTTTAAAGTTTGCAGAAGGCTTTGAAGATTTGTGAGGGAATATTTCATCCTGTGACAAAGACACTGTACTTAGCCACACTGATTTATTCTATCAGTTCTTAGTACATAGGTTTCTGGACCAAGGTCAGAAAAGTCAATGATCCACAAAGCTCTCATCCTATCTTTGTGCCATTTGCATCGATCACCCATTTTGAGTCTTCTGATGGTGCTCAGAATTACTCTAAAATGATTGTCCTTTACCTCTTCTTTATACTTGTTCATAGGCTGTTCTTTCTTGGGACTGAAACCAGGCATTATATGTCAATGTCTTATGTCATTTGGAGTCACAAACCCATATAAAAGATCCTTATCTCAAGAGATTTACAGTTTAGAAGGCTCAAGGAAATAATAATGTTTCTAAGGCATGATTCATGCCTTCCTAAGATAGTTGTCCAAAATAGACATTGAAAGTGCCTATTTCTCTCCATTGAATACAGAGTGGGGCTGACTAGTTCAGATTTAAGTATTGTAGAGACCCCAAGTTAGCATGAACAGCTTTCTGCTCCTATATCTTTTCAAGATATCCTTGCTGGATGTATAGTATTAAAAGGTAATTGTTTAAGCAAATGGAAGCTTCATTGTCACTGTGTAAACTGCAAATAACATTTTCCCTCACAACTAAATGCTTATGCCTCAAGAGTTTTCGCTTGTGCTTTGCACATAACATCAAATAGCTCATCTTGAGTTACTTAGGACTGCAGAGTGCTCACTGTGCACCTTTCCTGTGTGCTCTCAAAAGGTGAAAACCTTCTGATCCTCATAGAATAGTGTAGCTGCTAACATCAGAAATACAGCAGTTTTCTTCTCCTTTCCTATTGTTGTGAAATTTTGATTAATAAATTTTTAAATAAATTTGTCTTATTATCTAAAGGTTATAAAAAACCTCATGCTATGAGTTTGAAAAAAAAAAACAAACCCAAGGACTTGAAAGGTGTTCAAGGTGTTCAAGGGTTACCATGGAACTGTACCACACTATATCACAGGTTCAGAGGAATAATTTGCCCTTTGTTTGTTGTGCTGGTACCATTTTGTGTTTTGTTGAAAAAGACATTTTTTGTCATTCAAGTGTGTCTTCCTACATTGGATTTTTTCAGTCTTTCTGACCTATTTTCATACATGTGCACATGCTGCTGCTCCCACTCATAGCATGTGTGTGAGGAGCTGCTGGCACCAGCATCAGCTGCCCCTTGTGCTGCACTTGCTGAGGCAGCACCTCAGGGATGTGGTTCTCTCTGCCTTATTGCTGTTCTCAATAACTTTGAAACAGCTCAGATCTTTTTGTCTCATAGCCTCCTGCAGCAGGAAGCTGTGATTTCTTCATGATCAGGGTGCTTATAATGTGTTATTGCTTTGTTTCCTGGGCTCTGTGTTGCATCTGCAGAAATAATCGACACAAAACCTCCCAAAAGTAATTTTTTAGAGAAATTAATAAGAAATAATAAAATTTGGAAAAGTGTAACTCTGAAAATTTAATAGTTTGTTTTATGTGTTGCAGATATGTGGTATATTCTGATCTAATCTGGTCTTTGGGACAATAAAGGTTAAGAAAAAAATGAGCAGAGCTGTGTCAGAGAAAGCAAATACATGTCCAGACACATCACTGAAGAAAAGTTGTACCAAAGTATTCTGTTAGTCTCTGTGAATCTCCATCCCTCACATTCTCCTCTATTAAACCAGACTTTTTATCTTTCAATAAAGGAGTAAGGTTCAATAAACCCAAATTAGCTAATCCATATATATTTCATTTGCTGCATTTTTTTATTATTATTTTTCTTTGTTCTATACCAGCAAAATATGCTGGAACAGCAGACAAGGATTTCCAGTTGTTCATCAAAATTCAATTTGATTTCTGCCTCTTCATTTCTTTTTCAAGAGGCAGGAAAAAAGTAGGCTTTCCATGAAAAAGCTGCATTTATTTGCAGCCTGGCTACAACACGAGATATTTTTCATGACCAAGTATCTCCTTTACAATACATTTAAAAACTTAATTAAAGTCACATGCCACACACGTCCTTTAGTAGATCAGAAATCCTTTGGTTGGAATTAAAGGTACTTTGATTTCTAATTTCAGCTCTGTCACTAACCTTGACAAAGCCATTTGGCTGCTCTGCACCTGTATTTATCTACCCGTTTACAGTCTTTGCTGCTTGGACTGCAAGCTCTTCACAATAAATACAGTTTCAACTGTCTATTTTAATGAGTTGTCTTACAGAACCTGCATATGTTCCATTTGGAGAAGCCATATGCCCTCTGTGATGACTGAACCCCTATTTCTTCCTGCCCTAGATTGAAAGAGGATCTAGCTATGGAAATTAAAAGGAGATTTCAGCAGTTTCTGTGGGAATTGCTTATGCTGCTGGGGGATTGACATGGGTAGTCTTGGTCAGAGCTTCTATCACACGGATTCCTCATCGAAAACCATCCTCTTTCCAAGGGATTTCTTAGGACTTTTTGGTATTATAAATCTGAGTGAAGTAATCATATGGAAAAATACTTAGGATGAGAGTTCCAAAAATCTTTTCATTTGGTTTAGTGGGTTTTAGAAAATGGGCATTGAGCGAAAAATCAAAAATGTGGTTAGATGCTTATATAGGTTAATTATCTAAGTTCTGTGGAAATAGTGGGAGTGTGTCTAAAAATGAATTTTGATTTTACTTCTTCGCCATAGCTTTTCACTTCCAGTATTAATTTCAAGAAAATTGTTAGTTTCACATTGCAATCATCCACATTGACTTGAAACTTAATGACCTATTTCTCCATAGGGAAAACTCCAAGGCGATAATTTCAAGCATTCATTTACTGAACATGTCACAGAGCCACAGAACAAAAAATGAAAATTCCCAGGAAAAAAATAGATGATCAGTTATTTTTTGTTGATGGGGAGTGGGGAAAGAATCAGAAGCAGACTGACTTTATTGAATGACTGAATTTATTCTTAATACTGAATTTTCCCATTAATGGGATTTTCACTTCTAAATGAAATGTAGATTTTCAGAAATTCTTCTCTATATTCTTCCCTATTATAATTCTTTCTAATAAAATTGTGTCTTAAAAAAAAATTGAAATCAATCAACTTGCCTTGTTTGTTCAGCTACATTACTATTGTTGCTTTTCCATAGCTAACAAATTGACCTGAGGGATGCAAAAAAGAGAAAGGGAAATTTTCTATTCTCTGTTTGCTCTTCAGGGATAATGAGCAAATCATGTGATGCATATTTCAGATTTCTGTCCTCATGACCTCCAACTCCTTTCACAGACCATGTAGACAGCTGGCTTGCTCAAGCAGCTCTCCCTCTTGTTTCTAAGGCCCTGTTTTCAGGGACTTAGTCCCTAAAGTTTTTATGGAAACCTTGGAATTTTAAGTGATTTCTATGTGCTTACAACTAATAAGCATTTAACAATTGTTAATAGGAAAAATAGAAAATATGAGGCAGGATGAAAAGGTAAGTCTGCAGGAATGTAAGAACTAGTACTGTCAAGGAAAAATCCAAAGAATCCAGAAACTACTGTGCCTCAGCAGATTGCCAGTATTATCTGCTTTGTCTGCTCTTTCTAACAGTCCGAGATACATTTATGGCCTGAAGATTTAGAGAACACTGCTCAATTTGAAAGCAAAGTTATTGTAACTGAAGTGACAAAATGGACAATTCCTCAGGGAACTGACCTTTTCCAGTCTAAAAAAGGAGTCTAGTTGCCTTGCTAAAATGTTCAGTAATGATGTACCAAATTTAAACATTTCTTTCTAGACTAAGAAATCTCCTGTTCATTACTGCACAAATCTGAGACTGCAGAAATGTTTTATGAATTTGAGTTGCAAGGATATTTTGTTCCTATCATTTTATGTCCATAAAGCACAACAGTTTTGTTTTTTTTTTTTTGATAGAAGATGCATCTTTGAATGTGTTCGTGTAGCACAAAGGAATATTAGCCTTCAGTGAAACTTCCATCTAATCAGTATTGTTATAGCATTCTTCAGCTGTAACAGCACAAGACATTTTGAGAATTATCTTTACAGGTTAAATTTCTTCTTAAAATATATTACCCTGTACTACTCATGAGATATTCTAGCTCTGATTCTTCCCTCCAAAATTTTTAAGATTTAGTAGAACAGAGGGTAAGGAAAAAAACATTCTTTTAATTTTCCCTGCCCTATCTGGATGAAACCAATATCTTAGAAGATGTTTCACAGAGAAATGTAATGAAACAACCCAAAAGCCCAAAAAAGAGTCTGAAACTCACCCACTTTGGAACAACAGGATGGAGGGCTTCTGCTCAGAGTTTGTTGCAGTTGCCTTGGATATCCCAAGTTTCGGACTCCTGCTTTCCCCTTTTCTGCTGCAAAGATGAAGGTTTCAACCACAAAAATATTGCAGGTTAAGGCTCTTTTTTTTTACTCCTGTGCCTGATAAAGAGTTCCAGGTTTAAATCCAGTAACTCTACCCTGTGAGAGCTGTATAGAAATTAAAATGTTGCTTTGCAAAAAAAAAAAAAAAATCAGGACTGGCTCTCTGCTACAGGCATGCTCTGCAGTTGATGTTCATGGACTGGTGATTCTGTTATAAGCTGTATTGAATCCAAAGAATGTGTTTTTCTTATTTTATCACACTTTGCTTGTGAATAAGAGCACAATGTAGTCCAATTCAAATGAATTTTCACAATAATAGATTACTTCACAGTAGATTAGGGAGGTGAAGGACCTACCTAAGAATCATAGTAAAGCTATAGTAACCTCAAATAGTAGATGGAACACCTAATCAGCTGCACAGTGCATGGGAAACCTGTTTAAATTAGAAACTAAACTGGAAAAATGCTACAATCTTTTATTAAAAAGATTCATGCAGCAGAGCACAGATCCTCATCCAGATGAAAGAGAAAAATTAACATGTTTTAAATAATTGATGTCTTAATAATATTCGGGGAACAACAAATAGTTCTTTTTCATATGTAGATATTGCACATCACTTTCTAATAAACATAGAATTCTCTTTAGGGCTGACCTCTGAGCTGAGAGTTACTGCTCTTAGCTGGTCTCAGCTTGGACATATTGACTGGTCTTAATATCTCAAATTTCTGGAAGTATTTGCAGTTTTGGAAACTTCAGGGGAGTTGATCAGTTTTTAAATGCTTTATAGGCATAATGAGGCACTTTATTTTTTCCTGTAACTTTACTCAATTTGCACTATTTGGATATATAATTATTATTGTTGATAAAACCCAGTGTTACCAATAGTCAATATAAAGTGGAATCCATTATTCCATTGCCATCAATAGATGTGGAGATTAATTTAACAATGTGGTGTGTTGTGGATAGTTTTTGCCTTAAATTCTTAGAGGAAAGGTAGAATTGTTACATCTAAAACTTAGAGACAAACAGCAAATATATTCCATTATTGAAGCCTAGAATGTGCCTTCAGTTATTTTGAAATCACTCTTATGTCACATGATGCAGAAAAGCAAAATATTAATTTCACAAATAAGTTTCTTTCTCTTTGGTTGTATAATGAAATCATTATTTCCTTCACTCTTACACATTAGGACACATTACAGTTCAAAGGAGATAGAATTCTTTACTGACTTTTTAGATAAAAGATTTCAGGCACATCATTCTTCTTATAATTTAACTTGCTCTAATTTAGCAAAAACCCTCAAAAATATTGAAATATTTGACATGGTCCAGAGATCAGACAACAACCTCATATTCAGTACATTATAGCTCTGTTCTGTAGGAAACCAGCATGAAAACCAGTCAAATGAACCTTTCTCTAAGGAATGGTGATTCTGTTTTCCTCCTCTCCTTTTCTTCAGGACCTTTTACATCTAAATTAATCCATAAACCTCTAAAATATCCTGTCACTTGCACATCAAACCAAAATTATCAATTAGTTGTTTTGAATCAAGAGTGGATGCATTTCTTTGATCCCTAATACTGTGAATATGAAAAGGCAGTAATCATCTGGATGTTCCTAGATCTATATATCTCAGTGGAAAACACTTTTTGGCAACCTGTGATGGATAATGTAACCAAAAACTTTTCAGTCTGGAATGAGGAGGGAATCCTCTGTTGCAAATATTAACATTTTTCCCTTCTTTTATATTTGACAGCTCTATTTCATACATTGTCTTGCTAGGAAGTACATCAATGCTGCACATAAATAATTAATGAGTCATTTTAATAATTCAATACAGAAAATACAATATAAACATTTAGAATTAATGCAGCTATTTTTCAATGCAGCACACTTGTGTATTGCAGAATATTAGAGAAACTTAATATTCTGGTGTTTACTTGAGGAAGGACTTTTGGTATTTTATTATGTGTGAAAGGTAAAGACAGTAAGATAGAAAAATTGAAGCTGGTGCAATTGCAGTAGCAAACTAATCCTAATGTGCTCATGTTCCATCACAGTTGTTTCAAAAGCACCTCATTAATTATAATTAGCAAATGGAAGACTAAAATCAGAAGAGTGCAAAAAAAAAGGTGTTTGTTGAATGTCATTATGGAGAGAATGCTACACTGGGTTTACAGCTGGAAGTTTGGTCAGACTCAGCCTAGGAATGAGAATAAAAATATTCCCCAGGTACCCCATCAGGGCACTCTGCACCTTTGGGGTAGGTTTTTGTATTGCAGCTACTGTGATGCAGATACTTTGAAGGATCTAAGTTTAGTTTCTGTTATCCTGGGAGCTGGGCCATTGGCAAGCAGCCAGGACAGCTGATGTGCTCCCCTTTGACTCATTCCACCACAAATAGTTGAATACATGAGCCCAGAATGTGCTCATCAACAGCCACAGGGACAGGAAGAAATTCTGACCAGGCCAGACTGATGGTGGCTGGAAGATTTTTCTGCCTTTGCCCTAAAAAAGGAGCCTTAAGGACTTTGTCACATGGCTGGGGATGGCAGGCTTTCATCAGCACCTCTGGGACAGGGGCTGCTCAGCCCCCTCCTAGGAAAGGGGACTCTGACCCTCCTGGAGCAGATTCCCCTGCCTTTTCCCCCAGGAATCCAAGACTGAAGCAATGCAAACCTATATTACCTGAATGCTATATGTGGTGATTCTCCTCAGCCCCTGGGCTGGACAGGGAGCTGCACCTCAGGCTAAGTATGTGATTAGGAGTAGTGATTAGGGTGGTTATCAGCAGAACAGCCTGAAGATCAGTTGAACTTCAGTGTTGATGTCTGTCTTTGCCAGTGTGCACAAAGTAAAAACTTTCCATCTGTTTATAATACTTCATATGCAGCTGGAAAACATAAGGAATGGTCATTTGCAATAATAATAATTAATAATAATACACATAAAGGTCATTTGCAATAATAATAACACCTCACTTCATCCATTACAAAAATTTGGATTAATGAAACCTGAATGTTAATTGGTGGAGTGGTACTCCAAATCTGTAATGACTACAGCAATTGAATGAGACCTAATTGTCCACTTTAATAGCATTGCCTCTCAGGCAGCAAGTCTCCAGATACTGGGAATGAAAAATGGAACTATGAAAATCATAAAGGCATTACTATGATTTTTTTCACATCTAGTTTGCTTCAACATTTGAGTTCTAACACTTCATATATCTATATAAAATATAGCTTTATTTGTTTCTTTTTAAGACTGCAGCACAATTTATTTAGGTCTGCTCTTTCAGCACTTCCTATGTATTGTGTGTTTGTGATGTCCCCAGACAGGACATGATGCTGCAATGTACCATTTTAGTGATTGTGAGAACAGCATTTTTGGCACTGATAATAAACCCTGATATAGTGCATCATGGTAGTTGTCACCTTTTGGATTTGTCACAAACTGTAGACATTGGCTTTATGATTACTAAAGAGACAAAGCTATTTTGTGGTTTGTAAAACTGTTAAAGCTCAACTACTGGATTTGTATTTCAGCCTAGATTCACCTGCTAGGCTTTTCTCTTTCTGTCTCTGTTCATTTCAACAAGTAATAGGGGGTGTTTTCCCTGCTCTTTGAATCTTTTCTTCTTTCTCAATAAATTTTCAGCTGTCTTCACCTGAGTTATTTCCTATCTACTGTCTGAATCTGACTTGTTTTTCTATATGGACACTGATCACACTTTTTATTTTAATGAAGTTAATAAGCAAAATCCTGGGAGACATAAACAGTGCCCTAAGGTAGGAAGCAAGTTCTTCAGAAGTCTGAGGTTTACAGAATATATGATTTTGTCTGTTTTATCACCTGAGGAATATGGTTGAAAGGCTATATATAAACAAAAAAAAAAAAAAGATAGCTCATGTTAGCGTAGCTCAGATAAGAACAGCAAGCAAAAGAAATGACAGAAAACCCTGATGATTCTGGAGTAATAGGAAGAGTCTGAATATGAGATAAAATTAATATCTTGCATGTAAGATAAGACTTAATGATTTATGTTATTTCATATTAGCAGATTGTTTGAAGGACATCAGACACATGTATACCACATGGATCTGGAAAAGTAGAAAAGTCAGCTTATAATCAGAATTCTGGGGGAGATGATATAGGCACCAACTGTATTTTGCTGTGGGTACCAGTACTGAATAAATTAAAAGAAGAAAGACAACATGTCTTGTACATGTAGTCAGATATGAAGGACACCGAAGGAGTCAATAATTTAAGCATATTTGAAGGAAAAAAAGAGGACCCTTAGAAGAACATGGAAAAAGTACAGAAGACTGAATGAAATTTGAGTTTTAGGATTAAGTTGATAACAAGCAGCTGTGGAGATGAATCCACTATTCAGTCAGGAGTGTACAATCTGCATATTAATTGATAAGTATGAGTTTATAAGTGTTGGAATTTTCTAACATTCCTCATTTAACTTGATGTAGTTTCTTTCCTATCTGTTTAAAAAATGCGAGAAAATAAATAAAAAACAGATAAAAATCAAGCACCCTAATATATGTCCTTGTTTTATGTCTTTTATAATGACAAAGCACTCCAGTATTCTGCCTTCAGCTTTGACAAATATTTTTGTTGCAATAAAGCTTACATGAAAATTCATCTAGATGTTATGGGAAATTCATCTTCGGTTTCATCCCACCATATCAAATATCTTTGTGAAGTCAATGAAGGAGAAAATGATTTCTCTATAGAAAGAGTTTGAAAATCCTTGTGGATGGAAGTAGTTATGCACTTCTGTGAAATATTAAAACACGTCTTTAAATGATCAGTTTTTAGTCCTTTTGTCCTTCAGTTTTCTCTTCAGGCATAAAGACGTGAATCTGCTCTGGAGTTATTTGCTGGTCATGACCTCACCATGTGTTCAGAGTAAATCATGGGAATGCTGCTTGGAATGTAAATGTTGTCCAGCTGGCCAGGCATCTCACCCAGTCTGCCCTTATGGTTTATTTCTCTGCTGAGCTTTGATTTCATGTTCCTTTCTATCACTACATTTTGTGAAAACAGATCTCCTCCTGATGCTGTTTCTTTCCTGGACAGGAAACCAAATTCTTACTTTTAAATATTGTTACTGCTGCTGTTATTAACAATACTGTAATTTTTTATTTAATGATACCAGTAATTAATTCACACACCATCAAGGTATGCACAAATATTTGTGCACAATAACAATTTATATTTCAGAAGAGCTTGTAGAATTCCCAGCTGCCTGGTACATCAGGGATTTGGAGGCATTCTTCAGACAAGAAAAAAAATCCAAACTGTTGCTTTAACAGTATTTTTTCCCTCCTTCTATACCTGCAAAGAATGATTACCTGGCTGCTTGCACCAGGTATAGAATATATATATATATTATATAGAAGGGTGAGGCAAAAGCTCCTTGTTTCCTCATACAGTGCATGAGGAGGTTATCTGATCCTTTTCATAAGCTATATATAATTTTACAGTGGGATTGTGAGCTCCATCCCTCTCCTATGTCGATGTTATGATGAAAATTGCCATTACCTACTAGAAAAGAGAAGAACTATTTTCCCTGTACTGTCAGACCTGGGGGTGAGGTCTGCTCTTCTGTTTCATCTCAGAGATCCCACTGAGCAGCTGGGCATATATAAAGTGTTGGTACTGTTGTACTTTCATCATATAGATTTTTAGCCAGGAAGAGATTTCTTCAGCTCACAATAAACCAGAACTGATATCAGGACGAGGAGAAGGAATTTCTTGAAGGAAATAGAGAATAAAGTTTGTGCACCTGCACTGCTAATGCAGCTGCTGTGTAGATTTTTTTCTCATGTACTCAGTGTCATGTGGAGCACAGAACAGGGTTTGAATAGGGACATTTTGAGGAAATGAAAAAACTCTAAATTGGTGAAACTTTTTCTTTTGAGTGCATTCCTGCTCATAAAAAAACAACTCACAGACAGTGAACTCAAGAATTCACTTTGAGCCTTCATCTTGGAGCTTGTTTTGTAATATTTAACTCCATGACAACATCATGATATCTTTATAGAAAAACTGGATATTTTGACTATTCCCTGCTAAGTGTGAATGACAAGAAGTTCTCCATTTCCAGTTCTTTCTCATTAAAAACATGCAGAGCAGGTGATGCATTGCATGGAAGTTTCAGCAACATCCTCCTATGTGGCTTCATTGTTATGTCACACAAAAAAAAATTATCTTTCCTTCTGTACAGGGCTCTCTATTAGCCAAGCTAAAACAGATGTAGACCTTTGCATTGCTGATGTCCTTTTCTTTAGATTGAGTAAGTGTTAAGGCATAAGGGAATAGGAGTTCTTTTTTGATTCAAGTGAATCAAGAACTTTTTATGAACTAATACAAAAGAAAGTGGCATATTCAGAAAAGAATGCTTTACAGCATTTTTGGAGAAGATTCAAACAGAAAAAACACCATGTAATCAGTATGAAGAAACCCTAGCAGCTATTTGGATACAGAATTTTTGGAATTGACATTTAAGATCATTTTTTTGCCCCTCACATGCTAGATTGGACAGTATAAAATTTAAAACAATATTGGTCCCCTCAAAAATTCCTGACATTATTAAAATTCTCAAAGAACAAGATAACTGTTTAAGTAACTTTTGAAAGCAGTGTAAATACTAGCAGCCATGCACTGAGCAAATTGCATGTCTTACAAGGAAGCAGAAAATGGCAGATTGTGTATAAAACATGCCAGCTGCACAACCCAATGCTGCCAGGTACAGAGGGGTAAGAATTTCTGAAAAATTCAAATCAAGGGTTGATTTGAATAATAGTCCTAATTCCTTTTTGTTCAGTTTATAGGTCATGTGGTGTTGGTAATTAACCTTTGCTTTGCTTGCTAACTTTCTTTAACCAGCCCCATTCACCACACTGTTGAGGTTCCATGGAAGAGAGCAGTGAGTGGCCCTACATTTCTGCCATTGTATTGAGAGGGCATCATGAGAAAACACTTCCCAATGGTTCTGTCAGCCTTTTGCTCTGTTCCACATTTCCTTCCCCTCACTGCTCATTTTCTGTTTTATGAGCTAAATTGTACATCTGGATAAACTCTATTCATCTCAGCTCAGCTCCCCTTATTTACATCCTCTGCAGAGGTGTACCCAGGCCAGCACTTACCGACCTGGTGCAAAACCCCTGTCTCATGTTCAGACTCCTACCTTGTTTTTCTTTGCTTCTGCAGTTCTCTTGTTCATTACTGAATGCTCCTGATCCATTATATTTTATCCTTTTCTAAGCATGGCATAGAATCATGGAAGAGTTTGTTTGGAAGGGATCTTTAAAAGGTCATCCAGTCCCACACACCTACAATGAGCAGGGACAGCTTCCAGTGGATCAGATTGCTCAGAATCCCATCCAACCTGACTGTGTGTATTTCCAGGGATGGGGCATTAATCACCCCTGTGGGAAACCTGTTCCAATGCATCACCACACTCATTGCAAAAGATTTCTTCCTTTTATTTAGTCTGACTCAACCCTCTTTACATTTAGAGCCATTATCCCTCATCCTATAGCAATAGACTCTACTAAAAATTCTGTCCTCATCTTTCTTATAGGCCCCTTCAAGCACTGGAAGGCTGCAACAAGGTCTCCCCTTATATAACATGTCAGTTATGGTAAATATGATGCATGATTACTCTGCTTTCTTTTTTTCCAGGCACTGATCTCATTATGAAGACAACAAGCTACTGCTTCACGATGACATTAGTAAATGAGAACATAATGGCAAGAGTAGTTAGTCATGTCACACTGTAAAGAAAGAGCTAAAGGAAAAGCTGTGCATAGCAGTGACAATGAAAGATTAAATATTTACTGTATTGTGAGCAAGAACAAAATATTTCTGGTGCTGGGACTTACTGCTTGAAATAAAAAAATAGATTTTGGTACAGTAAAAATACTGTCCTGCCAAAACACTTGTACTGCTTTACTCATTAAATAAATGTAACATTTTAAATTATTTTGTAATGGAGCGTAAAAATAAAATAATTTTGCTTCAATCACAAACTGATTACCATACAAGGGAAAAATTCTCTTTTCAAGCACTATATTTATTCTATGATACATTAAAGTGCCATTGGAGCCAGCATTTTCTTTGTTCTAATCTGGTCAAAAATGTGTTTAAAAAGGAACACATTCGTTAGTTCACAAAATGATTTAAAAAGGAACATCCTTGTCATTAAGAAAAAAAAAAAGCCAAGAATTCAAATACTAAGATGATGTTACTTGGGTCAAAAAGTCAGAGCAATGTTGATTTCAAAGTACATTAAAAACAATGAAGATCGTTTTTATTATAAAAGGAAAAATAAGACAAATCCAAAGTGCTGAATCCACGAAAAATGGAATATTCATGTGCTTGGTCTTTTAAAATATTTTTAATAAATTTTCTAGAGAAAACCAGGTAGATTCTTAAAGAGGATCATAGTGTATTTAAACTGGTCACCCACCAAAGCAAACCATTTGAGCCCTCTTACATTTATACCCAGAACAAGACACTGCACTGCTATAGAGAACTTTGAAAACATAAACCATGAACTGTTAGTGTTGAGCAGCCTTTAGCACCCCCTAACAGAGACAGTGCCTCCTGACACATGTGTGTATGCAGGGTTGTAGTGACAGGACAGGGAGCAATGGCTTTAAACTGACAGAAGGTAGGTTTAGATTAGACATCAGGATGAAATTGTTTACTGAGAGGATGGTGAGACACTGGAACAGGTTGCCCACAGAAGCTGTGAATGGCCCATTCCCTGGAAGTGTTCAAGGCCAGGCTGGATGAGGCTTGGAGCAGCCTGGGATAGTGGAAGGTGTCCCTGTCTATGGCAAGATGTTGGAATTAAATGAACTATAAAGTTCCTTCCAACACAAAGCATTATGAGCTATATCTAATCCAAATGACTTTTCCACCTCCAAGGTTCCCAGTTTTGAACCAGGGCCTGCAGCATAGAAAGGAAATCTGCTAATCAAAGCAATTGTACTATGCCCCAGGCAGGGTTAGCACATGCTGCAGGCATGCATGGTCTGTGTGAAAGAATATTCAGTATATATATTATATATTCAATATTCAATATATTCAATATTTCCAGCACCTACAACATCCTTTTATTTGGATGGTACGTTCATGGCCTCCACTACAAAACAGAATGTGTTTCTCAGCAGGAACTTGAGAAAAAAATCAAGTGTGGTGGGTTCAGCCACTATTTATGAGGAGTCTTAAGAGGAGCAGCCAAGGGAAGTGGGAATGTTCAGCCTGGAGGAAAGGCAGCTCAGGGGACACCTTATTGCTGTCTACAGCTACCTGAAAGGGGGGTGTAAATAGGTGGAGGTTGGTCTTCTCTCACAAGTAAAAAGTAATGGGACAAGAGGAAATGGCTTCAAGTTGTACCAGGGGAGGTTTAGATTGGATATCAGGAAAATGTCTTCACTGAAAGCATTGTTAAGCATTGGAACAAACTGTCCAGGGAAGTGGTGGAGTCACTGAGCCTGAAGGAATTTAGAAGATGTGTAGATGTGGCACTTAGGGACATGGCTTGGCAGTGGCAGTCTTGGCAGTGCTGGGCTGTATTCCATAATCTTAGAGATGTTTTGCAACCCAAATGTTTCTGTGATTCTGTTTCTTGTCAGTGAATTATATATCCAAGAGCTATAAATATTCACCTTGTTCTCTTCCAGCCTTTATCCAAGTAGGCTATGCTTGAACTGTATGCCCAAAATGAAATTCAGGACTCCAGATAAGCAGAGTAAGATAATCACTTCATGTGACAGTGCTGTTTTGGATTCAAGTACAATGTTGGACTTCTTTTGCAGCCTCAAAGCTATTAGATTTCTCTCCAGTGTGAGAGGCACTACTATATCTCAACCTGAGACTGCAGTACTTGATTAATAATTTCACATCCTGTGTTCCTGCTGTTGTTATTCTTCTCAAAGTATGAAACTTGGCTATAAAATTGCATCCTTGCTTTCCAAAATATTTCTTCTATTTTTCAAAGTCATTTGGACTGTCTCAAAACATACTTTCAGTCCCTCTAAACTGGATAACATCTAAAAATTTAACAAACTCACTCTTTTTTCCATCATCCAAGTAATTAATGAAAATATGGAATAGTATTCTACCCAAACCAGAACTGTGAGGAATGTAATTGGGTATGTTTTCCATTTTTCCAGCACACTGATTATTATTCATACAATACTGCAGCTGACCCATCTGACTGACCCTGTGTTAGCTTCCTCTAGTCAACACCACCCTAACATGCTTTAAGTGACAAGATGTGACAAGACCTCTGACATCCTCTGCCTCTGCTTCAAGCAGACTGAAAAATTTATTTATGACTGGAACAGACAGTGTTCTTCAAGCAGGTGTTTTCCTGCTATACTGAGGAAGATACAGAAGCCTCATGAGCTGTGGCTTGATATGGAATATAAACCACAAGGCTTTGTGTATCTTGGGCTGTGACACAGAAAATGCATCAGTGCTAGTGAAGGGTTAAAGAAATGACAGGCTTGTCACACAGGGTTTCAAAACCACTTTAACAAAGTCATCTGACTCATAAAATAGGAGTTGTCAAGCATATCACAAGTCTTGTGCCCTCAGAAGTGTTCATCAGCCATGAGCAGCTTGGATTTTTGGAACACATTGAAAACTAGGAATTTGCTCCTCTACACAGAAACCTAAAAATGGCTGCTGCCATGAGATCAGGCAGATGTCTTTCAATGACTTAGTTAAGACCTAAGATGAGTTATTCATCTCATCAGGAATTTTTCTATTCTTTTTGTTATAAGAAGAACTCAGTACAACATGGAAAAGCAAGTTCAAGGGGGAAAAAAGCATCTGCATTCACATGAAGATCAATTCAAATGATGTTTCTGCAAAAAATATTGTTTTCTTGAAATTTAATTTTTGTACTTGTGTGTTTACAATAATGAGGTAGTGGTAACAATTTTTTTCTTCTTCAATGCCAAATATTTTTAAAAAGATAATTAAGTTTTCAAAAACAAAAAAGAAAAAAAATGAATTAATGGACACTTAAAGAGTTTGTTGTAATTCAGTGTAGAGAAACCTTAATGAAAGCCTTCCTTTTGTCATGCTGTTTGTGCCATATTTAGATCAGATGGACTATTTTACAAGTTACTTCTGTTAAGAGTTCCAGGTTACAAAATGAACAGAAGAAATTCAGGTCACCCATCGTGCAGAGCACATGTATGACCACCCAAATAAAAGCATAAATGACACAAATAAAAGCGTAAGTGACAGTTGCTGAGGGATGTCAAAACAATGATGTGAACCTTTCCTGCAGTAAAAATACCACTAGACAGACAGGCATACTTCTGATTCTAAAGCTGAAGGACAGTAGTAGTGGATACTTCAGGTTTTTTTAATAGGGCTTTAGAAATGTCATTGCCCAACAGTGAACAAAATTCCCTTGGTGTAAACAAAGAGACAAAAAATAAGTAGGCTTACGCTTAAAGACTGAAAGAACCATTTTTTTCAATTCCTTCGGTTAAATTGAGAATAGAAACAGACACAGGTTTAGCACATTACAGCCACTGTTCTTCAACAGGTAAACAGGATTGGGAAAAGAGAGAAAATGTGACTAGATTAACAAAGGAGACATTAGCAGGGGATTTTCTCCTAAGTATAATTTTGCACTGATTACTGTAATGACCAGCCCGGGGACAGTGATTGTGATTTGTAATACAAAGCATGTGCCATAAATAGCTCAGATCTGAGACACCAGGAGACATTCAGAGTACTTGACAACCTGTCTGTTCGACAGACCATCAGGATGAGGCTAAGGATTAGCTGCAGAAATTTATTATCCTGTTACTGGCCTTAGAAGATTTGCACCCAGTAACTTTAGGAGAGATGGTTAAGGACTCTCTGGCTCCTCCACCCTCAGTCTCAAGTCTTGGAGCACGAAGGGTCTGGAGCACTGCAAGGAGGCAAATGCTGCAGCAATGTAAACAGGGGGTTAGAGGCAGGACCTTAACTATAATTTTTAAACAAATTATCTAATAACTGTTAAAAAACAATTAATAAACTACTTAAAAGTGGATGATGTACAATTTATTTTAAAATTTAATTTGCTACTTCTTTATAAGTTTGAGCTAACACAAGTTTGCAAACTTAGAATTCCGTGATGTATTTACACTGAGATTTATAATAATTTTCACTAAGAATCAAATCTACCTAGACTAAGAGCAAGGCAACTGCTATGCCTCAACATGCATGTAAGTTGGATTTTTATCAGGGTTTTTAAGAGGCTAGTCCTTGACTTCAGATCATTGCTGATCTGGAAGAAAATCAAAAATTGCTGCTGACAAAGTTCATGGAATACACAAGTAATGAGAATGATAAGTAATGGTGAGGATATGTTACAGAAAGAAACCAATCACACTAATTACTTGATAAATCAGGCTGCAAGCAATTAATTTGACCTTCAATAAAATTGACTGTAAAATTACACCTTTAGGAAGGAAGAATACAGAACCTGATTACAGCACGGAGAGATCTATCCACATCAGAAACGGCTTTAAAACAGGCATACTGAGACAACTGTGATAATCAGCTGAACCTTGGCTCCAATACAATTATTTGGCCAAGGGACTAATGAAATCTTGGTTGTGTACATAGGAATTTATCAAAAAGGAAGTTTCAAGCAGTGATCCAATTGCCTTTTTAAATACCTACATGTGGAACAAAAATCTGATAAAGCCAGATGCACCTCTGTTCCACAGAGACATGTGCAAGGAGCTAGAAATGCTTGAAATTAAACCTAGAGAAGGCCAGTCAATAAGCACATACTACTAACAGCACAGGCCATTAGTCATTAGTACAGCTTAACAAGAGTAGATAGTAGATAACTTTTCCATCACTGGAGGAATTTAAAAATCGCTAGCTGCTCCTCTGCTTTCTGCTGTAAGCAGAAGTTAATCAGGAAAATTAAGTTTTTTTGTTTTATGGAGGCCTACAGATTATAGCAGTCTTTTTGGTCTTTGCCATGTGCAAGTCTACAGCAGAGCTTTGTAAATGTCATTATGCTCTAAACCTTCATTATAATACCAGACTTTGAGACCTCTGTGCTCTGCTGTACAAAAATGCAATTATTTTTGATGCTCTGTTGATGCAATGCAAATATGACTTTGACTAAAATATCTATATTCTTAATGAGAAAAGATATCTTCCTATTGAAATACTAGGGAGTTCAATTATGGCCTTTGCACCAAAATTTATACACAAATGTACTGGTATGACACAAAATATTCCTAATTTCCCTCTTAAATTTACACATAAATGTACAAGTATGACTCAAAATATTTCCTAATGAGCCTTTAGAGACATGTACATTGATGTAGTCATAGCTGTGAACAAGGGCAGGGTTTTTTAAAGTTCTTTTACATTAAAAAAGAGCAGTTCGTGAAAATTACAGTGTTTTTGCTTTCCTTTGTTGTTTCCTTTGAAAATCTTGGATCTTTCCAAGATTTAATAATATTAATGATGTATTAAATTAGTGTGTCTATTCAGAATAAGAACCTGTTGACAGCTAGGTATTTATCTAGGGTAATAATCTATAGTGAGTGATACTGGAGCTGTGTTTCATTTGAGGCAGTAGTGAATTTGGGGATAAACTAATTAGAAGAATTGCACTGTCAGCAGCAGCACCCATTCATAAGCACATTTTTTGCAACTTGAAAAAAAAAATCATCTCTGTTCTCTCAGAAAGTTATCTTGCAAGGTAGATTAGTTCCTAACCTGTGCTGCTAATTACTGCTGATATGGCTAAGAGATACTTTTACTCTCTGGGATTAAGATGTCTCTTCTGAGTGAGACAATTTATGAATGTCATGCCATAAAAAGAAGAGAACCTTTCAGAAAAGGAATGAGTGCCCCACATCTTAGGATCTTGCTTTCATGGTCCATAATGCCAGCAGTCTGCTTTCAAGGGACAAACAACTTGCATCACTCCTACTGCCTTGTACTAGCTCTAGTTCAAGCCTCAAAGAAGGCAAAAGAGCTAGTAAAACATTGTCCCTGAATGCATTGCAAATATAGACTGCTCTCATCCAGAATATCTGTCACACAAATATCAGACAGGATATTTCACCTATTTCATCAAGTTTCCTTTGTTATCATTTGAAACCTGTGGCTTATTACAGAGAGTAGAGGATATTTTAGAGTTTATCAACTAGATGATTTTTAGTAAATTTAAAAATTGTAAGACCTTTTAATTATGAAAGGAAAAGACAGTTACCATACTAAGAGATAAATACTTGTGCAGTGTGCCAGAAGCTTCCTGAATATATGTAAATATATGATAATTAGCTAATGTTCATGGTAAAACAGTTTCAAGAGCTAGCAAGGCTTTTCTTCATCTGATTAAGCAGTGAATATGCAATAGTAAAAGGTTAACTCAATGTGAGTCTGTCATGTGATGTTCTAATAGCATCATGCTGATTTAAGTGGGTAGGCATCATTTAAAGTAGAAACTCATTTTCTCGGTCATCATTTTCTGTAGTGTCTCACAACATGAGAGACACATTCAGGGAGTAGAAAGAAATGTAAGATGTGACTTGAAGGCAGTTTTCATTTCAGACATAGTGAAATACTGAGAAAAGTCTGATCAGACCCTTTCAATCTATGTGCTGGCTGTCTGAGTGACCTTGGAATATTCCAGGATGTAACTAAGGGCTATTTGAGTTTGGAATTTGTAATTAAATACTACTCTTGTTGCTAAAGAAGCTTCTGCAACTAAATGACATGGCTATATTCCCCCAATGCCTTAAAACCAGGCTAAAAAAAACTGAAAAAAAATTTTGATTTCCAGATATTTACCTAAGACTGTATTTTTCCAATCTCTCAGTACCATTTAATACTGATAATAGATTTCTCAGGACAAAATGAAAGATGATGTCTCAGTATCGTCCTTTATCTGCAGCTTGCATAGAAAGTGCCTAATTTATCCCTGCCTGAAAGGGATAATTTCTGTGAAGTAGCTGTTACAGACTATATAACTGGAGTTTGAACCAAGGGGCAGATGAGTAAGAGTCACACTTACATTAACCTACCTTTCTTCACAAGGCTGCAACTGATCCCAGTAACCAAGACTTATATTTTCCTTCCTATTTTTAATTAGTGTTACACTTATTCTACTTCTTGCTCTACTTTCTGTTTCCTCCTGCATCCCATTTTCCTGTTGCCACTACTCACCCTCCTTCTGTTCCTGTTTGCCAGGACAAATATTGAAAATGGTCTAGGACTGTGTCTGAGAGCATCAGTAAATCCTTTCAGCTTTCTCTACCAGAAGACACATTTCCCAGAGCTGTTTCCCAGGAAATGCCAGGTCTGCCTTTGCTAGTGTCTGTGTCCAACCCCTTTGGAACCTGTTCTTGCCATTTAAATTCTATCCAGACAGCTCCTATAGTGAGTTATAGTTGCCTGATATTGGAAAGTCATTGTTCATATCAGCAATGCTCACAGGGATGGGCTTAAACATATAACTTTTGCCTTCTGGAATCAGGTGTTAATAAAAATAAAGCATGATTTACACCTCACACTGAAGCTGGGTATAAGGGAGCTGCAGAGGAGTGTTCTGTTCTTGGCTACACCATTAAGCTGAGCTCTGTGCATGTGTGCAATGCAGTACTGCAGTTTTAATGAGAAACTCCCTGAAAGTTACTACCAAGAAGCAAAGTATTGCTATGCAGTTTTATTGCCAGATCATAGAATTCATCTTTTTTCCCTTGGCCTGAGCTAAGCATGCAAGAGAATAAG
>WBNO01015717.1:134605-150825 GCA_013400575.1 Peucedramus taeniatus | reverse complement strand
TTCCCATGGAAGGAAAAAAAAAAAAAAAAAAAAAAAAAAAAAAAAAAAAAAAAAAAAAAAAAAAAAAAAAAAAAAAAAAAAAAAAAAAAAAATCGGAACCAAACCCAAAAATACTTCCACCCTTCTGGTTCCTGCAACATCTTTGAAATAGATTTTCTTATCTTGTAGGTTTGATGCTTTTGATCTATTTCTACACCTCTCTGGTTTAGGGCTTCCATATGCATGGATCTATCCCACCTGTACAGGATCTTTCCCCCCAGCCCTCCCCCAGCTCTGTAGCTGCTCTGGTCCCTGCAGTGTAGGGCTTGCATTGGCAATTCTGTGGCACAAAGAAAATTTAAGAGCAGAACAGGAGGTAACTGCTGGGGAGGTCACGGCAGTTATCCAAATAATTTAGAGTTAACCATTTGTGTTTTGTTTCTTGAGATGATGTCACAGTATGGGAATCAGCATCTTTTTCTGCAGTGGCAACTGATGGGTGATGAGGGGGAGGCTGGCAGGAGATGCAGCTGATGAAGAGCCCAGAATGAAGAAACAAAAATATGGCAAAATTGATAGGGAAGAAAGAATGCAGATGCTGCTGTTTTGATTGATGAAGTAAAAGCTGTTAGAGATGCTCTCATTAAAGATTGCTGAACAATCTCCAGCAAATCACATACTCAGCAACCTAGTGGATTTAGTGTGATTCAGCTCCTCTTATGTAGGCCTGCAAAAAGGGAATTGCAGAGTAAATGGACAATAAACAGTCCAGACCTCTGCCAGTGTAATTGGTGACTGAGATTAGTCTCTGCTTCATTTCTGCACCTTGGGATAAAGGCTGGGGGACTCTCAGTGTCTGTGTCTCCAGCAGTGCTGAAGTTCTCTCCTAAGGACTGTGCACAGCTACTCTGAATTCCTGTCCTCCTGACTCACTGTGTGTTCTGGAGCAAGAAAAGCAATCTCAGTGTTTCAGCCTCCCCCACACCATTATCATTGCCATGCTTTATTGGAACCTTGCAGCATTCACAGGGGTACTGTGACAAGTCATTAATTAATATTTGACCAGAACTCTGGCAATATCCAGTGTGGCTTAAATATTCAACTTTTCTTTGACCTTCTCACAGAAGTAGGAGGGAAAAACAAGATAAGCCATTCTCTGTGGCTAGAATCTCCTTCATGACCTAAGTCTTCCTTTTCATAAGCACTGCAGCTGTGCCAAATAATTAACAACTATAATTAAGTTCATGATAGTTTATACCAGGAAGTATCTGCCCCAAATCCTTTTCTTTTGAGGATAATTTGCCAAGGAAAAAAGGACCCCTTCTGCAGCATTTGGTGGGCTCCATGTTCACTACAACCCTTACAATCCCCTGTTTTCCAGCATGTTCCATAAAGCACTGTCAGTGTTTGCCAGTGCACCTGAAAATCTACAGATGTCTTGATCAATGGGCTGCCATGGAGGTCTACAATGCTACCAAATAATCCACATTTGCCACTAGAAGGTTGCTGATTTGGATTTTTCTCCCCTGTAGAACCACCATTTCCCATGAAGACTGCATGAATGTAGTACTTTTGGGCCATAAGGCACCAGAGTTGCATTTGTTGGAAATTGGTCTATTGGTTCAAAAATTCTCAGGAACTGACTGATACATTGTCAAGACACAGAAAGAGAAGTGCTTTCAGGAACACAGACCCTTACTTTATTTCATGTTATCTCATGGAAGAATCATGGGAATTTAATTCTATTAGCCAATTTCTATCAAGATTGCTGCTAAACTTGCATTTACGTAATTTTTAATGATATAAAAGTCTGACTAAACACCTTAGACAGTGATATTTGAATTAGAATTTTCTCATATATCCAGTACTTTGATCCTGGAAGATCCCCACAAAACAGGAAAGTACACTTAACAGTCACATCAGAGGAAGGAATTTTTAGCAGAAACTTTCTAGTCTTTCTTTATTCCTCACATAAGTCCAAAGAAGTGTCTTCTTGTTCTTTTTCTCTTTATAAGTCACCTTAAAATTTGCATCCATAAATTAGAAAATTGCTGTGATATAGCTAATAGTCCTTAGGGAATTCATGCACTGCTGAGAAGATTTCCGCTCACAAAAACAGTCCTTGGAATGATAAATACTTCTGTTAGTGAGCTAGAAGGAAAAAGTAAATTATTTTTTCCATATCTGCACAATTATGGTGGCTGAGCTGCTTGGATTAAATCCATGTGGGAGTTAGCACAAGGCCCAAATGACAACGAACAGGGGGAAATGTCCAAAAGCATGGATCAGAGCAGCTTCTTTCAAAACAAAGTGCTCAGCTCAGAAAGCAGTGGTAGATAAACTAAGAGTTTGATCCTGTGATGTATTTCAGTGTTAACACGCTGAGGACTCTGGAGGAAATATAGCTGACCTTTGTGGCTGCCATGAAAAATGGCATTATCATGGATTCTCTGCTTGCAAATAAATTGTTCTGTCTTGCTAATCTGACTGGTCAGAAAAGCCCATTCCATTACAGAAATACAGACTTCTTCAGCAGCTTCTCTGCTGGAGGAAAGGACACTCACAGCTCCTATGGAGTTAATAAATGTACTTGCAACAGCTGAAAGAAAGAGGTTTCAAAGCAAGCTCTGTTTCAGCAACTAATAACAGATCTTTGATTTGTGTATGTGCCTGTGTTTACATATGAGGATTCTGCTCTCACTGCTACAAGTTGAGCACACACACCTTAGCAATCTTGTTAAAATGCATCAATTAATAGGTTTTTCATTGTACCTCCTGTTCTTCTTTTCAGGCATTGATGCCAGTGATGGTTGATTCCTGCCCTGCAGAGGTATCCAGTGTTAGTCCAACAGGACTTGCTCACTGAAACAATTACTCATATCCTGCCAGTCTCTCCAGTGCCCAACATGTAACCTTAATTTATTCTACAAAACTGTATGGCAATTTTGGCAGCACCACCACAGTGCTGAGACCTTTGAAATGAACCCAAATGAGGTTAAGGCTTCTGTGTCTCTGACTGCTGCCCACTGGAGACCTGGCCAAGCAGTGTGATAGCTGAAGTGAGATAATTGACCAAGGAAACTTTTAGGTGAAAATGCCTTTAGCAGTAGACAAACCACAATTTTCCTTATCTGGAGTACAACTTTACTGCCTTCAAAGTCTAATCCTGGGTTCGAGAACAGGTTGTTGGATCAGCAGGGTGTAAAGAGTTATGTGCAGCTTGAGGCCAGAGTTATCACAAACTGTGTCAGTGAAGCTAAATGTAGTTTCAGAGGGAGAGGTTCGTAGCAAGAGCTTGTGTGAGACTTGCCTGAGGCCAAGAAGGACGAGCTCCTCACCATGTTCCTCAGCACCCTGTTGCCACTCAGTACCAGGGACAGTCATGAGGCAGAAGCAAGCCAGGAACCTTTTGCTGTGTGAGGCTGGAGCCTGTGTTGGAGAAATGCCTAGTGCCCAATGCTCCTCCTCCTCTTCTGCTCCGTCAAGCCAAAATTCACTCAGGCACAGTTTCATCTTGTAGCCATGATGTTCTTCTGGCCCTGAAATTTACTGCTTGACTGAAACTTGTACTGTAGCCAAAAGAAATTTTAGTGCAGGGAAAAGAATATGGGCCCAAGGCTACACAGATGTATTTATTATACATCCAAGATTTATAATTGAATTGGATATTCTGGCAATGTGATAATGATCTGATTACAATTTTTATCACTCAGTGGATCCAAATGTAAAAGTTGTCTCCTCCCTTCACATTCCACTGCAAAGCCTGCCAAGGCATGTAAGCCCCTGTGTGCCATTTCTGAGGGCTTGCTCTCAGTGTGGAGCTTCTGTGTTATCTCTGCCTGGTGCCTGGGCCAAGAGATCTCCTGGCTATTAGCCTAAAACCGAGCCAGTGCCTGGCAGATTTCTCTGAGCTCTCCAGGTACCCATGTAATGTCTGGTGCAGCCTTGTGACCTATCAAGACTTGCTTGAGGCATCTGCTGCAGATGGGGCTTTTTTCTGTGAAAAAGGAAAGGACAATATTTTAACCAAGGCGTAGGTTGTCAGTGATGTTCTAGGTGACAAGAGCAAGAGTAAAAGGGAATTAAATAGAGGAAACATGTAAAATTACCTGTCATTAGTCTAAGAGGACTACGAATATAAGTGTGTTCTACATTGACTGTATTAATATTTGATAGCTTGGATTGGTTACCGTGTCTTTTCACCTGACACCAAGTCTCCATTTTTGATAGAAGAGATAATTAAGATTCCTCTAAATGTTTCTACTATTTTCTTTCAAGTTTTCCTGTCTGAAGTATCTGCAAATAGGAGAGTTGATTTGCACTTTATATTACAGTTCTTATTGAATAAAATAAGTTTATTTCCTTTTCCTAGCTTCCAACAGATGCAAAAAAACCATTAAACTGAATTGAAAAAAGAACCCCTGAAAAGATCTTGTACCCATTACTTTTAATCCCAAGCTCAGCATTTTATAAATTAAAATTATATTTTTCTTGCTTATCTGATAAAACAAACTCAAATACATAGGGGGAAGAGTCCAGTTATTTGAGATAAATTGGAATTCTTTGCTTTTTTTATCAGCACATTGCCAGAGGGAATTCAAAATACCTGATAATCCATTTCCTGTTACAGCGACTATTTTATGACAGGGACATTTTCATCTTTCTGTATACAGGTGATCAGATTTTCCTGTTATCTGTCTCATATTTTAATGGGAGGCTGTAGCTCTCCATGGGAAAGGGGTGAGAAGGTTTCAGCTTGGGCTTTCTCAGTTCTGCTTCTGGCTCACTCCAAAGAGGGACAGGGATGTCAGCTCTGGATTCAGAAGTGTTGAACAGTGCAGGGAAGGCTTTAATCTGTACAGCAAACCTTGCTCAGAACTGCTCCTTGGCTTTGCCTTAGATAAACCCTGCCAGTGGCTACACAGAAATAAACAATTTATTCCAGAGCCAAGCTGGCTTTACACTTTCCTCTGGTTACTAACTTGGGC
This sequence comes from Peucedramus taeniatus, assembly GCA_013400575.1. Classification (NCBI taxonomy): domain Eukaryota; kingdom Metazoa; phylum Chordata; class Aves; order Passeriformes; family Fringillidae; genus Peucedramus; species Peucedramus taeniatus. Next base: position 145,858 of record WBNO01015717.1, on the reverse strand, counting down.
CTATGCTACCTTAAATCTCTGCACACTGCTGCACTGCACAAAACAGATCTGGCCTTAGTGATTGTGATTGATAAATTTCATTTGACATGTCTCAGGTCATTTGCCTCTGGAACTGGGATTGGACAGGTTAGTTTTGCAGGTGTGAGTCAAAGAGCAAATGTCCACGAAATCAGGAGTTTCAAAGGGAGACTGCAGCAAAGCTTTGTGCCTGCATTCACACACCTGTAAATTCTTTATTTTACAATTTTTTCATCCCTGGAATCATCCCTTGAAAATCAGTATTTGGGAAAGTCTGAGAAAATAGATGTTTGTGTTCCAAAAATTAATTTCTGGAAGTGAGGTTGCACTTTGTAAAAAAATAGTAGCACTGTGCCTCAGCTCTGCATAGGCTGGAACATCCAGTACATAATTCTGTGTCTTCTTGATTGTCGTAAATGAGCCTACAGATTTAGACACCAAATTTAGGTGTTGCAGAGTTGTATAATGCTTGTGTGTGTGACAAGTTTAGTCAATTATAGATAATAGAAATTTAATAAGCAGTGAATTCAGAGAGATTTTCGGACTTCCAACACAGATACCTATTTTCAGAAAAGAAAAATTAATAGCAATATTCAGCTGCCAAATCATCATTGCCTAGTGCCAGTTGGGTGCTGTGGGCTAACCTGTGAATCCTCCTGCTGCAGCAGAACACTGGTTTTCCTCTGGAATGGTGTCATATAGCCCATCCCTGCACAGATGTATGACATCCTCCAGGGCATCTCAAAAGGCATCCACTATCCCTATTCAGACAACTGAGCTCTTACTCATTGACTTCACTGACCAGATGTTCATTAGCTGTGCTGAGGGCTGATAAATCTGACTGGTCTGTAAATACCTGCACTGTAGACACTAAAAAAAATTATGTGGAGTCAGTTACCACCCTTGGTTTGTATTTGCTTCTCATAAGAGTGTCAGCTACAGTCAAAAGAGCACAGCAATCTTACTGGGTCTGACAGCTGCCCAGCAGTGGTGAGTGATGCTGGCTGGGAGTTTGTGCTGGTGTACCATGACTGAATCATTCATCTTAATCTTCACTAAGTTGAGCAGAAGTCACAGAACATGTATGATATTTCATCAGATTTCTCTAATGCTGTGTACAAGAGCAGTGAGTTGTTTTTGGTTTTTTCAAGGCTTATTTTCCTGTGGGTTTTTCCTGGCACAGTTCAAGGCTGTGTCACCTCTCAGCAGGACCGATTAGTCTTGTGTGGAGCACTGCCCTGAGACAGACTTGATGCTTCCAGCTCTGAATGATAACTCGAGCATGCCTTAATGGGTAGACAGCTCTACATGTCCATGCATCCAAAGACTGTATTAGCTACTACATCACACTGAGAGCATATGCCACTTTGATGATCAGAATGTTTTTCTGATTCACCATCTTTTAAAATTCAATCCTTCTTCCTGCAGGTGTGAATATAATGTGAATTTTCAGGTGAATCTGTCTTACGCTTATATTGCTCTACAGAACTGACCTTATCTGCCAGGTCCCCATATAGTGACATTAAAGACTAAAATGCTAACATCCTACCAGAAGCAGAGGGTTTTTCATTGGAGATCTGACATCCTTACAGGCATGACTCTGCTCAACTTACAAAGGCTGACAGCAGCTCTGAGTTGGGAAGATTGAATCTTGCTTCTTTATTCTTTAATTAACTTATCCTCTGCTGCACTGTCGAGTTAATATTAATGTGCTGTCCTCGAGCTCTACTACTTACCCATGTCACTATCGTAGAATCATAGAATATCAGATTAGAAGGGGCCTCAGGGATCCTCTGGTCCAAGATATCAACCAGTGTTGGACTCAATATTGATCCCTGGGGACCCAAATGTGACAGACTGCCAATTTGAAGGCAGCTATTTACTACCATGCTCTGGGTGCAGCTCGTCAGCCAATTCCCCATCTATTGCACAGACCACTTGTCCAGACCATAATATAGGAGGAGACCTTGGGAAACCACATCAAAAGCCTTGGAGAAATCTATGCAGACAATGTCTACTGCTGGTCCCCCATCAACTCAGCAAACTTCTACTTTGTCACAAAAGGTTATCAGTTTTTTTAAGCACCACTTTTCCTTGGTGAATCCATACTGGATATTCCAAATCACATGCTTCATTTGACTTCTGATGTCTCCCAGGAGGCTTTATTCCATAACTATCCCAGGGACCAAACTAGACTGATGTGCCCATCATTTCCTGTATCCTCCTTTAAGCCCTTCTTATAGGTAGACTCAACATTGGCTTTATTCCAGTCTTCTGGGACAACAGTCTCCACCCAATCTCCATGACTTCTCAGAGATTATGGAAAGTGGCCTTGCCATGGTGTCAGACAGCTCTCCCAACACCCTCAGCAGATGTTGCCAGGGCTCCTTGATTTGTAGGGCTCAGGCTCCTGTACTGTTTCAGACACTAATCCTTCCTTCACTGACAGTGGGTCTGTGTTCACATCAGCCTGGATTTCTGTTCCCAAGGCCTGGGCCCAACAGTGCTGGAAATTCAGAGGTGAAGAAAGTGTTGAGAACCTTGGTCTTTTCCACACTGGGCTCAGCGTTTCCTGGAGATGTTTCAATCCTCTGGAAGTGCTGTCTGCTCCCCCTCAGGAGTCCCTGTTCTGGAACCCTTCTGTAACTCCATCCACCACTGAGCCTCAGGAAGTACCGTGTCCACCATCTGCCCCATCGAGTGATCCACGTGATCTTCCATTGTCAAACGATTCAAACATCCCTTTCTCCTGCTTCTAGTTAACCTGCTGACTATATTTCATGAAATGGAACTATTCTGTTTTACAAAATATATGTATTTGAATTTATGAAGGTGGTGAAAGTGAGCAAGTACTTGGAATGAAAATATTCTCTGTGATTGTTCAGATAGAAAACCCAAATATTTGCTCAGCTCTAAAGTGAATTAACAGCAATTGGATAGTTTGCCTTCTGCTACTTATATTAAATGTTTCTGACAGATGAATGAAAATGGAAGAGAAATCATATGCTTTATTTTAAATTAATAGTTAATGAAAAAGCAGCCAACTTAATAAGAATTCTGAGTGAAATTTTTTCTCAACTCCTTTCTAAATAAAACTAAAAAAGGTATCCTCAAAATTTTACTTTACATATTTTTACAAAAAAAGGATAAATATTTCTTAAAATGTGTTACAGAATACTCAGAAAAAAATGAAAAAATCAACTTCAATCATCACAGAATGGAAAGAACTTTTACATCTATTTTTTTTTAATCCAAGGTGCTTTTTTCAACATATGACTAAATAGTTGGTTTTAGTTTTATCTTGTCTTTGTAATGCTTAGTAACCATAAATAAATTAAAAATCCAAATATTTCTTATAATTTATTACATTTAACAATCTACCTGGAGAGACTGAAAAATCATTAAAATTTTATGGGCAACGAAATGAATTTGGAATGCACAGATGCATAAAAATCCAAAAAGAATAAACCAAATGTTCTAAAACTCCTCTGCATATAAGATGTTAGTAAAAATACTGTTAGTCTTGACCATAGGCTCCAATGACACTGAATAAATACATTATCTAACCATGAAAGTAAAGCTGAATCTACTAGACTTTTTGTGGAATAAGATTTTTGCTTAATGGTTATTGGCAATTTTTGCCTTGTAAATAAATTAATCAATGCCATTTTTTTAGCTGTGTGAAGCTAGATATGAAAGCAAAATATGAATTATGTGCAAATCAAAGTATATTGCCTGTGCTAGACAATGAAGCATAGGCACAGCCTAAGAGAAAAGGTAGCAGGATTCAACACCTTTGTTGCCTGGCTTGGATCTGCAGCTCCATGTGTGCCACCTAAAGAAATCACCACCACTCTGAACCATGCACTGACACACTGGCTATCTGAGCAGACTGGTACATCCCAGGGCACTCAAAATCTGCTGTCATTGTAATGTCAGGCCCTGCTCTGTCTTTGGATGCCTGCTGTTTGTGAGAGCATCTGACCTAGCAGTAATTCTTAGGGAAATTAATTACTGGAATAACTGAATAACTTGTTCTTACTGGATTGTGTTGGACATGCTTATGACAGCCATTTCCAGGAGCTAAATGAAGTTCAGCTGCTGAACTTCATCTAGTCCAGCTCTGTTTTTAATCTCCTTGTGTAACAAATTGAGTTGCTTTATAACAGATTCAATGGAAAGGTGATGTCAGAATTTTACATTCCATTTACTGGTAGGCAGAAGCTGAGCTGGAAGCAGAGACCTGTCCTCACAGGGTTTACTCACACCAGGCCATGAATGAATGACAGGTAAAGCTTACACCCCACCCATCCTCAACCCCATTGACTGGGAAACAGAACTCTCCCTTTTGCAGTAGTGCATTTTCAGTTCTGCCATCTCAGAGTTCTGAGCTGTTTTATGCTTTGTGTCTCTTAACAAAGCCAGTGGACTTACTCTAGGGATTCTCAAGATCATCTCTGTACAAGAGATTGAACAAGAAAAAAGAAATATGAAATATGAAATAGGAAATATGAAACATAAAATGTACAATGTGAAATTAGAAGTAGGTCTCCTCTCATTGTTTTCTATTCATAGAATCCAGCTCCTGGTTTATGATATACTTCTATAGCAACTAGAAGATTTGATTTCTAACTGTGATACTCAGTAATCAGTAATGCCATCATGAAAAGGGTATAAACAATATCTTTTGCCTGCAAGCTGGTGGGACTCTTCACCCAGTTAAGCTTTACTTGTCCCTTTGCTTATAATGAATGATTAGCACACTGTAGTCCCCTGAAGATATGTAAGACTTCAATTTACAGCTTGGATCTCATTATATTACCACTGGACAGGCTGTACCTTACAAAGCAAAAAGAGTAAGTGCTGGTTTTACAACTAATTGAACTCAACATCATCTAAGTTGCTAATTCTAATTAATCTAAGTAGCTGCAGAAAGCATTTAAATAGTGTAGCAATATGAAGGGTGTAATTTTGGATGAACTTTGATTCCAGTTGGAAATGTCCTAATTCTGAATTAATTTATAGGGTTACCTGTGCCTTTCCACTTCCAATCTCAAGTCACTCTTTCCAAACAACAGACTTGCCCTAGATGTCTGTTGGGGTGGAAATTTATTGTCTATCTCACATTTGAATACCCAAATCATAGGAATTTCCTCCACTATTTGTGATTTCACCACAGGCACCAGCTGAGTCCACTCCTTGTCATTTGTTGATTCAAGGCAACCCCTTGGATCAAGGCAAATCTCAGGTATTTATATCACAAGAGAGGGGGAAAAAAATGAAGACAGAATAAAATCTCTTCACAGCTGAATTTCATTTTTCCTTTGGAAATCTCATCTTTGACCTACTTGTTCCCCTGGGATCCGGACAGAGATTAGGAGAAATTCTTCAAGCACTCAGTTTAATTCTCAGATGTTGGCCATACACTGCCTGGTGTAATGTGGGTTGTACATCCTTTGTCAGACTAGACAAATTGTACTGAGGCTATTGTAAAGCTGCTGGCTTCAAGAAGGCTGAAACTGAAATGTGTAATTACATGGTACAGTTTGATACAAGCTTAACATTCCCTACCTGACACTGTTTTAAAAGGGGACTTAGTTGTGCCAAGGTGATTAATATATTAATCACAGAATTGAGAACTTACCAGAGCTGTCTAATTAAAACAGCAAAATCCAGACAGACAGACAGAAGGCAGATACATGCAGAACTGAGAGCAAAAGAAAAGAACTACTCAGTCTTAAGCAGACCAGATGTTGCCATCAATCTAATCAAGCAGGTTGATTGAATTGCTCAAATTTAATAGGTGAAATACTGTGGTAGATGTATTTGCCCAAAGCATGTATTCCCTGAATAATACTATTTTTCTTTACCAGTTTATTGTGGAAGTCACTAAAAGGCTATTTTAAATTTAATTTTGTTTAAAGAGGAACACTGTTTTAATGGTTGCTGTTGTGGAAACTGTTTTCTCTTTACAATTTTCTAAAAGGAAACAAGACAGTAAACAGATTACAAATTCAGATACCTGTAAAATATTTTTATACAGGGTATCTTCTACTCTTTCCAGCTACTTCTTCCCATTTTAATGATATGGAACTTTTTTTCCTGTCCTGCCTGGAGACTTTTGGAAGACTCTTGCAAGTCATAACAAATGACACTTCAAACAGATCACCGTTATTAAAAGATTTGTTTGCTGGGTAGGAAGCAAGTACACAGAAGACAAAGGAGAAAAAAAAATGTTCACTGAATTCTATATCTCCAAGTATTTCATAACTACCTCTAACAATATTTGTTGTCTCTAAGACTCTATGCACATACATCTTTCAGTGTTACCTTGAACCTAATGAAATCTGTTCATCTTCTGTCTTGTGTTTTGTTTTTAAAACTCTGGAACATGTTTGCAATGGCTGTGCAATTATATTGTTCCAATCTGTTGAAAACTGGCTTAAAGAAATAACATCTGATTGTTCAAACACCATTGCCAAATCACAGAGCCTGCATCCTAAACTGGTGCTTGCTACTTTGGACCACGCTTCCCTTTAGGCATGAAGGATTACCTCAGACCACCATAAATTTACTGAATGCAAACTGAAGATGTAATCACTGATAGTTATAATCTATAACACAAGATAAGGTCATTTTTTTTCTGGTGAAGTCTCAAGGCAGCTGGTAAACATTCACCTGTATTTATTTGTATTCCCAAGTCTGAAGTGCCTGGAACTGGGTAGAGAACAAACAGATCAGTTATCTACCAACCCCTAACATGTATCATCCTTTGAATATATTGTCATAGATAACATCTGCCACTAAACACTGTTCTTTGCAACTTAAATACCCATCCAAAATTGTGTTGAAGTTATCCATATGCCAAGCTTTGCAGATCACACTCGATTCCTTCTCCACTATCACTGGATGTATCTACAAGTACTTGTGCTGTTTCCTGTAGCAGATAAATTATTTTAGTAGCTTTTGTTTTAAAAACTTAAACCAGAGTCATATTTGTTTTCTTATTTTAGGTATATTCTGATATATCTTGGAAATGTAATTTCTTTTACGTCTTTTTGAAGAGATTTTGTATGAGAAGTTTTACAGGGGAAAAATGCAAGACAAACTTGCAGTGAGGGGTGGCTATGTTGAAGTTCTGTCTCTGGAGGCTCTGGAAACCAATGTAATTACACAAAATTGCACAACTTGTTTATGAAAATGATCTGCTGTACACGTCTCTCACATTTTCTCCATAGAGGCCTAGTTAGGATAAAGGGCAAATAAAAACCAGCATGTGCAGCTCTAGGAAGACTTCAAGTGCGAGTTTTGAAAAGATGTGGGAATATTGGGACAGGAGTTCTGCACTGATGCATCTGCTCTGGATCATAGCACACTAATCTGTAACTACCAAGTTCAGTAGCTCATCCTCCAGGTATTTCAAGAAAATTCTGAAGAGGAGATATGGATACAGACCAATGGTCCATCACTATGTGGGACACTGAGATGTTTCAAAACTAGACAGAAATCACCCCACATCACATTTTGAAACAAAATATAGAGCTGGAAGACATCTTCTTAAACCCCTGATTTTGAAATGTGTTAGTCTGTAAATTTCTCCATAATGTTTGTAAATTGATGGGAGAAGACAGGAACTGTTTGTCATGTTTCTGCTTGGGATTTCCTGGACTGAAATACACACACACACACACACACACAAACACACACATGTTGAACAGCTGTCTTCTGTTTGAGAGTGAGCCAGATGTGCTCTAGATATGTTGAGCTCATAGTGCAAAAGCAGGTCAATAAATTTTGTACAAATAGTCCAAATTTTGTGCTCTTATTTAAGGAATATTTTCAGGGCAGAGGGCCTGTTGTGCCTCTTAGTCCCACCCAGGAATCAGGACTTCACCCAACCATCAGTTCACTCTAGATCTTCTCTGGCAAGATAACTGTTCTGCTGCTGTTCTGAGCCAGACTGACAGCTGGATCTCTAACTGTGATCAAGCTGAGCATGGAGAAAAGATTTCCCCAGCTTTCTTTTTTTCGGCATGCTGGCAATGTGTTGCTGGCAAAGGTGTTGGAGGATTATCCCTACATGATGAGAGGGGCAGCAAAACCTGCCCACAGTTCAGCACTTTACATGTTTGGATTACTCTGCGAAAATGATTAATGTGAATTCCTGTGATTAGACTGTATTTTAATACTGGAATGCTCTCATTTCTCCCATTTTACTTTCTGAAGCAAATACACCTTTTTTTTTTTTTTTTTAATTCAGGGTCTAAATAATTTGAAACCCTTTAACAGACTTAGTCAAAGCAGAGGATTCCACAGAATAGTTTGAAAAGAGTTTATTAGGAAGCTAATGGAAACTATGGGACAGAACTGTATTGTTCACAAAAGATTACACCAAGTATTCTTTTTACAAAAAGAAACCAGGAAATGATTAGTTGTATTGTGACACCTCTGCTGTAATAGCGATACTTAATCTGGTAAGTAGCTACTTCAAAAGACATGGAAGTAAGTTTAGAGATCTCACTGTAAAAAAAAATGACACGCTTTGAACCCAATTTGTGTAATTTTTGGAGAACATGGATCAATAAATGATAATCATATTAGAAATAATTTTTTAATCAGTACTTTGGCTCTTTGAAGAAGTAGCTCAATCCCAAGATCAACATATGAAAGAAAAAAATTAGAGTTTAAGCAACTAGAGGAATATATTGGCCATTTAAAATCTATATGGATAAAATTAATGATTTATAATGAACCATAGAAATCTCTGACTGGAATATTAAATAAAGGAATACAGGTTTAAATTAGTTATTATTCTACTTTAACAAAGAATATGCCAGTGATTTGTTAGACATCATAAGCGTGTCTTCAGAATTACTAGGAAGGTCTTACATAGGAGTCAATATTGATTTGGGATGCTCAAGATAATCCTCTTGATTTGGGATATTTTGGGGAGTTAAAGCTAAAATGCCATCTGTATCTGGGACTGAGACCTCCAAATACCTCTCATGAGTCCTGTTGATAGCTGAAAGATCATACACAGCACTTGACACAGCTTAGATTTAAGAATCAGATTTAGGCAGACTCAGTTGTCTTTTGGGGAATTTTTTTTTTACTATTGACTCTACAGAAATTTTGGATTCCAACTTTATCTGCTCTTGATTTCACCTGAGGTAGGTGCCCAAACTGGCACCAACTTCCCTCCCTAAGTGGTATAAATCTACACAAGAAGTTATCTCTAGCTATGACTAAGATGTCATATTTTCTCTTAGCTCTTCTGCCTGCTTTTAAAATGACAAGTTTTCATTATACTTAGGGTTTATTTTCTAGGTCATAGCACATGGTTACAGGAAGACCTTTGTTGGCAGCCTACCTTGTAATAACCAGTGACTGCAGAATGAGGTACTGGAGATGTTCAAGAAAGGCCAAAAGGATTTGAGACATCTGGTGATTAAGTAAATAATTTTTAGTTTTGATTGTTCAAATTTAAGTTCTTCAATGCTTAATAGGAACTGCAGTATAAATGACTTTGCTTTCAAATGATTGGGTACAACAACCCTGGAATCTTCTTTGAGAAGAGATTCTTTTTGTGTGAGATCCTAATTTTTATCTAGGTGTGTGTACCTCTGACAACCCTGATGAAAGCTTTCTTTGGCCCACTAGCTTTCAACACAGAGATACCTTCCTTCAGTCAGAAAAATTCTACCAGATCTAATGAGCCAGCAAAACTCATCTGTTTGTCTCCATCTTCCCAAAACAACACTGAGTAGCATTTTTTGTCTCCTCCCAGAGCTCAATAGGGACTGTGAAAGTAGGACTGAGCTTCCCACTGAACCACAAAAAGGGAAGAAACTTTGTGAACAATTCCCCTGCCTCTGCTCCCTGGCCCTTCCCGACCATACAGCACCTGAAAATGAAGGTGACCAGTGCAGCATAGCCATGGTAAATCTAATGATTACCTTTCTGCTAGGATGGCTCTATTTCTCCTTAGAACCTAAAGGAATTGCCATGACATAAATTGCTATGTACAACACTGAGGAACTGCTCCACACTGATCAATCTAAGGGCAATTTATGTGCAAGAACCATGAAATGAAGCTAAGTTACTCTGGCACCTAATAAGGGAGTGAGATGACGTTTTTCTCTGATTGAAAGCCCACAGCTCTTTAATTATAAAGCATTGTGCCAAACCCATCTTAATTTCATGCATTTTTGGGTTGACCGTAATGGGGATCCTTGTTCTTATTTGAATTAAAATTTTTAGCTTTCTTTTTCATTCTGAGCCCCTTGCAAAGACTTTAACAACCACTCTGCCAGCACAAACATCACTCCTGATTACCTCTTAAAAGGCATAGCAGAAAACAGCCGTACTTCTCTCTGATCAGTGGGGAGGGCTGATCTAACTAACCAGAAGGGAGAGTAAATGATTTAAATTGTTTGTTGTATCATGTCAGTCCAAATGTCATGTCTAAATCTTGGATGCTAACGGCATGTAATTTGCTGATATGTGTCAATGGCATCATATATGCTGCTGCTTCTCTTCTCCTAAAAATTTTTCAAATGCAGAAACTAGTGTGGACATTCAGGGGCATGTCCTAAATTATTCAGCTAATTTACTGTTCTGCCAATTAACTTGGTATTTCCAGAAGTCCTTGCATGAATGTGGATGCAAACCTTCCCCCAATCAGTTTTCTTCCACTACCCGTGACACCACCATTCAATGAATCTCCTTTGTATCTGTGCCTCTCTGAGTGACCCTCGGAGCGTCCCTGCTAGCTGTGGCTCAGGTACAAGCGTGGGGCCCAACGTGAGGCGCTGAACTGTCGTAAACGCCTCTCCGAGAGTCCCTCCGGAGCTCCCGGCTGCCGTGGCACATCCGACAGCGGGGGACACTCTCCCGATGATCCTGGGGAGTCAGGAGGGGGCTCAGGCTCTCGCCTTGGCGGGTGAGGCAGGAATAGACTGCGGTGGAAGAAGGAGTGGACTTCAAATGGAGGGATCAGTCCAGGTTTATTCAGGCAGGGACCTTGAGCCCAGCACGACCTTGCTTCAAAGACCAAGGCCCCGGGTCCGAAAGCACCTTATAAAGGGAGGAGGGAACAAAGATAGGGAGCCAATGGGGAAACATGGGGGTAGGGACATTGGGAAGATGGGGCTCTGGGAAGACCAACGGGGGTAACCTGTGGGAGGAACCCAGTTCCTGAACCAGTCACTCGACACCCTTAACAGAAGTTTCTAG
>WBNO01015717.1:28167-134582 GCA_013400575.1 Peucedramus taeniatus | reverse complement strand
GGTGGAAGAAGGAGTGGACTTCAAATGGAGGGATCAGTCCAGGTTTATTCAGGGCAGGGACCTTGAGCCCAGCATGACCTCGCTTCAAAGACCAAAGCCCTGGTCCGAAAGCACCTTATAAAGGGAGGAGGGAACAAAGATAGGGAGCCAATGGGGAAACATGGGGATAGGGACATTGGGAAGATGGACTGCTGGGGAGACCAACGGGGGTAACCTGTGGGAGGAACCCTGGTTCCTGAACCAGTCACTCGACACCCTTAGCAGAAGTTTCTAGGGGAAGGGATGGGCTGAGAGTGACGGACAGGACACCAGGGAAGGGCTGAAGGAGGAGGCAGGATGGGCAGAACCACTGAAATAGGGGAGAACTGGGATAAACGAAGGTACAGAACAATTATAAAAAGGCATATAAAACACAACACAACACTCCTTGATTCTTGTGTCTGCAGAATGCTGATCCCTGACAAGCTGTCAGTGTCCCCCCAGCCATTTCACTGTGTTGGCAGTCCTCTTCTGATGTACAACATGGGACACTGAATGAATCAGAGCAATTGGAGAGTGTGACAATGACATCAGGCAGATACAGTCTGGATGGCCTAACTGAGATGATACACTTTAGTCATCAGGGTAGCTTTTTTTTTTTTTGTTTTTGTTTTTTTTGTTTTGTTTTGTTTTGTTTTGTTTTGTTTTTTTGACAAGAATCCTTTGTATTTGCTAGAAAAAAATATCCTTTACTGCAGGTCAGATCCTACTTGAAGTGTGAAATCGAGCAAATCAAGGATGGACCACTCATCTTTAATAATTAATCTCCTAATTTAATGCAAAAGTTTGCTATACTCATAACAGCATTTTCCCTTTCTTTTTTCTTTTTCTTTTTTTTTTATTGAAGTGTGCTTTCATAGTTCTTATTACTGGAAAGTACCTGGCTTCTCAACAGCAGTATCGACTCAATATTTATTCCCTTATAAAAGTGCTAACATTTCATCCAGAAAGAGTTTAGAAAGGAAGTAAATTCTCCACTGGATTTTAAGATTGGTTTACTTACACAATTAAAAATAAATGAAAACATTTAGAGTCCAATTTAAAGTCTGCTCTCGATAAAATGCACAGGGATCCACGCTGGCAACTTATATTAATACTGATGGAAGTTATTAAGTGTTTCTTGTCCAGGCATTGACGGGAGATTTTCCTGTTCATTTGTAAAGCAGGTGGAAAGTGAATGATTCTCTTCTCTGTTATGCTCCTGGAAATGTGAATTAGGTGTGGTTATGAACATTATAAAGGAAATACAAAAAAATCTGTTTTTAGAGGATTTGTGGAAAGGCAGTAGGAGTTAAAAAATCAATGGTCATGGCAGTATATTAGACCAAAAAATGGCCTTGGATATTTGTGTTGCAGCCAGTGTCGTCTTTGATAAATGATTCTTGTAAATCCGTGGCAATGTTGTACCATCCCATCTGAGATAAAAAAGTTTAAGGGTTTCTGATGAACCTTCTAAATGCCAGCAAGCAGATCCACTTGGGGGCTATTAACTTTTGTAAACTTTCAAATGGCAAAACATAAATACAAACGAAATATAGGAACAAAACTAGTAGAACTCCTGATGAGAGTAGCACCAGCCTCCATTGCCTGCTAAAGGAAGACATATGTCTGAAATATCATTAATCAGAGCTAGATTAAATAAATTGCATATGAAATGTCAGAGGAATTTCGAAAGCAATTTTGTGTATTGTCTGCAGATTCAGAGGAATGATTTGTGTACAGCTGTTCAGCAAGTCCATTTTCTTACAGGTTTTCAAGCACCTGATTTGATTTTTTTTAACTTATACACACAGAGATTTATTAATTTTACCAAAACCAGAAGTGCCACGCTGTGTTGATCCTATGACCTGACTTCCCAGATGGTTCAGGCTGTATTATGTCCCTGTCCTGGATAGATTAATATTGATGTGGGAAAGAATAGCAGGTAATGTGGGCATTTGCTTCTCCATAGATCGTTCATGTTTTCAGAATCTGGTAAATCAGAATGACACCTGAAATCTTTCTTCTTTACTTATATGTTTGGCTATGGACAAAATATCACTGCTAGAAAATATCTATAAATGGATATTATTTTATGTAAAATGGCAGACCCATATTTTAAATCCTCCACTGTTCACTGGGGATTTACACTTGCCCCATGTTCACTCTATAGCTGCACTCCTTAAGACTGATTGCCTGCAATGTACTAGGAGAGATAAAAATGAATGTCATACTTACCCATAAAGTCCTACAAGCTGACAAATTCAGAGCTGCAATTAATTGTTCTCATCCAAAAAGAACCAGCTTGCAGAGAACAAAAAGGACAGTTTGGTAGGTTTTAAATGAATACAACAGAAAACTTCTCTCTTAAGGAGGAACTAGAATAATATGAATGTAAATAACTTCCATGGAAATAAATTAGGATTTCAAAGACTCTGAGATACTTTGGAATAAACATGGCCAGTGTAATTGTTTAGGCACGCTGAAAAATGCAAACTGTTCTGCAACTTTAAGGTATGGAGATAAAAAAAGAAATAAAATCATTTTAAAATCACTTTTTTACTAATCTTCCCAGCAGGAGACAGCACATGTATGATACTGATTCTCCTGATAGAGCTATCGCAGAAGCAATTTGCCTTGATATTTTCTTTAATGGCCTCTCCGTCTTGTTGGAAATATTCCATTTCTTTAATATTTTATACCTTTACAACGTGTATTTATATTACTTAATAAATATGGAAAACAGAGTCTATTTTTCTGAAGATTCTACTCTTTCTATTCATGCCTTAGAGACATCCCTGTATCCTTGCAAATTGGAACAGCATTGAAAATGCCCATTCATATTACAACCCTTGCATAAAGACTTTCTGTGAGCAAGAACTTCTGAAAAAAAATTTTGGTTTGGAAAGCTTTCAGGATTTTCCATTTCAGAATCATAAAGTGCCTTCACTTCCCACCTAAGCAGCAAAGAAGCAATAAAAGATTTAAAAGAATAAAATATTAGAATAGACTGAGAGCTTAAAGCTCTGTAATAACAAGGTGCTTCCCCTTTCCTATAGCTTTCCTGAAACTTGCTTTTATTTGAATCTCATTTCAACCTGGGGATGTTCAACACATATATACACATGGTGGTGGCACAACACGAGGGTGTCATGGTTAAGGATTTCTGTTAGGAAAGCTTGAGGATGAACTAGGATCATAGATCTGGTAGTGAGATGAAGAAATACAAATTACTTAAGAAAATTGAAACTTCCAGTGAGGCCATAGTGCTTGGGTTTTGGTCATAGATGAAATATTTGTTTTTATTAAAGAACATAAGCCATACACTGAGTCTGAAGTATATTGTGTGGGTAAGTCAAGCCCAAATCAATATAGCAGAGTAAACCTACTCAAAATGTCCTGGACGCTAAAAGAAATGATGGCTGTGCAGTCAAACAGAGAAGAATGCACCTGAGATTCTTACCTGTAAAACATGAGGCAAATGCACATCTTTACTTAAGCAAGGACACAAACCCCCGAATTGAAGAATCTTGTGCTTAGGCACAGGGTAGTTCATGTAATTATTTATCTCATTTTCTGCTCATATGTTCATCTTGTCAAATTCTGCTTTGAATTTCAAGATCCAACAATCCCTTCTTCTCAATACTTGGAATTCACTGGAATTTGATTAGTTTCACATGAGTTATATGTCAACATAAATCTGTCTTGTATGTGTTGCAAGGACTGTTAGTATTGGTCTACATTCCAAGTAAGCAGTGAGACCTCCTGTTTACCTGGTACCTGACACATCCTTTGTGCCCTCTGCACTTCAGCAAGTTTTTCATCATGATCTTGTAGAAACAAAATATGGCTCAGCACAATAAATCAAAGCAAATCAGGAGTTATAGCTCATCTTCACCGGATTGCAATGGCAATGAAAACTGAAGTGTTGCAGTGAAACAGCACTGCTGTGTCTGAATGCAGCACTGCAAAGCAAATAAATATCATGGAGGTATGATAAATACTGTATTACCTAATTGCCCAGCCTTTTCTCTGACTCTGGACATCAGCAGTCCTAAAATACATAAGAACAGGGCAAATAACCCCCAGCCACTAGTAATTTGTACCTCAGGGATCTCCAGGTGCCCTTTTATTTCATAGTTCTCAGTGGATTTCTTTACTTTTTTCTAATGGTTTTCTGGGTATGTGAAAATATTTAGTAGCCAAAAACATCCTAGTTGAAAAAAAGCCCTAACATGTTCATTCCATGAAGAAAGAGGGAGCAGGGTAATGCAGCAGCAGGAGGATTACTGCACTTAGGAATAACACTGGTGACTAAAGCTGGGCTAGGTGAACATGAGTATTGATGTCTTTTGGGGGTTTTCAGCTGTGTCTACTTTCTAGGTCTTAAGTAGCAAATCCAATGTGAATTCTTTCTCTACTACAAAAAAAAAAAAAAAAAAAAAAAAAAAAAAAAAAAAAAAAAAAAAAAAGAATGCAGAGCCCAGTTTACCCCCAGGGCTCTGTGTCCCTGCTCTGGACATATGCATCAACCAAACAATTTCATATAATCTTCTGTTTGATCTGAACACACTTCCTTCATGTAACTGGAAAGTTTCACTACCATTGGACAACAAAAATAATGTTTCTTCTTGACAGAGCCATAGTCTGTACAAAACATAACATTCAGCTAAAGCAGGCTCTCAGTTCAGGTATGTCCAATGAAGGATGCAAGGGGACTGGGACACATTTCTTAATATTCCTGTCTTGGGCACGAGTTGGAAAGCAAATGACACAGAGCAACCACAGAGCATTAATAAAGGCTTCCATTAACTGAGGTGGGGCATCCCAGGTCAGCCCACAGACACTGTGGCTGAAGAAGAAAGCAATGCAGTTGACAGCAGCAATTTCAGTAATTAGTCTGTTGCTGGAACAATTAATAGAGACAGATAGGGGCAAAATTTGCAAAGTAAAAATAAGCAAGTTAAAGCTTTTGGAAAATTTGTTGAGACGACTGAATAATGGGAGTGTTTTGCACTGCCAAGCTGCCAAGGGGTGACACTGGAGCACAGACTGGGAAGAGCCAACAGGCAGAGCTGGACATGGTGCAGCTCAGGATGGAGCTGTAGGGGCACAGCCCAGGGTGCCACTGGTGATGCCAGGTACATGTGGCACTGTGGGAGCCCTGTCCCCAGCACTCACAGTGGCTGCTGTGCACAATTGCCTCACACCCAACATATTTTCTCATTAATGGGATTGGCCAGGAGCCATTTTTTGAAACCAATTGATTGACTCCGTATTTCCTTTTGTCCAGGAAGCAATCCTGTGTAAAAATCTACAATAGGTATCTACCATTCCTTCCATAGACAGGGAGATTTTTTATATGTCTAATGTATAACATATAAAGTTGTATACAAAATTGTACAAATATATGTAAATAAATATTTTATTTGCACATACACAGCTGTTTATAAAATATGTTTACATATTTATATATAACACCTATATTTGAACATATTTCAACTAAACACCTATTCTTAAATGTGTAGGTGAGTAATAAAAAAAAGCAGTTTTAATAAGAGCAAGTGAATGATTGGTTAAATTTTAATGTGAGTAGAAAGTAATTAGACAAAATCAAAAGTCTAAGTAGGGCCCTGAGCTTCAAAGGCTGCTGGAGAAGCCCTCACACCTCTGGAGTGGGAGAAATGCCAGACGGGGTAGTGATGGACAAACATGAAGAAAAATGTGTTATCAGACGTCAAAATTCCTCCCCAGCCCATCCTTTTCTGCCCCACAGCCTGTCCTGCTTCTGCTGGGACCTCCTCTTGTGCTGGGGAGGACCAGGAGCATCCATTTTTGAACCTTCCTGGCAGCCATTGGGTTCTTAGGAGAATCCTGGTTTTTGATGTTGTCTCGTTGCACCTTTGGAAGCTGGTGGTGATTAATCTTTCTACTGTGTCCCACTGCTGTGGGACATTAGCATTAATCAGTCTCTGCCTCACACCTGTTTGCTCAGAGAGGTCACAGTGTGTGCTGGGATGTTGATGACCTGCTACTGGGGGCCTCACCAACACGTGTAATTTTTACAATCCTTCTCCTGCTGGTATTTTACGTCCGTGTGTTCACATTCCCTCTACACTCATATCAACATAAAAATATTTCCAACAGCTTCCACAGCCATAGAAGATTCCCAGGTTTCTATTTCCTAATATTTACTATCTTCTGACAAAAAATGACAGCTACTTCTAGTGGTTTGTAAGTTTTCTTAAGCCAACAGGCCTGTGATGCTGCCCCTCAAAATACAGCAGTGTACTATGAAAAAATTTCAATTTTTCTCCTGCAGAATTGAAAATTAATATTGAAATTAATTTCCTTCTATGCAATCACTTTATCTATAAATTCCATCCTATCCTGTCTTCATAAATATCTGGTTTATTGGATTCTCATAAGCTTTATTCTGTGCTGTGCTTTCTCATTGTACATTACTCACCTTACATTATCCCTTCTTACCCAAGTAAAACTGAGGAAAAAAGTTTGCAAAGAAGAGGAAGAAACACTGAGTTCTAAAACACTGTCACCAATTCTCCTGTTATATATTATCAAGGGCTACACCCCTGGTTAATCAGAAATTTATTGGCAATAATAGAGATGTCATTTGATATCAGATACAGATTTTGATCCAGGTTCAAATGCCACCTTTACAGTTGGGAGCAGCGGCTGACTCTCCCCTGATATTAGCAATGGAGCATTCAATGCCAGATAGGCAATATGGAATTCAGTTTCAGAATGGCCCTTCCTCATGTGGAAGGAATGCTAGAATACACATACAAAAGTATATATATCTATAAGATGTATCTATGGATAAATAATAATGCATATTTGTACACTTTTTACATATATTAATAGACATATGTGAGTAAATACCAATTAAAGCAATATGTCTTTTTTAAATGAATTTTCTTAAAAAGTCAAAGATGTTTCTCAATTAAGAAACCAAGTTTGGTGTTTCTGCTGTTACCATCCTTGAGGGTGATAGTAAGAAGTCATTTAGGTGCTCTATATCTTAGTCCTTACTTTATAAATTGAGGACAAAGCTTTCCATTGAACATGAAGATTATCAGCTTCAGAAGACAAGGAATAAAACATCCTCTAGAAAAAAGTTCATAATCAATTGGGATTTCTAGATGCTGCAATAAAGAATAGCAGTACACAGTACTTTGGGATCCAGTTGTATAAAAGAACAATTATAGCCTAATCTCTGTGCTGTAACAGTTCACATCTATCTATGCTCTGAAAGCAGAGAAAACTAAGAATCATTGTCTAAGGTGAGCAAAGTCATCTGGGTTTGCTTTGTTCAAAATGAAAAATAAACCCCACACTGAGGAGGACACACTGGTAATTAGTTACCAGAACTCAATTTCTTTAGAAAACAGAAAGGTGGTAACATTTTTCTTGCATTGATGCCCAGAAGTGATGGTGAGGTGTGTGTTAATGTGCTTCAGAATACCTAAAGATGAAGATGGGCTGCAAGAGAGAATTGCCATAGTGGGAAAACAACAAAAACTGTGAAACAGGATGGGGCAGTAAGTCCTGCCCTTACCAAGACAACACATTTGCTAGTGGAAGATCTCATTCTAGTATAGACACAATTTGGGGTGTCCCTTCACACAGCCACCCACCAGCTGAACACTGGGGCAGGTTCTCCACACCCTCACAGCCCTTGACCAGCTACATAAGCAACAGGTACTAAGAGTACACAACATCCTCAAGGTAGGTGTAGCTTAAAAATGCAATGATGTGAGGTGTTCACCATCCCTGACATAAACTGGAATACAGAATTTCTGTGCCTTGGGACACTGGGCTTTGTTTACCTTTTAAATCTTCTCTAATTGGGGCTTGCATTAGATAATGAAGTTATCCAGACTAAGGAACTCAGCACTTTTTTTTTTGTTTTTTAAAGAATAGGAAGAACAAGAGCTGCTGGGGATCAGCTGTGAATGTACTATTGATTTCTCTCCTACTGTTACCATGAATGACAAATGCCTTGTAAGGCATTCTAATTTAGCTAGAAATAAGAGCTTTTCCAGCAAAGTGCAACAGCACCACCACAATGCTTCCAGCATGAGGGGAGGGTACATTCTGCCAGGGGTTGCTTTTGGCTAACCATACTGGTGAAGTGATACAGACATTACCTGGAGTAAGTCCCTGCTTTTGCAGTCAGTGATATGAATCATGCTTTATGTATATCACCATCAGTGAGGAGCCAAGCCACAGATGAGTGGCATTTGTCTGCTGTGGCACGTGGTAGTTGCCCATGCCAGGCTTCTCACTTGGCAGCTTCAGGTGGCATCAAACGGGGTGTGTTTGCTTGGTAATTCCCAGGAGGTGGAAAAGCAGGATGGAGATAGTCAAACCAAGTTTTTTCTTTGCCTATTACCAAGCATCTTGAAGTATTTTAAATCTGAAGTGCTCTTTTGGCAGATTTGGGAAAGGATGAGGTTGTGTTTTCTCAAAATAGTCAAAGATTTAATGGAATGGAAAATTAAGAACTTATTTTTTGCATTATTTTTTCAGCCTCTGGGAAAACAAAGGTATGGTTGTCCAATGGTTTGGACAGTGGTGATTTTATAATTTCAAGGGAGTATGTAGAAAGAAAAAGTAAAAAGCTCTACTATTCCAGTACATCTCAAAACCAGAAAATAATGCGCTTTTAGCTTTAAATACAGAGTTTTACATCAAATTTGTATGATGGCTGAAGTACCCTGGTTGAATTTTAGCAGAAACTTTCCTGAGACCTCATCTTAATATAGAATTTGATGCTTTTGTGTGTGCAATTGTACTAGACTGCTTAAAAAACATTCATCCTGCCCTTTAACCAGTACCAGATTAAAGAAGGGCAATAACTAAGCAGATGTTGTTGCATATGTGTCTGTTTGTGAAACTGCTTACTTTAGAGTACTTTAAAGAAAGACTAAGTAAAATAATGTAATTGTAGAAATAGTAAACTGGGAATAATGCAACACTGCATTTTTATTCTTAAGAGATTTAAATAAATAACTGAGCAAATCTACTTTGAAAATATAAAGTCTGTGCCTAAACAACAAATTATTTCTTACTCTCACATGCTTGTGAAAGAAGCACATCAACATTTATTCTCTCTACTCTTGCTACTTGTATACTCAGCTGTAATATTAGGTCAGTGTTTAATAGGATGCATAGCTATGAAAGAGTTTCCAATTCCCATCTGAATGTGTTAAAGAAATCGAAGGTTACAGTACAGCCCACTGTGCTTTACAAAGTAACAGTAATTTTTACAGAGGAAATGATTCAGTAATCCCATTATTTGTTGTATTTCTTAAGTTATAGAATAAAATACATTACAGTTAAAATGTAGCTGTTTCAATAAATATAAAGTGTGTGAAAGTCTGTGTAATTATACACACGTGACTAGGAAGACATTTTACCTGCTTTGATCCTATAATTCTAGCAGAATTCAGGGGATCAGGGAATATTTCCATGAGGATGAAATAATTCTGATCAGAAGTAGCTGCTTTTGAATGGAGCCCTGTCAATTTACAAAAATTCCAGTCAAAACCCTCTTTATGACAACTCTGCAGGAACAAAACCAAGAAGCCTCTCCCTTCCATGTGGTGCTTCACTCTGTGCCAAAAGTGTCTATACAGCAGTGTTGTAGCTTTTTAGATTTGTTGTGTCTTAGTTTTATAGTTTTCCCACTGGCTTTTGGCCTCTGTCTCTGAAACACACAGCCATGATCTAACCAGTTCCTTCTCTCCACTAACCATGTGGACTCTTAATTACCCCCCTCCATCAGATTGAACTAAAAATGTTTCAGCAGAACAATAGTTTTATATTCCCATGTAAATTGTGCCCTTTTATTTTGTTCACAGTTCTGGTGGTTTTCAATGAATCAGCCCCTCACATTTTGCTCTTTCTGGCAGCCCCATCTTCTAAGTTAAAATTTGCAGCTGTTAGCATCCTGAAAGAGGATATTAACACCTTATATAGGAAGGAGGTTTTGTTCTACCTGAGAAACTGGGAACATACTGGTCATGTTGACACCTGTGCCCTTCAAAGTACACTTGAAATCTGAACAGCCTCAGGAAATGTCTTTTACTCTCACAAGAAACAGAGAATTGGACAATTTTTTTTTCCTAGTGTGGGTCATTATTTGAAATAAAGAGGAATGACTCCAGGTTGGCATCAGCTGAATCCAAGACAGAGTCTGCAATTAAGAATCTTATGTTGCTTACTTATTTCAGGGATTCTGAAGGTACATCACTCTTTTTTTTTTTCTCTATGTAATTTCAAATTTCAAGAAAATAAATAGAAATTCTTCTTTCTAAGCAAAACTGGGTTATGCATTTAAATTTAATTTCTGATGCAGCTCTGCAGGATATGGATTTGGGAAATAATGGAGTTTCAGGTTAATCATCAATGTTTATCTTGCTGTAACAGGATCACTGGGAGCCACTGACTGTGAATTAAAAGTCCTTGTTTGAAATGCATGGGATCTGTCTTTAAAAATTTACAGTATGAAATAATTGTAGGAGGTATCTCATGTCCTATACATAAAATGGGATCTAAGTGCTACAGGATGAGTTTTGTACTGCTTACATTTACACTGTAGCAAGCAGAAACTCTTTAGTTCTGCCCTCAAAAACCTGAAACTATGACAATATTTTTTCTATGAGATTGATTTGGCAGCCTGGACAACTGGAAAAATATATTTAAGGAACTTCCTTAGAAAATAGGTTTTCCCCCTTGCATGAAAGAATGGCTTTACTTAGAGAGAGTCTGCAGTGCAGAAGAATGTGGGAGGAAGCTGAGTATGAAAAAGAATTCTCCACCAGAAAGGAATGAATTAACAGAATTGATCAGAAGTTTTATAAGGGTTTGTTTCATAGATTGAGGGTTTGTTCATAGATTTTGAGGGTTTTTTGGTGGTGTTTATTTGTAAAATTTGAAACCTTTAAAAATTTGTGTAAAGTTTAGGTGATGCTGCATTTTGCTCTCAAAATTCTACTGAATCAATTATTTCAGCAGTACTTCAAAAAAGACAAAAAATCACATTTTAAGATTTGAAAAATAGATTTATTTTCTATCTTGTGTGAAAAAATTCTAAATTATCAAAATATAAATATCTAGGAAACAATCTAGTGTTTTAACTCTTCTACAGCCTATTCTCCTTGAGGGTTTGGCTAATACATATGTATGCAACTTTTAATTTTCATACCTTTTTTGCAGTAATTATTTTCTAGTATCTTGATTTTTTTTCTTTAATGAGAAAGCTATTTCACACTCACATCTGCTAATTAACTCAGTTATTCTTGCTCTTTGGAAGTGAGTGATTGTCTCATAGATCACAACTACGTTATCTATGCCAGAAACAGTCAACTAATCCTGTGAACCTAAAAACCCAAAAAAGCATTAGAAGATATTAAAATTCATTTATCATTATATTTTTATTAAAAAACGCTCTGATTACTTTTTATGCAGTCTCATTCTGTATTATATCACATGTGTGTGAACTGCTGATGTCAGATAAAATGCTGAGCTTTGGCAAAGCTAAGCTCCTCTTTCCAAGAGGGATGTTGGGGTTTAAGTTCTTAAGTTGGGAAGTTCTATTTCCCAAACCACAAACATATTGCAAAACCCGAAACATTTCTAGGTACAAATAATATTTAAACCTATTCTCTTTTTTTATCCTATGACTGCAGATCTGTGCTCCAGAGTTAAGCTGTGTTCCAGCATACATTGGAATTCACGTGTCTGCAACCCTGTTGCAAAAAACAAGCTCTGCTAATGAGTGCAGAAATGTTCCCCCCATTCAAAATATAATGTGTTTTAAAAATTACAATGCCAGAATCGTGCTAAGTGCACATCTTCTACCACTTCTTAACTGTTGTGAGTCACTTTTGAGTGGTTCACTGCAGAAATATATGTGTAATTTTCAGTAGATGGAAATACCACTGCCATGTTACATAAATTTAAAATATTTCAGAATTCAGATCTGAGTAGAGCATGCTGGCTTCCTATACATTTACTGATAGAATTAATGTTTTCCTGTAAAGCATATTGGAGTAATCAAGGAAGAGCTCTGAAATATTAGGTATTCTCCATCCAAAACTATCAAGAGGAAGTACTAGAGTAGTATAATAAAAAAAGTCTTAAATCACAGGGCACCAATGTAAAGGTAGCATATATTAAAATTGTATCCTTATATACATGTTTTTCAGATAGTTTCCAATTATGTCATGGAAGTAATAAAACATACTATTTCTATATTTACATTATGGTCATGGAAATTCTACATCGAGGTTTTATGATGATTAAATTTAGCTGTTTTTCTAAAGTATTTTTTCATGGAAAGTTTTACTCTTTTTGACAATAAAGTTAATTAATTGAAGAAAACATATTAAGCAAAGCTTTCAGTGAATTTTTTCCCAATTATTTATTGGAGCCATTTTCTTTAATTTTCTGATTATTACTTGTTACAAATTAAAAAAAATGAAGTAAAGTAACCATAAGTACTCATTTGGTTGAGCCAAAGTATATTCCTGTAAAATTGTTGTTACATAATATAACATTTTTCATATATTTCCATATATTAAAATTTTATTTTTCTATTACTACAAGTACTTTTCCTTAAAGTAAGGGGGAAAAATGTTTGACAATAAAAGGCCTGGAGGACAACATGTGCACTGTCCACACATGCTTGAAGGCAAATGCCTGCTTAGTCTTTTCAGCACAAACAGAATAACTGATGGATATTAGCTTAACTCCTCATATGTTAAATTATTCATAGGCTTAAGTATTTTCAGGACTGGGCCATGGTTTGGGTGAATGACATAAGTCCTTAAACACTTGGGTTATTTTTTTTTCTTTAAATTTGATATGTAATGTCCATAAATATAGCTCTCATGTTTCTTTAACATACTATGGCACAGAGGTTTACCAGAATGTCTCTTTACATTCTTCATCTTGTAATTCATATTAAATTGCACTGAATAATGCAAACATATAGACTTCTGTTGCAAACTGACTAAAAGTCTATCAAAATCTGCACTGTCTGATGCAATCAAAATTTCCTTGCTAAATCTGGTTCCCTCCCAAAGCTATTTATACATTTGCTAATGCCTCACTTTGTGTTACACCAGATAAGTCACTTTGCATTACAGTTGTGGAGGGTAACATGTCATAAATGGTGTAAGCAGGTGTGACACAGTGGAGAGCAGTGACTGGAACATGACATTCTAAAAAGTTATTCCAAAACACTCTGCAATAAAATTCCTACCATTATTTTTCTTCAATACATACACATATTTAATATAGAGTCCTCAGCAACATCGTTTGAAAATTAATGAAGACCTCTTTTTGATTGCTGATACAAAGATTGTCAGAAACAAGCAGCATTTCAAGCCTGGTATACAGGGTGAAAGCTGTTAAAATATGTGAGTTCATGTATGATGGATTACCATGTTATTTTTACTGCCACAGGCCTGGTAGGAAAAGTCCTGGATCTTACAGTGGTTTCCCTTATTTCACATCACAGGCTGTAAGACACATGCCTGTATAAACTCTTGCATGCTGGTGTTACAGGATTTCTCCCTACACAGATAATAACTCTTAACACAATTTCCTATTGCAAACAAGTTTTATTGTTTAATTTGTAATGTAATGTAAATTTATTATTATTTATTATCACAAGTCAATGGGATCTTTTGTGTACATGTAGTGTGCCACATGGCAGTGAAGCCCTCACAAATTTCTCTGCATAGCCATTTGCATTGTCACAGAATTGTAGATGAATTTCCATTTCCTCTCGCTGTAATTAATTTAATTAAAACTAATTCCCTTGGGAAAAAAATTCTGGAACTCGTGGTATGGCCTGAAGCAATGTAATTACCCACTCTAATGATTGTGGGGCACCTCAAACCCAGCAGGAAGATGCCTGCATGAAACACACATCTCTAGCCCTTGACTCCCTGGCCTTCCTTCAGAGCCTGCCATGAGCAGATCCCACATGGTGTGCTCGTGTCCATTATGAACAGAGTGGCTTGTGGTTTTCACAAGGAAAACAGATGAAGGTTATTAGGTAAGGACCATCCTGCTTTTAGTAATAATCACTTAAAAACAATATTTATTTGGATAACATCCAGAATAAAGGCTTCTATTTTTCCAAGGTATTTCTACATGAAAGGGTTTTCATAGTTGTGCATTAGGTTTGCTTTAAAGGTTTGTTCACATTAAATGGGACCATAGAAAAAATTTTAAAAGGGAGTTCTGCACTGGTCTGAAATGCAATTGTTTGTACCTTAAAACTGAACAGCTGAAAGATCTGTTTTTTTTAGAATGGAAAACTTAAATATTTCATGTGGAAGATGTTAATTGCTCATCAGAGACTAGAAGACTAGGACAGAGATAGTAAATTAGTTTTGGCATAGCTTAATACTAGATATGTAATTGGATCAATTGAGTGACACAATGTGATTGGCAAATGTAAACAACATGAAAGGTTGTCATTGTATTGATAAAAGAAACTTGAAATTATGAAAATTCATACATTATTCACCTATTGTTTCTGATTACACTGATTATAACATCCCATTGAGACCATGAAAAATAAGTTTCTATTGCTTAGATGTAAAGTGTTTTAAATTGTTTTTCAAAAGATCTAAAGGGGAAATTTTTAGCAAAAAAAAAGATTGTGCAAAACAACTTTTAATATCCAGTTGCAAAGGTATCAGATTTTTTTTTTCTTTCAGAAATGTTAGAGCTTCAGGAAATTTTAATGAGTCATAGGATTAAGAGTTGCTTAAAATAAGGTGATATGTGACAATCAAGTAGCTCTCTTTGTACCACATTCTCCCTCAATAAACATTTTAGGCCTTTGGAGTAAGAGAAAAGAAAACAAAGGGAGAGAGACAAAAATTATGTTTCTGCTTGAAAGAATATGTTAATATAGATAAAATATCATTGCACAGGCTACAGGGATATGCAATCCAACTAAGATAAAATAGCTGCTATATTTATCAGCATTTTCTAGTGTTTTAAAATTTCCTAACAAAGTCGTTGCTTATAAGATGTGCAAGACTGACAGCACAAGAATATGAAATCCTTTGTCTGTCTCCTGGAAAAGTACTGAGTAGGCAGCAAAGTCCTGGTTCTCTTTTCCTATAAAATTATTTGTCATTTGTGTCAGTGTTGGATTTACTGCGTGGTTTGCCTTTGATTGACAACAATAATTCACAGAGTATGTGTCTTCCTGCACTGTAGTGCCATTATATGTCAAATGAGCAAGGAAGGCAGCATTAAAAATAAAAGTCCCTGGTTCCTATAGCTATTTTGTATCTTCCAGCACTGGACCAGAGAAGGAACCTGATGCTCTGAGGAACTCACTGAGCAAGCACAAATCAGTTTCCCATCCCATGGGCAGAGACAGAAACTGGCCCTTGAGTGTGATTCAGAGCCATGGGCAGGGGTCCTGAGGCTGGGATCTCTGGAAGGCAGCATGGCAGGCAGGCTGCTGGAGGTCTGGAAGCCAGCAGAATGTTTACCAAAATGGAGTGGAAGTGGTGGCAGTAGTTAGAGATGCCATTTAGTCCTTGGAGCCTATCCAGGTACTTCCTCAGGATCCTAGTGCACCCACAGTTTTGTCATGTGGACGTTTTTCTCCAAGGAAAAGGGTTGAAACTGCAAAGAGATCCCATAGATCAGGAGAGAGGTGATAACAGTCCCCATGGCCTATGCCAAAAGTTTAATAGGTATCTTAAATGTTTCTACAATGGGTGCTGATCTCCTGCCAGCTGGTGCACAGAGTGCAGTGTGTGCCAGCTGGGCTGGGTGCAACAGACAGTTATATCCCAGCATATATATATATTTTTTTTTTACCCACTTCATGGTGTTTTGCCTCAATTGCCAGCATTTTTGGAGTACACAGTTCATCTGCCAACATTCCTGCTCCTTTGTGTGGTGTGAAGAAAAGATACACGCTTTTGTTAATATTCTAATTTCACACTCCAGGAGCAAATTCTTGTCACTAGTGATACCCTAAAGGTTAAAAGCAATTGTAAGGAGTTGATGAGGTTTTGTTTCAAACCTGTAGAGAAGAATACCAAATTCAGAAAAAGGGGAGTAAAAAGCATTGGGCTGTGGGTTAGCCAGTGCCAGAAGTGATGGGCTGCAGTTGTCAACCAAACCCTATAGATGCTTTGAGTGGAGCAGATGGCAAATTTCAATACATTCCACATTATGAGGAATGTGCTTTTTTTTTTTTTAAATGAGTTGCTAAAATCTGCAATGAAAAATTGCAGTAAGCAAATAAATCATCTGCCTGGATTGTCTGTCACCAGAGGAGTAGGAATGATTTGGCAGCACACTGAAGCAGCCCAGTAGCTGCTGCAAACTATTGATAATTTTTATAAGAGTTCAGAATGGACCACATGTCTTGAAAGTTCAACTAAGCTTGAATGAAATCCCAAGATGTAAACTATACTTAGGCAGAATTTTCTTGCCTCAGGGACTCTTCAACTTCACCATGCTGATTGCTTCTGCAGCCTCTGACACTCTTCCATCTGCTCCATCTGTTGTCGTCCAGTTAACACTTGGGGAGGTTACAGCTGTGCTCTAGTCTGCTAAAAGTGCTTTCCTAACCTGATTGTAAGACTACTCAGAGCTACATGTAGGAGAATGCTCCTCTGTATTAAGCACCATTAAAAAAAATAGAAGAAACAAACAAACAAAAACAAACAGTAGTTGTTCCCTGAACCTCTTTCCCTGTCAGATGATTTTCCCTGAAATCATAAAGTCTTCTCTGATTGCTGGGAGAAATATCTGAGATTATAACCATTCTCTCTTCTTGGTTAGGAGCTTAAACCCTCTGATTCTTCAACATTATCACCTCCACCCTGTGTTTATTTCTTGGGAAAGGGGCATGGAGAGAAATATATATTGCTCTGGTTTCTGCTTTCTGCTTTTAATTTTCCATTCAGAATAGGACCAGGCAGGTGATTAGATAAGGGCTGAATTTATTTGAAGGCAGAGTCAAGGCAATGACATCCTGCCCCTCTCTCTCTGGTGTGATGTGTGCTCTGCTGTCTCTGTCACTGCTGACCCCTTCTGCAGACCTTCCTCCCTGAGACATTGGGGGAGTCTGTGAGAGGATTGTCCAAAGCCAGTGCAAAAATAAACTGGAAGTTCAGGGCTGACTGTGTGCTGAGACTGCTTAACCTCCAGACACAGAGACAACTAACACTTTAAAAATATTACTTCTGGTTTTTATAATAGACCAAATCCAAACCTTTGGATCCCCAGCTCTGTACCTAAGTGTCTGAACAACCACTGAGCATCAGTAATCTGTAATACAACCACAGTCTCACAGCCTAGCAAACCAGTGCCCCCCCCATTCACTGCAGAAACACTGGGTGGGGTGTTTCAAACCAACCTTCTGTAAGCATTTACTAATACTTCAATATTATGATTGCTTAAATGATCTTTACACAGCTGATCCTAAGTGCTTTTACAGTATTCTGCACTTCTGTAAACTCCCTGATATTTTAAGATATACACTCAGCATGCTTTCTGAACCCACAGACAGTGACTTATCTCCAGCCCCTTCTCTCACTTGGAGGCAATATCCTTTCCAACTGATGGTTTTCACTTCAGCTGCCAAAAGGAAAAAAAAAACAAACCCAAAAACATAACAAAAATGCTTTGGTTTTTTCTCTCACATATATTCTAACCTGCTTTTAAAGGGTCTGAAGGAGGTCAATGGTCGAGTGAGGAGGGAAAAAGAGTTAATTGAAATAGGGAGGTTATAAGCCAAATTTTAATCTTACAACCATGACACTGGCTTAGTTGAAAGCATAAAAGCATACTTGAGTCTCTTTTTAATGCCATCGCAAAAAATTATCTCCAGAAAGGAAAAATAGCTTTTAGTTACTCCAGACTGTCACGGGTGTGATTACAGTGAATTAGAAAATATGTGAGGGAAAAAGTCTCTTTTGTGCAAAAATTCACCTTGAAGAAATTTATTTGAAGAAATTTAATGAGTGAGTGAGTGAAGGTTCTTGCAAAGGTGCATTGAGGACTTTTGCATGAGTCTGCAGTCTTGGAAGCAGATAGCTAAGAGGGAGTAATCACAGATATGAGTACATGTTAAGACTATCTTCATGATGCCAAAAGTTTAAGTGAGATTAAAATCAGTCCCTTTAGCTTCGAAGCATTTTGCTGAGCAGTTTCGGATCAGACCATATAGACTTATACCTTAATAAAAATCCACATATGTTATCTAACTCTTCAGGAGGAAGCATAGATATGTGATAAAACCAGAGCTACAGTATTACAGGCAGCTAAATGCATTCCCTAAATCTGGAGGAGTTTAGCTCACAAGAAAAAGGCTTTGCATTCCAAGTAAATGAGATCCTGCAGCTCTGTAGGGAATAGCTTTAATTGGAAAGTCACATTCCTTGCCTCCCATGTAAATAAATCAAGGTACTTGAATTTGGTCATAGCCTTTGTCTAGTTTGAGGCCAACACCAGTCCAAGGTAATGCTGTGAAGGTTAGAAATAGCATAGTGGAATCAATCTTCACATTATTACATATGGAACACCATAGGCAACACAGAGGGGTCTCAAACTGGGATTGAAGTGTACCCCATAATCTGTGAACATGTTAATACAGTAAAAAATAAATGCACTGGTAACACTGTGATTGGGAGTAAAATTCTCGTAGGTTATAAAACAAGCTACAAGCAAGCG
This sequence comes from Peucedramus taeniatus, assembly GCA_013400575.1. Classification (NCBI taxonomy): domain Eukaryota; kingdom Metazoa; phylum Chordata; class Aves; order Passeriformes; family Fringillidae; genus Peucedramus; species Peucedramus taeniatus. The sequence goes on along the minus strand of WBNO01015717.1, from coordinate 115,805 downwards.
AGGAGAAAAGTCACCTCTCTTAGCTAAACGTGTTAAGGCAGTTTTATTATTTCTTAATTAATTGAATTTAAACATGCAGATACAAAAATATCACCTGCCCCTATTTAAAGCAATGGTGATGTTTCTGTTGTCCTTGGTATTTTCTCACACCATTAAAAAATCGAGCTGGAAGCTCTCCAATCACTTTAGAAAACAAGGACTAATGTCTTTAAAGTACCATTGTACATGGAAATATATTGTTCTTATTTACTGCTTGCAATGCTTGGGTTCCACAATATAAAGTGCTGTACAAAGGCAGCAAAATACATTCCCAAGCTTAAGATAAAAAGCAAAGTAGGGACTAGAATAGATTTTTTTTTTTTTTTAATCATTCTCTGGAAACATGGAAGAAGATATCTAAACTCCCACAGATACTCTCCTTTATCATTCCAGCTGTTTTGCTGTTTGCTATGTAGATATGTCCATGGTGACACCATGGGGAAATATATGATTTTGCCATATCTCCACTCCCAAAATATCCTAAATACATTAGGGAAAATCATTAATAAAGTGAAACTTTAAAGCTACTTACATTTATAAGAGGAACTTAGTTAATCTACTGAATCAAACTAGTTTATACTGGAAAATGTCATGCTTTTCATAGTCAGTTACATTTTCTCTTTGAGTCCCCATGACTATACATTGACATATAAATGTTTTACTTAAAGAAACACTTACAGAAGTTTATGTTACACTTCCCAGGAGCATGAGCTATCCTATCAAATCATGACTCATTTCACTTAGTTTTATAAACTTTAGGCATGAAGCCTAAATGAGTGCTCCAATCTTCCTCCACAGCCAGCAGACAGAGGCTGACTCCAGGAAGGTGTGCAGAACTTGCACCTAAATCTCACATATCTAAATATAAAAGAGCATCATTCCTGTTATCAGTGTAATGGAAAACCCTGGGTCTGGCTCAAGAGCAGGAAGCCTCCTGCTATAAGAGGAAAGCAGCCACAGGGCTGCTGTCAAATAGCAAACATTTTCCTTGAGCCTAAGAAACACAGCCACCTGAGTTTCTGAAATCAGAAATCATTTCTCTGAGGAACCCTCAATAAGCAGCATTTCCCCACTCATAAGCACTGACTTTATGTGTGAAGAAACAAGAACTTTATTATGGAAATTAGAAAAACTACATGAATGTTAACTAAGTGTACTCTGTGGTAGTTTTGTCAGCAGCTCATAATCACAACACCTTTCCATTCTGGTGACCACGTAACAGGAAAGCACCCTTAAGTTAATTTATTTATTTTTAGGGTTTGCCTACACTACCAGATAATTTAGTTCCTGAGTTTGTGGCAGGCACTGGATCCTTACTGTCTGCATTTTGTGGATGTTAGTTTACATTTGGGATTTCTTTGGCAGTAACCAACCAGAACAAGTGACACAAATCTTACACAGTCTGTGTCAGGGACCCCATCACACCTACAGGGCTGCACCTTTACCCTCAATGGTCTTTAGAGACAGAAAGTCCTGCAGACTCCAGGACTTGAAAAATGTACCAATGCAATAAAAAATCAGTTGAGTGCCCTGCAACACAGCTCAATCCATGTTCAAACTGAATTTCATCTTAAAAATCCCCACAACAACTCTCAGAAAAAAAAAAAAAAATTAAATCACTGTGTCTCAAGGCAATGTGGTTACTCCCTTGACAACAATACCCCTGAGCCAATTTGTGAGGGACCAGCCCTCGTCCCAAAAGTGACCAGCAAAAGTGTTTTCCACTCCTTACCAGTTAGCTTAGGGCTGTGGTTAACTCCTTGGCTGGCATCATTTAGCAGTAGGGGTGCAACCTAAGGATATTAAACCCTGTGTGCAATGTGTTGGTAGTGCATTTCCAGTGTCCTGAGGTGCAGTCAGTCAGATCTGTCAGCAATTCTGTACACTGTGCTGCTCAATGCTGTTACTTTTACTGTTTGGCTACATAAAAAAGCTGAGGAATTCAAACAGCAATGGTGCTCATTCTCCATCAAGTGATCATTTTGGCAATCAAAATCCTCACAGATGTGCAATAGCACACAGGACTCTTAGGTAGAGGTAATAAGGATCTACTGCTTCTCAAAAGTTAAAAATAATTCTCCTTTTCTCTTATTTCACTTATGATCAGTTATGAATTTCACCCCATTTATGATAATTCCCAAAGTATCTTGAAGATGATCAGGAAGAAAATTCCTCAAAACAAGATCTCTTTGGAAGCTATTCAAAGTCTCTCAGTCATACTGGGATGTGGCAGAAAACACCTACTATATGAAGTTCTAACTAAGAGGAGCTATGGTGATAAAAACCTGATGAACTAGGGGTTTTTTCACTGAAAAATTCTGTTTCAGAAACACTGGGATGTTTTACATAAAACATTTCATTTCAATTACATTTCTCAAAGAGTTTTAAATAGTATTAAATTTTCTTTATTTTTGTTTCAATGGAATCATAGAATGGTTTGGGTAGGAAGGGTCCTTAAAGCCCCTCTCCCTCCAACGCCCCTGCCATAGGTAGGGACATGTCCCACCTAGACCACATTGCTCAAAGTCCCATCCAACCTGGCCTTGAACACTTCCAGAGGTGGGGCATCGACCAATTCTCTAGAAAAAATGTTCAGGTGTTTCATCACCCTCTGAGTAAAAACATTTTTTAAGTGCAGATGGCTTTAAAATAAAGTTTCCAGGGAAGAGAAACCTCATGCCATCCCAATCCTACCAGTTTGATGCCAGTACCTATTTTTAGTTGGCTTTCTTTTAATCTTTATATTTTAATTTCACTGAAACTTCAATTATTTTTTTAAAGATTCTTTTTAAACTGTATCACTGCATGCTACATTTACAGTAACAACATGAACCATCTTGACACCAACAAAATAAAGTGTTCTGATGAATTGTAGAATTCTCTAAAATTATATGTTTTCAAATCCTTCTTTCTCATAAATTTAGAAATTGATGTGGTCTACTGAGTTTTAGGAGAAGTATGAAAATGTCAGACTTTTTCACTGGAAGAAAAATTGTTAACAATGATCTTACTAGGCAGAGAAAGCAGTTTGCTGTCTGTCCCCCCACCATGGGAGTCCATTCCCTTGCAGAGGGCACCACAGGTGGAAGAGAATTGAGTTGCCTTGCTGAAGTCAGGGTTGTGCAATATCCCAGTGTCCCAGAGCACATTCCTGTCACTCACCATGGATCTGAAACCAGAATGTTTAATACAGTGTAACTAAAGGGTGCAGTGCCTTCTTTGGCAGCTATCCGGACTGGGAAGGCTGAAGGGAGGTGAGGTTCATATATAAACTACAAGTGAGAAATTATCCCTGCAGCCATTGGGATGGGAAGTGTAATCAAAAGAGTTAAATGATAGTGAGTTTTTGGAGGATATTCAGCTCTGTGCTGAGGTACCACATTATACTTAAAATTGTCCCTTAAGTTTTATAAGCCACATAGAATAGAAGAAAGGTAGCCAGGAGGAAGAACTTCTGGGATGGGAGTTTGAAACACAGGGAGATGGAGGTTATATCTGAGGTTTCTCTCAGTAATAGGAACTGTCATGACTCACCTCAGAAGAAGCTGAAGGGAGCAGACAGCCCTGTGTCCCCAAGCACCATGGCACAGGAACGACCCTCAGTGCAGCAGGTGCACATCTGGGCAGGAGTGCTGTCCTTGGGCTCAAGGACACTGGAACTGCAAGTCATTATGTATGTAGAGACTGATGAGCCATCAGGAATGCTACACTACAGCTTCTTAACCAGTTTTAGGCAGAGAAGATATTTTTCAGGGTTATTATCCCATTAGTGAAAGATGTTGCTGCCTGAATTAAGGTGCCAAAGCCAGTAATACAGATTTTATTTAATAGTAAGTAAGAGGTACAGAGCTAGATGGAGATAGAAAAGAGGGACAGGGAGAGGGGGACAAAGAGATAGAGAGATCAGGCAGAAGATAATGACCCCTTGTGAATCCAGCAGTGTTCTCTTGGTCTTTCTTCATCCTGGGCTTCTCCGTGCAGGGCAGGGCTGGAGTTGTTCTTCTGCAGGTACCACTTTTGTACAGTCCAGGTATCCACAGATGCCATTCCCATAACTTGGGGTGATGTGTGTGTGTGTGAGCAGCTGCTTCCTTTCCCATCATTTGTCACAGTGGGAATTTTTGTCTGGATGCCTTATCTCAGTTGGTCAGAGCATGGTCCTATTAATGATTGTGGTTTGATGCCCATATGGACCATTCATTTAAGAGCTAGACTTGGTGATACTTGTGGGTCCCTTCCAACTCAGAATATTCTGTGATTCTTTGATTAACCAGGACATGCTAAGCAGATCTCACCATCAGGGCTGAAATTAGCACTTTCCTGTTGCAAATTTCTCCCTTCCCTGCTTATCTCAAGCAACTAAGCTGTGGTGGCTTAGTTACCTCTAAGTAGGCAAGTTGCCTCTGTGGCCTTGACACTGCTTTGAGACAGACAGCTGTAATTTTTTAGTCCTTACATTCAGTTCTTGTGATAAATTTTTATATGTTGTTACTAAGTGTAGGAAAATGTCTGTTTGGCTCCGCCTCAGAGGAGGCAGCATTCCAGGTGGTCCCTGTGGCACATCAAGTCTGATGGCTTGTAAAGTGCTCTAGAGTTCCTTCAGAGGAAAAAGTGGATTTTTAAGTGGAAAATGTGATTATTTCTCCCATCTTTCTTTTTCTACCTAATGTAAGCCTTATGAAATAAAAGTAATTTCATAAATCTTGATTAAAATAACATCTAGGCTTCTCAATTTTTTCTCCTGCTAGTTAGTCACTTTAGGCAATAGAAAAAAAAGGACTTCTATTCTCTCAAAAGAAAGTACACTTGCTTCACAATTCTTATTGTTCCTGCCTGAAAGAATCCTACTAATCTTAAAATAAAGCACATTGGGGATCCATAAACCTTCAAAGTATGTAATATATTTCAGAAACACTGTTCATAAGCTCTGTTTTTCTGAAAAGCAATATTTGTAAGCAAAAGATCATTCTGCACATCACTCCTAACTCCCTCTAGCACTCACAACAAAATCCGAACGCAGAATCAAAATCTGTGCAAACATCAACCTAGGATTGATCTCTGCCATGAATTCAGCAGAACAGAAATATTGCAATTCCTTTTCCTTCTATTCCTGTGGCTCAGTGATCCAATTTATGTAACCTATTTTAAGATGACCAGCATAGGAAGTTTTTCTTCTGGTTTTGGAGAAAATTCATATCAGAATCCAGTAACAACTCTGTGGATACATGCCATGGCTATGTTTTAAAAATGCATGGGCCATAAAGAAGACTGTAAATTTTATCTACTGGTTATATCATGGGAAAAGGCTGGCAAATTGAAAACACTTCATTGTGAGTTTATTTTGTAGAAATATTCCTTTGCTGGGCAGTGAGGCTTCTCCTGTGCTTTGAGATCCACAGTAGAGAAAGACCCTCTATAAACACAAAGCCTCCACTACTGTGCTCATTTTAAAATAAAATCCTGAGGATGATTTCTGCCTCATTTGCTGTACCATGGGAGAATGTGCTAAAAAGGTTCAGGAAGAGGCCAGTCCTTGCTTGACTTCATTGCTATGGTTTTATTCTCTTCTGCTTTGTCCTTTGAAATGCAACATGTTGTGGCATGGCCGAGAAAGGCGCAGCCTGCTCCCTCCTTGTGAACCCGCGTGGGTGGGAACTGATGCTGAGAAAATTGCACTTTCATAGAAGCAAAGAGAGAATAGAGATCTCTAGTTGGAGGTGTCAAACCACACCTTCGAGTTCTGCAGCAGGAATACTCTGGCATGTGTAGGACTGCTATCAGCCATCAAAGCATTCAGCCTTTTCTGAAAAGCAGTGAGGCAGAACCTGACTCAGGTGTCAGGAGCACAGGCTGCATTCACACCACAGCAGCTCGTGCACCCTCTACACTGCAGTGGATGTCTGCTTAAGGATACAATCCTGCTGCTATTCATTTCCAGGATTCCTGCTGAATCCAGTACTGAGTTTTGAATTGTGATGGAAACAGCCATCACAGAAAAAGTAGTCATTTCTTCCTGGAACTTTAATCAGCTCAGTCGTAATTACAGTACATCTGTTGTTACTAGATTATTTGCTAACACACACATGCCTGCACACTCTCTGATAGAGTAAGGACATGCTGGCATTTCTCTGAGATGTTGACAGAGAGACAATGTGTGCAGGCTCAGGCATTCTAACTCCGTTGTTGTTTTAACTCCCTGCATTATCATCAAGGACTGAGAACAGAGGAGGTCAAACCCACAGGTTATTCAGCCTTATGGCTGCTCTGATTTAGAATGTTCTTTTAATGCTTCACTGCAGAAACAAAAGGAAAATCCTGCAATAGTGTTGAACTGACCACTGTGTATCATTTTTTTCATTTAAAATACTGTTTTAATTCAAGATATTAGATGTGGATTGCTCGCTGATGAATTTTATTCCTATATATCTCATCCTAAGGCTTCTGCTCTATGTTTAATTTGCAATGAGTAGGCAGATTACCTTTTATTATTTACTCTAAGCCACAGATTTTTATTATCAGATGCCAGTGTGGCTGGCTTGTTTTGTGCTTTACACAAATACTGGAACAGTTCAGCACGGAAATTCAATCAAAGTGCAATTTCACCAAGAAAACTTCTCTAATGTTACACTCAGTTTATATTATTCAGTTATTTTATTATATACTATAAATATACAACCCCTTACAGATCAGTAAGAGTATCTTGGGAAACCTTTAGATATTCTAATTCTGAATACCTGTAAGATAGTACCTGGCTTTCTATGTTAGGCTTCAAAAAAAGCAAATAATACTCGATTTGAGCAAAAAAAAATTGCTTGAGACAAAATGTCAAGTACCACAAATTTGTTGTAAATGTTCTCTGCAACTCATTTCTGTGTAGCACTTTCAGTCAGGAGCCTGAGGAGGCCAATTTAGACTCAACTGAATGCTAAAGAAGTGACTAGAAAATTGCAAACCTCTCATTAATCTGCTGTGCTTACTTTCCCACTGAAACCATCTTCCAGATTCTGCATATGCTCATAACTTAAAATAGATCTGGAAATGGTAAAATACTACAAGTCCAGTGATGAATGTGTTCCCAGGTGTGCTCAGATCATCTGAACTTCTCTGTTTACAAAGAATTCAGCAGCATTGTTTAACAAAATATAAATCAGTGCTGCCTTTCCCCTTGATAACCCTAAAAAGACAAAGCCCATTTTGTATGACCACCATAATCATGAGCTTATTACTTATGGAAAATAAATGCTTGGCCTATGCTTGGCACTGATCCCTTTCCAAGGTGATAAAGGGTAAAGCTACTTAAGGGATTGATCTACTAGACAGAAAATCAGCTATTGCCTGCACGCCAGGAGAAGTTCTGTTAGCAAAACTCTGCATATCCTAGCTGGAGGCAATGATTCAGAATTAAACCTGCATAAATAATAGAGGATTCATTGTGGGATAAACCAGAATGTGTTGCTTGACCTCAGAATAAAGGAGGAAATGCTTCATTTATGGGTTATAAAGCCTTTAATATAAAACTTTTTTCCTAATTTATGCTAATTTAAAATTGAAAAATTATGTTTTAAAAAGTCAATCATTTCATAAATGTAAAAAAAAATATTCTTACAGTAAAAATTCATTTTAACATTTTTGGTTTTCTGTTGTTTAAGCAGACCCTATCTACTGAAGTATTCAAAATATTATTTCTGCTGAATGCATTATTTGGTGGAGAAAATATATTGTCATCTACTCTGATTCATTGCTGGCAAAAAGCTTACACAGGCAGAGGAGAGGAGGAGATCACAGTGGGGTTTTTCTTCTGCTCAGCTTTCATGGATCTGAGGTTGTTTGAAGTGGCCAAGTTCACCTGGGTTATGGCTGGCTGGCAGAGAGCAGATGCCTGAGCTCATCCTGCCTCTCAGAGCTGTGACTGTATCCTGCTTCCAGCAATTTCCATGGAGCACCACCCTGAGGTGCCATTGACTGGGCTGTGGCTGGGTCCAGCATGGACAATTCACATGGGAACAGCAGAGTGGCTGATAACCTGTCAGAGAAACAGTATTTCAAACCCATCTCTATAAGCACTTCTGCTTAAATCTAGGTGTAAGAATACAAGAACTGTCACCAGTCATAACCTTTTCTGGCTATAGAACCAGCTGGTGGTATCACACCCATTATTTCCTGTGTGACTTTGTTGCTTCCTTAATGATTGTTCCTAGGCTTCAGTTAAAAAAATGACCAATAATATGGTCAGAACAGCTTGATTTTTCAGCCTGATTTTTCCTGAGACTACTTTTTTGTGCTTTGCCTAGTATATCTTTAATTTGAAAAATGCTAATGTTCCACCATATTCAGCATTACTGCTTTTCACAGCCTAATGAATTAGGCTTTGACACACATTCTGATAACTGTCCAACACATCATCTTTCCTCTTTATATCCCATTACTCCTAATTACTGTTTTGTGCATCAAATACTCAACATCTCTGTGATTTAATAAGGCAATTAATATTACACATTACTGCCAACACTTCTTTTTAACTTTTTGTCTCTGTATATATCTGAAGCATTTCTGTTACTGTGTGTCAAGTCACTGCATGAGAATTTGCACTACTAAACAGAAAGGACAAAGTAATGAAGACATTCAACATAACACATCAAGTTCTCTGCCAACCTGCTGCAGGACTTCAGACTTTCCTAAGAACACACAATCCATAACAAATTTTACACCTGCATTCATACCTGAGCATCAGCAATAAGATGTGATTGTAAAGTGTGATACAGCAGTCTGGACTTTTAAAGTTAAAACCAGCTGAGTTCTCTAATACAAAACAGCTGAGCATTTGTTCATTCTCTGTGTTACAGAGGAAAAGAATCAATTTTTTATGGAGACTAATTAAGTTCCCAGGACACTCTTGAAATTGCTTAATATTTAATAAGATTAGCATTTTGTTTATTGAATATTTATATCAATATTTACACTAATTATATTTAACAGCTATTAAATAACCTTTGAACAATTATTTGTACAGCTAGTAGGTAGAGTTCTTTTAATAACCTGGGAAGGAGCAAGGTATGGAGCTTTGTACATTATTGCTCCCACAGCAGAGACATGGTGTAAAAAGTGCAGTTTATTGCTGCAAGAAATCTTGTTGACCAAATGTAGAATGCAGTTTTCATTAAAGCCAGAAATGAAACTTCTAACATCAGGTCCTGGGTAGCATCCTCTGTGAATTGGTATTGATCTTGGATACCCCATAACCTTCTGCATCTCTGGATAGCTGCAATGTGCAGGCCATTTTCAATCACCAGGATCTAAATCTGTTCTGCAAGGCAACTCTCAAAAAGCTACTGGTCTGGTTTATTAATTATATGTAATCTAAATGTACAGGCATGATTGCTAAAGACACATCTGGATAAGGCACAGGGCAGGTTCAAGGTGTTTAATCAGTCCTTGTGCACAGGGAGAGCCATGAGAGAAGAGTGGCAGCAAAATTTGGAGACAGGGGCACTACCAGCCCTAAAGACAGGAGTTTCTCTGGCCAGCAGGACCTTGCCACTTTTCCAGCTGAGCTGGGGACCCAGAACAATGAATAGGGATGGTAGTTCTGGTTTTCATAACTACTCTTTGTAAACCCCTCAGTAATCACTCATAGATATCCTGGGTTCGGAGACCACAGCTAAAAGAAACAATCCAGAATATAAAACCAAAAAGCTCACACTAACAAAACCCTGTGACTGATACAGCCAACTGTTGAAAGCAAACTGGCTTGGACTGGGGCTAGAGATGCAGAGCTGTGAACCACACAACCCTTCCTTGGAGATAGGCATTATCCCAGACACTGAGATACTGAACCCCCTTAGAAGGCTCCTGAAGCCCTTCTTGGCCTCCAGCTCTCCATCCTCCCCATTTCACACTCACAGAATATTCCAGGGGCAAGGGCCTCCCACAGGTCTGCTTTCTCAAGGCCTGTGTGTCATCAAGGGCACACTGCTGTCAGTATTGGAAAACCCAATTACAGATGTGATAAATGGGAACAGTCAAGTCCTTGTTGTCCAAAGAGATCTGGGAAGGAGGGAGCTGCACCTCTTTCACTGCCAAAGCAGGGCATTCACTGGCAGAGGATGGAGGAGTCAATCACAAGCTCTCAAAAACAGCTCCTGTTATCTGCATTTGCTGCATCTGCTACCTCAGGGTCCTGCTCAGTGGCTGCAGCAGTTCAGTGCTAATGCAGAAATGATGAAGTGCAGACAAGGCTGGATGAGCAGAAGTTGTTTTGGATGGTGGGAGCACACTCAGCTTATGCCTACAAGCAGGTTTGATGACAGGCTACTGTGATGGAATGTTAATCAGCATATTTGTTTCTGTAATATTTGCAAAAGCATCCAGCAGGTTTTGTCTTTATTGACCTGCCATTTCCAGCATCCAATGTGAATTGAGAATGGTTATATTAATAAAAGCTGAGCTCAGGACAATATGATACATTCACTGAATTTCTACATAGTAATTAACTGATATCTTTTGGTAATAGACCTCATATATTTTAACTTCCTTGGCTACTATCCATTATTGGCCTATATATTTCTTTAATATGAGACTATTTGAATTTGCCAGCTAGAAATTTTTCTGTATTTGCACAGGCTATGTCAATTCCTAAAATAATAAGAGCAGTGCTCCCCATGGTGTGATGCTTGTCTGTGTCTGTGACAAAAAAATTAGAAATATGTTTGTACTTACATATTTAAGCAACTCAGAATAAAGACAAAACTCCCAATGGTAATTTGAGTAACAATGACTAGGTGACTGATGGATACATAAATTAATTATGTGAGCCTAGCTGTGGTATGTCAATTAATAGCTCATCATTTAAACTTTTAAAATGCAAATCTTCTTGCTTTCTCGATTCAGTTAAATAAGGGATATAGAGATGAAGTTCTGCATGAATGGTCATGAATAATAGCAAAAACTATATTCCAATTAAAAAGCCAGTAACCAAATGAATCTGACAGATACCAATCAAGCAGTGGTAGCTATTTTCTAGCAATTTTGTTCCTTAGTGGTCTTCAGGCACGTTAAATTTACATTAAATCCAGGCAAGTCATAAAGAATCGGGTGGAATAAATTGAGAAAAACCAATAAAAAGTTAATCAAATATTACATTCTGAAGGCTAAACAAAACTGCAGTTATGCACCTGTGTGCCTCTAACAGTGTGTCTACAAGGGGCTGCTATTGCAAAACACAGTAAGAATTATACATTAGAACATGATTATTATTCTGTGTTATCTTCACAGCTTCCATAGAAGCTCAGAGCTGAGGGCAGAAACACAGAAGAGACAAGAAAATCTCAGCCCTGCTTATGATTTTGGTCACTGCTTCTAAAGCTGCTCTGGAAGCAGAGTGGAGTGGTCACAGTGAGGGACAGATGGAAGGGACAGTAGCCATCAGAAAGACCACAAAAAAAAGAAAAAAAAGCATATCCTGGAATCCTCTGCCTGCAATGCTGATGTCCTACACACTGAAACATGGTCATGCACAGGTACCCTTGGCTGAATTGGCAGGGACTCAAGAAGTCCAAGGCTGATTTAAACCAAAGCTGAGTAAATACTAAAGTTCAGAGTTTTAATATTTTCTTTTTCTTTCTTTTTTTTTTTTTAACTCTGGTTTCTTTCAAAACATTGTTTTCTTTTAAAAGTAGATGTGATGCTTTATAGGATACCAGATTTAGAGCTTTATGACCTCAGAATTCTATGAAGTTATGTGAAAAATTATACCAAGCTAAACTTTTCTCCCCAGAATGAGTAATTTTACTACAAAATATGTTTTTTTTTTCAGAGAATTAGTACCATAACAGGGTGCAGGGAAAGACAAAGAGAATATTTTTTAAATTCCCTCTGTGGCTGAAGCCTCTTGAAAGTCAGGTACTAGCAGACAAATGAAGTGTGTCTTCTCCAAAGCCTGTGCATCTTCCTGCCAGAGTACTTGATAAAGCACCAATAAAGTTAATTGCCTTTGCATTACACTGATACAAAGAACAAAATATATGTGTCCAAGTATGGCTCCCATTTTGCAGTGAGTTCCTTATGCATTCTTCTTCATTCTGTATGCTGCATAATCAGGAGCTGTAGCTTGGAATTCACAGCAATTCTCCTCTCTGTGCTGAACATTTATGAGATTTATTCCTATTTTTATAGATATGGCAAGTAAATATAAACTGGGAAGGTGTCATAAAGTATAAAACTCATCAACAGATGCTGATTAAGGAGAATTGTTATATAAGCTATATATATTTTTTCATTTAAGGTTTAGCTTTTCTGGATTATTAGAAAAGGGTTCATATGAGAAAGGTATGACAAGAGAAATGGTGGCAGAAGGAATTGTGGACACCAATGGAAACATATATTCTGAAAAACCTTTACATCCTACCATTCCTAGAAAAAAAAAAGAAATATCATTTTTCCTAGAAAATAGTAAAAGAGGAATATTTCAAAAAGTTATTTTATTTGACCTACTATGTTATAAAAAACACTTTTACTATAACCAAAATCATTGACCAGGCTCATTGGAAGCAATCTTTTTCATGATATCATAGAATGGTTTGGATTGGAAAGGACCTTAAAGATCATCTTGTTCCAACCCCTCTGCAGTTTTCTCAAAGCCCCATCCAATTGGACTGGAACACTTCCAGGGCTGGGGTATCCACAACTCCTCTGGGCAACTTGTTCCAAGGTTTCAGCAGCCAAGAAACTAAACTTCATTTAGCTACTTCAACTTTATACAACTCTTTGCTTGGTCATCCCATAACACGTCAGGAGCTGAAGGATGCAGCAGACCCTCACACCACGTAGAGAATGATGGAGCCATTCAGAAGGTAGAATGGGAGATGCTTTTGAAGGTATCAGGCTTTCTGGCCAGGGCCAGAGAGTTTGCTGAATGAATCCTACGAGCCCATAAGTAGATTTTTCAGTTGCATTTATCCACCGTGTTTTCCTATGGCAAATATCAGCCTTCAAAGAGGAATAATCCAAGGAGGAGATTTTCATTCCTGGAACTGCTTCATTTGCCCTGCTGAATGCTTGTTTCATGCCTATAACCTGCCAAATATGGGGACTGAGGAGTGACCCAAAATGAGGAGCAGGGTTCAGGGTAGGAAAATTCACATGGAAAATTCCTGTTGCCCAAGCTTTGGTGAGCTGAGCTGCCACAGAACATGGCTGCCTTTGCAGTCAACTGCAAAAGAGCTAATTCCTGTGTCTCCAGAAAGAGCCTGTGTTTCTGCAGCTGAGCTGGTGAGCTGTGGCTGCCACAGGCAGTGGGTTTGCTGCATTAAGAGCAACACACTCAGCTATGAAAGTTACCTAATTGCTGTTTGACAGAAGCCTTAAATACACAGCGAGTTCGTTTCCTGCAGAAGCGAATAATTGCTGTGTGCAATTTTACACTTAGAAGGTCAGATTTTGCTGGGTTAAAATCATGCAGTTCAAAAGCAATTGGCTTTCTTCTAACACAGAACAATTTGTTTCTGGTGTGGGATAACATAACCAGCAGCAATTCACTGCAGCACTGACTCAACTGCAGCATTCCTTGGGTACTGGTCAGTATAAATCTATAGCTCAGGGCTTGAGCCAAAGCCATGTTTCTGTCACTGATTCCAACAGGCTCTAACTCAGGACCTAAAAAAGAAACCCGTTGTTAAAAACCAGAGAGCTGAGTTTATGTCCTACACAATTGAGCTGACTATTCCTATGCTCAGCAGCTGATAGTTTAGGGCTGCAGTATTGATTTGTGTTACTGTACTTTATAGCTAGTATGTTACAAGATTAATTTTGTGCTACTCAGCATCTGCTTTCTCCTTGGGAAGTTTTGTAAAGAATTTTGCTGACTATAAAGAATTGACTTTTACTTTTTTTTCCCAAACCAGCTGAACCCATTCTTTATACCCTGCCCTTCCAAAGCATAGCATGACAGATACAGTTAAGATGATTATACTATGTACTTACACGTGCTTCTGTGCTCACAGGTGAACAGCTGAAGTTTTATTAGTACAGCTCAGCATCCTTGTTCAGTCTTCTCTCACTTCTAGCCAACATTACTGTGGTAGATTATTATTCTGCTAGGGTAGGCTATGTTTTGGCTCCTGTCCAAAATATGATATAAATCTATACCTTTTTACAGATTAGTATTATTTTCTTCTTGCATTTATTTATAATTTTAAATGGGAAAAAACAGGGACTGGTTATAGATAAAAGGGTATATATTTAGTTCAATAAATTAATGTATAAGTAGCTCAAAAATAAAAAATGTTAGGTATTACCATGAATAAAATTTCAGATTTCAGTTGGAATTTGTTGATTTAAGTGTCTATAAATATCAGTGAAATGATATCTAATACCTTTTGACCAAATCAATACATGCAAGATTTTGAGTGCCTATGATTTGGCTGTGCCTCCCTTTGGGAGCCATTTAGGAGCAGGCAGGGTGTGATGGATGGCAGGCAATGAAATGGGTCTTTACACAGCTTAGCACCAGCCCCTGCAATGCGCAGGGCTAATTTCAGGGAAGAATGGGAGAAATAAGTTGCATCATTTCAAGTCCTGACATAAATCCTTTTCCTTTGCTTCAAAGGAAAGGAGCTCAAACCCCATTTGTTTCTGGACTGAGCAGTTTTGTGCTGGCTTTGAGTGAGACTGTGCTTCATTGCACATTGCTTTGTATGCTTTTGTGCCTGCACTCTGCAGCAAGACATAAACCTCACCCTCCAGCTTAGTTGCTGAATTAAAAGCAATAGAGATGTGAAAAGTACATACTCAGTCAAAGTGAGAAGAGGAAATGAAAGCATGGATGCTTCCTAAGGGTTAACCAAGGCTGTGTCTCAGTGGCAGGGACAATGACAGATGCTTTTTAATGAACCCTGAATGTATTGCTCATGAGGGTTCTTATAGAGGTATTTCATCTACCTTGCTCCAGATTTGTTCTTTTTGGGTTTTATGGCAGCAAAAGCCCTGTCTTATTCTTCAGGGAGTACCACATGGTGGTAGGGCTGAGAGAAGGGCAGAATTATGGTGCCATGAACACTCACACCTGAGGTTTCTGCAGTAGAAGCATGCAGACTTAAGCCCAGTGAAGTTCTGTCCCTTTTAGCTGGGAACACATCCAAAGGTTAGAACAGAATAGCAAATTTTTGGTGAGTTTTGTGTAGAAATCTGGAAGCATGCAAGTTTTAGTCCAGAGAAAACAGAATAACTGCTCTTCTCAATCAAAAATCCATGTCCTTCTCCTAGCATAGGCTGTACACCATGACACAGAGAACAATTCAGTAAAGTTAGCAGTGTGTGAAAAAAATTGTCAGGGTCCTTATCTGCAATAACCAAAATGTACATGGAAGCAATCCTTCAACACTGGACACCGTAAATAAAAAAAGGTCATGAGGCTTTGGCAAAGGATCTATGGCCATGTATTATTATCTGGGTGAAGGCTGCTGTAAATCACTTTGTATGGCACATGCTTACAAGCAGAAATGGTCTAAAATCAGTAAGAATAAACCTGGGAAAACTGACTGCAAACAACCAGCAGATGGTGGTAAATCTTGGGAGATGAGTACAATATGTTTATTGCTGCACCATAAATGAATGAGGTTCTGCAGATGTAAATAGACCATAAATCTGATTCTTCTCTCAGTTAACAAGGCCCTTAGTGCTTACCAGAGATAGAGCTACTACAGCTGTGGATTTGTCCCTCACAGATAATCTCTATCCACGTTGCCATCCCCAACAACTCTACAACAGAATGAAAATCAGTTTAGTTCTCCTAGAGTATTTTTCCAAATTTTGTTCTGTGTTATCTTCTTGCAGCACCTTAACTTTCCAAATAACAAAGGCAAATAGATTCACTCAACCTCACCTTAGATGTCAAAAACTCAGTCTGAGGATGTCTCCATGGATTCCAGGATATGGCCTTGTAGAGGGCAATTCACCTGACCAGTGCAACTGAATGGAGCCTTTGGTGCTCAATGCTGAATGGAGGTCAGACTTGAGTCCAGAGCAGACTTCTGAATTAAGGTTACTGTAACACAGGTGTTCACATGTGAACCAACTGTGTCAGGCCCACTGCTAATCCTCAGAACTGAATTCAGTGGAGCCACAAGGCAGGTCAGTTGGGTTCAGTTCACCCCAAAATAGACATGTCTTGATAAGACACCTAAAATGGGAACCTGACATTTTCTGAGATGCTCTACAGGAAGACATGGGATTTATGGGAAACATATGTGCTTTGGGAGGGGCAGCAAGAGTTCACATGGAATAACCTCAGGCATCTCAAACAGCAGAAGATCCTAAAGTTCAGTCAACTGAATTGTACTCTTTTTGTAGACCATTTCATATGAACATAAACTGAACCTAATCCCTAACTGCTTGTGTTAGGACAAGTCAATCCAGTCTGTTATATTATCTTCTGTCTATGAGGTCTACAGGCTTTATATCTTGAAAAAAAAAAAAAATAGGGCTTTTTTGTGGTGTCAGCCCTTATTTCTGTATCTTTTCCATTCTTAAGATTGTTGAATACTTTCAGCTGGCATCAAAAGGGCCCAAATTTAATTTTGTCATGTAGGAGGCCAGGGTTGCTACAGTCTTCTCTGTCATTTATCACCAACAGATTGATATGCATCACTCAGAAATTCAAACATTTATAAACTTATCTATAAGGCTTACAATTACCACAGGCTCTGTTAGAAATCTACCAAAATTAAAATGATCTTCCCCAATCCATGCTGTGTGTCTCTCTTTTGTTGCATTTATCATTCATTCTATGTACAAATCTCCTGAAAACATGTAGGGAAAAAATATGCAGTATGTAATAGAAGATAAGTTCAAATATGTAATTATAAGAAGTTAAAACAGCAGGATCCTTAAAACAACATGAAAGAAAATTCACTATCAGAAGAAAAGAAAGCTGAAATACATGGTGACAAAGCACTTTTTACTGGAGTTTTTTGAAAGCATATTTGTTTGATGGTTCCCAGACCCATTCAGGGTCAGACCCTGAGAATGTTTATCATTACAGAAACAGTCTGAAGAGCAAGAGTCCACTATCAGCCATAGTGCATTTCCTTCTTCCACTCAAGTTTCCAACACTGAGATACAGCAGGAAACATTTGAGAGATTGTACAGGAGATGAAGAAACCCAGAGAAAACTGCAAGGATGTCAATGGAATGACCTCTGCAGATTTCAGCATTTTGGACATGACTTGATTATGCTACTTGATTTCTATCATAATATGTTTAAAACAGTAGATATCAGCACTCAATGTGAGTTTCAATTTCACAATAAATTTCAAGAAGAGGTTGCTAGAGAACAGAACTCCCAGCAAGTATTAATGTTCCTTTCTGAAAGATAAATCTCAATTACATCCCTAATTACCTGTAATTATGAAGGTCAAAGTCATAAAGTCAAATACTGAGATGCTTTTTCTCCATTCTGGTAAAGTAATCTTTGAGAAAATCCTTTATGTTTTGGTCCATAGACAAGAAAAAGGAATGTTAATGAATCATTGCAGAATATCTTTTCATCTTAACTTTGCATTTGTTTCCTTTGATATCAATATTAGCAGTTAATAATGAGACAGGTATTAATTGCATTTTAAAGTACTGGGATTGATGTACAGAGGTGGGACAAACTGGTACTTATGCCAAGCACTCCTGGCAATTATACATAACCTTCTTTTAATCCTAATTTCATCCATTATAAAATATAGCATTAGTGTGGAGACAATAAATCACTTACAGACCGTAGAAAGGTTCAATTATCTTTGTAGAGATGCTGAAAATAAGCCACATCTGAGTTATTGCAATGAAAAGTGGATTTTTGGACACTTGTAAAAGTACATTTGCAAAAATGTTTCTTTTTCAAGATCCTACTTTTTACATATTTTCACTTACACCTCATGACTTTTGAAGCAAATATCATTATTCTTTAAAAAAATAAGTATTTCCTCAAGGAACACAATACCAGATAAAGAAGGCAACCTACAATGATGCAAGCATGATAGCATAGACAGGTTAGATTTAGAACAACCAGAGTGGTGCTTGCCCCATGCACAAGATATTTTTAAATGAATGGATCTCTGAGTAAACAGCACTGACAACAAATCACTCAATTTTCCCTACCCTAATGGTGTGTCCAGTCCCAGAAAAGGAAAGGATGGACATTTTGGCAAATGGAGCTGTCCAGCCCACTCAGTATACATTGTGGACCTGTATCCACTCTTCTCACGTCACTTATCCCCATTTTTGCCTTTTTCACCCCCCCAGTCCCTAAGGTGCCTGCTCCTCATTGCTGCTTTCACCAGGCAAGTCCATAGCAATCCTTCCTGCAGACTGTGTCCCCTTGCCAGGGTCAGCCACAGATGCTCCTTACCCCATGGCCTCTGATTTTATTCTCTCTCTGGACATCTGAAGATGACTGAGTTCACTGAGGATGTGCATCCTCTGAAGTTTGCCATCCTGGCAGGCAATTAAGGTAAGGTAATTAGCTGGACTGAAGCCCATGGCAAAGTCACTCCAGGTTCCTTCCTTTTAGCAAGTATTTTGGGATGAAGAGATGCTTCCCTGACACTTTAAACCCTATATTTGTTAGTATCTTCTTTTAATTTCGGGTTGCTTTTTCCTCTCTCCGATCCTGCTTTGCCCTGTAACTGTCACAGCTGGTTTGCACCAGAGATTTGGATATTGATTCATTGTCAGTGCCTACACACCATGTCCCTGGTATGAGCTGCAGGCAAGAGGAATAATTAGAGTGCTTGAGACTGCTCCAGAGTGTGTGTAGATCTGTGTGTATATCTATGGGGAACACTTGCAGCAGCCAGAGACATCAGGATGGATGTGAGTATCACTGACTGCCCACCCAAACTGCTCTGCCTGGCTGAGAGGCTGGCATGCAGGCTGATGGTGAGGGACCTGGTTGGTTTGTGACACCAGGCAGGGTGGTGGCTGCTGCAGAAATATGTCTGGCAAAGCTGGGCTCTGCCAGTGAATTGGTCTATTCATAGAATCATAGAATGGTTTGGGTTGGAAGGGAACTTAAATATCCAAACCTCCTGCCATCAGCTGGGACACCTGTAAGAGACTGAAATGATAATGGTTAAAGATTGAAAACAATTGCCCATTTGTGGAGGGGCAGGTAGAATGGTTGAGGCCAGGTTTGCACTCCTCCAAGGGAGAGGAGGGGAGTTTTTGGTGTAACAGCAAGACTCTGGTCGGGGTGAACAATCACCACCAGAGGTTACAATTTCTTTAAGGGTAATAAGAGGCAGATCCTACAAAGTGGGATGGTGTTTTTTATCATGCCAGCGGCCCTCCCCTACACAACTCACTCAGTTGCAAAACTCCCTCTCTCCCTGTGGAAGGTCCTGAGCATGTTCATCCCTTCTGATGGGACATAACTGGCTCAACTGCGCTGATGTGAGCCAGCTGTCCTGTTTCAGAAGGTGTCATAAAGCATCAAAGACCCCCAAAGTACCCCCAGACTCATTTCTGAGACCTTCCACCAGAGGACTGAAAGCTCCCCCTGCTCAGTGGAAGTACCTGGGTGTTCCCACCTGAACCTCAGTTACTGAGGTTTCATCTTTGTGCTTTGCAGGCTTTTTCCCCAATCATCAAGATGGTGACCATCACTTCAACAACCATCACTTTGACAAATGGACATCTAAATTGCAACAATAAAGTATCATTGTGAGATCCATGGAAGGTGATATGCTTTTTCTTTTACCCTTTATTTCTTCCTTCTTTCTTTTCCCTTATAGACTTGCTTAAGTGATATTTTCATGCTTTCATATTGCTATATTACAATATGAGCAAGTCTATAAAAAAAGTGACTACATACTTGCTTTCCATTGCAACCAAATTGCTCTGAAGTAAACCCTACATACCTAAGCACTGATTTTCAGTGTTGTTTCACTCTAATCCCCCCCACTCCAGGGGATCTATTACTTAGAAATTGTGTTACCCTTGCCTTTAGGGGAAGGTTGTAACAACACCTCCCACTAGACCTGCTTGGTCAAAGGCCCATCCAATCTAGCCTTGAACTCTTTCCCATTTTCCAAATAGAAACTTCCCTGCTCTGGGCCTGAGTCTGGCATGTGCTGAGCGAGCAGGTTCAGTTGCTTTTGTGCATCAGATTTGTGGTCCCTGCTTGGATTTGTTTGTCTGGTTAATTTTTGTGTTTTCATCTGTTGGTTCCTTGTTATTCAGATTTGTTTGTTAGTGGTGAGGATTTGTGTATCAGTCATATAATTGCAGTAGAAGAGAAGCTCTCTAGTGGAACACAGCAGCTGTTTAACAGTTTGTATCAGCAGTACTCAAACTGCAACAACGCAGGGCAAAGAACAACGCTCTGCTAAAAATCCTGGAGAACAGAATGAAAACTACTACTGCAGGCTATAGAAATCTCAGCTTTCTGAAAACTGTTGTAGAAACTCTAAAGGTCCCTCAATGAGTCATGATTTTACAGACATAGTGGTATTGCCTCTTGGAAACCTGTGCCAGAACTGAGCTCCTGTCACAGCATGGTGTATGAGGTGCAAAGTCACAGATAACAAAAATAAAATTAATGAGGTTTTTCTCTTGAGGGCCCCCATTTGAGTAACGCAGGATTTTTCTTTGTTTGTGGGTAACTGTCCAGATTGGAGTTCGCACTGGCTTGGTTTAATTTCCTCTGCACACAGTATAATCACTGAAATAACTGAGCTGGCTGCAATTATTGGCCATGCAATTTCATGCATCCGTGAAAATTTATTGAAGTACAAATCCTTGCATTTGCTCTAATTTGTGCTAATGAAAGGCCTTGGCACGTTTGCTAGTAAGTCTTATAAAGAAGACGATTCAGAGGGAATTCAAAGGGAATCACTGTAATGATTTCAAATTAGAGTAATAAATTTGACTTTATCACATTAAAATTAATAAAACTGTTGTTAGTGATTTGATTTTTCACTAATGTGCACCTAGTATAGAATATAAAGATGGATCGTTTTTTCAAGAAGTTTCTGCCCATCCACAGTGGAAACTTTTGATCAAAGCAAAGCTAGATTTACATCTCAGCATATTTCTCATTAAGAAATTTATCTCTGAAGGAATTATTAGAAACTGCAAGAAAGAGTGGGCTACAGAAACACAAAGGCTATCCAGCTGCAGAATGAGAACAAAGTTTAATGGATATTTAGTTTACAATTTAACTTATGAGCTGATTAATTATACAGTTATATTTTTTCTCCAGATGACAGTATAATCAGAAAAGCGATATGCAGCAGCAGTATGGATGTGATATCTTTATTTTTCTTACCTAAATACTATTTGCCTGAAGAGCAAACACATTTTTCCTGTGCTTGTTGAAGCTGGTCTACAGAGAACATACACATTATGCTTGGCCATGGAAATTCATCTCTTTGTCTGTCACGTTGTACTTCTCTGCAGTGAAAGCAAAAGCTTTCAAATGTGATTTTTCCTTCTGTATTCACAAAAATAATAAATTTCCACATGAATAAAGATTCAGAAGTTGAGAAAAAAAAAAAGCAACAAAACCATTCAGCTGTCTGTTGAAATTCAGCTGCATTGCATCCTCTTGCAGCAGAGTGGCTCCACTTGTACCCTCAAGGTGGGAATCACCAGCCTGTGCCCTGCCAGAAGGGTGCTGAGGGCTCTGCTCTCTCTCTCACTGGGGCTGCTGACTCTGCTGGGAAGTTATAAAAAGTGCCAGTAATGAAATAGTGCACAGATAGCAGTGCAAAATTCATTTTGATTGCAATCACAAGACAAATGGAGCAGTCTTCCTTTGCTACAAGATGGGAAGGTGGAGGAGGATGAGTGATTATAGGATTGTCTTTAGGGAACAGGCTGAAGAGGATGGAAAGAGGAGAAGGACTAATACTGATACTGATCCTGTTTTCTCATCTTCTCT
The DNA here is from genome assembly GCA_013400575.1 of Peucedramus taeniatus. Taxonomy (NCBI): domain Eukaryota; kingdom Metazoa; phylum Chordata; class Aves; order Passeriformes; family Fringillidae; genus Peucedramus; species Peucedramus taeniatus. The sequence goes on along the minus strand of WBNO01015717.1, from coordinate 93,844 downwards.
CTCCTTCTTATTAACCTCCAAATTCTCTCTTCCTGAATCTTTTTTCCACCTGACCTTATGTCCCCCTCCATCTTGACACCTCTAAGTCTCTTCCCTGGCCAGGTGAGTTACTGAGGATCCACCTTGTTGTACCTGTGCTGTCCCAGGACTACAGTGACAGCAATCTGAAAGCACTGTCCAGATACTCTATCTTTGTGCCAATAAATTACTGTTAGAAGAGCAAGGCCCAGCCTCTGGTCCCAAAGGCATTTCCTGAGCCTGGCCCCTGACCCTATTCAGCTGCTAGCACAGCTGGTGCCAGCAACACCTTGAGGAAGAGGTTTTTTGGCACAGGGGTATCATATGTAAGAAAACCCACACAATCCTAGCCCTTTTCCCAGGGAAAACTGGACACAGGAAAATTCTATATCATCATGATCTTCAGCCAGTTCTTGATGCAGGAAACCATTCCTTGTCATTAGATAGCCAAGCTCATGTCAGGATTCCTGGAATAAAGGACTGCCTTGGTGCCTTTAATGGCTATTTATGTTCAGGTGGAGTATATAATGGCAATAAACTACTTACAGTGAAAGCTATCCTACAACTGATCCCTCATCCTGTGAGAAACTGATTTGCAACACCCAGCTGTTCTCTGTTCTGTAGGAGGCATCATGGTAACCCACATTACACATGTGTAGGGAAACAAATCTCATGGCCATGCTTCTCTTGGTACTGCAGACAGCTGTGAAGCTGCTCAAGCAGCTGAGTAAGGCCCTCTATTTTGTTTTCATTGGAGAATGGCTGTTATCATGTTATCAGCACAGTTATCACATTAAAAAGCAGCACTCTGTCATTACTTCCCTTATCAGTAAGGCACAACTTGGAATTTATTCTTTTTTATCTGGAAGATTTTCACCTGCTTGGTGAAAATCTGCTTGGCATTACCCTTGACTAAACAGCATGACTGTATGCCATAAAATGATCATGGGTGGGTAGTGATTAAGTGCTAGAGCTATGGAAACAAAAGTCCCTCAGCCTGAGTTCTGTAAAACTTTTCCTTACATACAGCCTAAGCTATGTCTACTTCTTTTATTAACTATACATTAGAGACACAGGTTTCAATGAGAAAAAAGAAGCAGGGAAAAAATGTTTTCAGGCAAACAGAATTACTCCTGGGTTTTGGAGATATTTATGAGAGGGCTCCCTTTGCAGGGTTTTAGAGTTGCTTTTTTCTCCAGAAGCCAATGTAGAACTGCTGTCCAATAACTATCACAAATTGATTCATTGCTCAGTTTTGCACTCCAAGATCCTGACAATCTGGATCAAGCAGCTGAGAGGCAATTAACAACATTTATGGATGGCTGATGCAAAATAGAGATTGACTACAAGGTGATCCCTCTGCTCTGTTTAGCTCTTGGATTTGTTTGCAGGCATAAGGCAGATGCAAGAGACAAGTAACTTATCTAAGAGAACAGGATGTACAGGGAGAGCACCATCTTCTGACAATGTTCTGAACCAATCTGAGAAACAATAGACTAGTGCTGTTAGAGTTATTTCTATTTCTTTCATTTTAAATATTTGATTTTATTTTAAACATAAGCTCTCTCATATTAAAAATTCTATAAATAAGAATGTCCTTTGAGATATGACAGTTCAGCAGTTGAAAGGGACAGGTATGAAAGTTAAGCTCTCTGAATGGATGTAATGGAACTTTTTTTAACATTGTAAGACAGAAGGATTTCTGTCTAGAACTTCTCTCTCTCTCTTTTTTTTTTTTAATTTATTTATTTTTTTATTTTATTTTTTGGCTTCCTGTTTCCAGAGCAAAAGCAGTTGTATCATGTCCTGCTAGTTTTCATGCAACACACTCATCTAGGGGAAGGTTTTATGGTAGTACTTGTTGCTTATCATGAGGTGCACCAGAAATTTAGAACTAATATTCTAGGAATGTTTTGGGGTTTCTGAAAGAACTGTTTGAAACAGGCAATTTCTAACTCTTCTCTTACAAAGCTATATGCCTGCCTCACCAGGAGCTCAACAGCATAAAAAAGTCAAAGCCAGCTACAAGAACCCAAAGAAGATTCAAGGTATCAGAGCTTTAATAGACGTTTTATCAAGGCTTTCTAGGACTCAAAGTGAGAAACTGAAAAATCCATGTTCTGAAGAGATATAGGTCCTACTTGCAGCCCTTCAGGGCAACAAAACAATATCTCCATGGCTGTGAATTTATAACTTCAAATGTCAGATTAGACTGGTCCACATTCATGATGTGCTTTAGTCTTGAATAAATTTGGGCAGAAGATCTTATGTTTGCAGGAGACAAGGATTTATTCTTATCTGCCTTGCATACCACTTACCTATCTGCTTGGTGGATTAAAATTAGACTGACTCCTGGGGGAGAATGATTAGTGAGCAGAGAGGAAGGAAGTGGCTAAGGTACTTTATAAATAAATTTATCACCTAACTGCACTTTATGACTTACATATTCTCTTCTAGCAGCAACTAGAGTGCTGCAAATTACTTTGTTACCAAAGAAATAAATATCCATGTCTGTCCACATCAATTTATCTCCTGCTTCATACTCTTCAAGGCAGGGATACTGCTTAAAATAATACATACAGTCTGATTGCAGAATAAGGTTGAAAATAGTTTTAATTGTTTAATGGCTCTGTTTTGAGAAACTGGGTTGAGAACTCTTTTTCTGCATCTCATCAACCCATTCCAACAAAATTTATAGATTGCCTTTAGCTCACACTGAACTTTGAAAAAAATTTATTCTATCCTGTATTACAGTTACGTATTGGTCATAATGGCCATGTCAAAACATGTGCTTCTTCTTGCTATGGTTTACTCCTAATAAAGAAGAAGGAGAGAGCAAGGAAGGAATTATTCCCACCCAGCAGTCCTCTTGGGGTACCCCTTGTACAGCTTATGCCATAACCTGGGTCTTGCCCTCCTGCCAGGAGAGTGTGATGAAGGGACAGAAGGTGGTTGTCCCACTTCCATCCTCCCAGTTCAGCAGCACAAGGGTCCCAGATCAGCCTTCTGTTGGTGTCCATTGAAGAGAACAGTTTGCAACCAACTTTATGGATGTGTAAGGTGAACTCCAACAGAAAATGCAGACTTTCTCAGCTGCAGCTTTCCAGGAGGTCCAGCCCTAATGATGTTGTTGCTATAATTATCATGCCCCATTTGATGTTTGCAAGAAGACTGAGCAATGATCACTTACAACATCAACAAGCAAATTTGTTTATAAAGATCAAACTGATGTGCGACTTAGAGACATCCAATTTCACATATTTCATTTGCAAATTGTTCCCTGAAGATTTTATTTACTTTTTTTATAAAATCCTTCAGCTTTATAGAAAATCAATTCTCTGTCATCTAAATGTTGTCTTATAGCTCAGCATGCCCTCAATTTATTTTTGTATTGCTCCCTATTAATGGGAGTGTATATTAGAAATAGCTGTGAAATACATGCTGTGCTTTTTTGCTGAAGACAATTTCAAAGAAGTTTGATGAAATTATATTTAAAGTGAGGGCTCTAAGTTTTAAATTTGTATAATTTATATGTCCAGGGTGACAGATTTAATCATAGGTGCCTGTATAACTTAAAACTCCAATTAAAATAAACAAAAGTTAACTTGTTGGAATTGTCGTGTATGCAAGAAACTAGTTTGAGTAATAAAAGATTTTAAGCCAACTTTTTCTTTTCAAAGCTCCCAGCCTTAAGTTAATGGAATTAGTGGACTGCAGTTTACCATAGGCAGTTTTGTGCTTCAGAAGAGACTGATGTAAACAAAGAATAATGATGGCTGTCAGCTTTGCATGAAGAATCCATAAAAATCACCTGCAAAAGAGAAGAGCTATTTTGTGGACTTCAAAATAATGACTTGTGCTTGTATAAACACTGATGAAAAATCAGAGTGACACTGAGAGTCTACAAAGGCCGTGTTAAACAACAGCTTTGAAACATATGATAGGAAAATTTGAGGTTGGGTGGAAGTCATTGCTATTGAAAATCAGTTATTAAAATAAACTTTTTTTTTTTTTGATCACTGGAGTTGATCTGACAAGCTATAACCTTCAATTGATACTGGTTTCCTTCTCTTTATCCCAAACTACTAAAATCAATGTCTTTTCCTGCACTCTCCAATTACAATTTCTCATCAGTACTAGAATCTCCAACTCCACAGAAGAGGGGAAGAGAGACATTGGAGTAAAGGAGATGATGGTCAGCCTGGAATTGACTACAAATATTTTTGGGAGAAGCAGTACAAGGAATGAGGGTGAAATAAACAGACAAGAAAGTATGGCCATTGAACACAGAGTAGTCTTGGAAAAATCACATCTGTGACCTTCACCAATTAAAACTGAAACTAGCTGAAACAAATTATAAAAGACACCTCCATTATAAAAAACACCATACTGTATCATATTATTTTCATAAATAAGATAATCTTGTGAATTTAAAACATTTAATACAAGTAAATCCTGAATTTAAAGGAATACTATCTATTACAGCAGGAGTAGAACCTGAATATTGCCTTTATTTTTTTTAAAAAAATTAGTATCTAAACTTGGCTCTTGCAGATAAGTGAAAGCACTAACAGGGCAAACCAACCCTTCCCTCACCCATTTATCCCCAGGTAAATGTGTAAAAGAAACATGCAAATATTAGTCAAAACATAATGATATATTGAAACCCCACCTCAATGTGCCTAGCTGTGTCTTTTGCAAATGGAAATTTTCACTCCACAAAATGCAAATGATGAAATTACAATGAAGATAGAAACTGAACAAAGGAGGAAGTATGTTATTCATAGTGATAACAAAAGCTTTCTTAAGTCTGGCAGACTTTGACCATCTTGTTAACAGACTGTGTATCTATGTCAGATCCCAGCAATGGTCCAAAGTATTTTCAGTTGAAATGATTCTTATTTAAAGACTGTACTCATATCTCCATAGGAAAAGTACAAAATATTGCCAACCTGTGCAAAATGGCTGACTAATGATCAAATCTTAAAATTTGAACCAATGTTGTGATAGATTAATCATGGCCATGAAGGATGAAGGAGCTCAGATGGGACTACTCTGACAGCCCATAATAAATCAACTAAGAGCAACATGCAGAGCTAGTAAATAAGCTCAGAACCAAATATAGAGCATATGAGTCAGGCACAGAGCTAGAACAGTAAATAATATAAATAAATATGGAAACTGTAAGAAAGATGTATTAAATTGCTGCAAATGCAGAAATACATAGATAAGAGGAAAAACAAGTGAAAAATAAAACCTAAGAACTATTGGCATTTTAAGAAAGGTAAAAATATTTCCAAGTGTTTCATCTGTAAAACAATACTGACAGCAATTTGAATGGGGGGATATTTATATCAGTGTTTGGCTGCTGGAAGAAGGGATGAACATTCTGCAAGGCAGGCCCTGATTGGAGCAGTAGAACAGCCTAAAAATAACCCAGAGCCCAGGTGGGAGACAGCAGCATCAGACTGGGACCACAGACTCTTCAAACAGGTAATTAGCATATCTAGATCTGGATAAATATGAAATTTTGATTATTTATGGAAATATTGGGATACAGACCCTGGAAAGGAGAAATCATTACAAACCCTAAGTGAACATAATAAATCAATTCAGAAACACTGTAACCAATCTCCAAACTTCAAAATATCTCCCATAAATCACAGTTATTTGCAAAATCTGAGGCACTGATTGACCAGAGAATGAAACAACCATGGTTTCTTCTTCTTGATACATTTGTCCCATATGTCAGAGAACTAGTGACCTATTCTAAAACATTTATGATGTAATGAAAAGGTAAAGACAGGAGTGACAGGGCAAGAGTTGAAGCACGTTCCTACGAAAGGGACAGCCTTAACTTCTTAGTGACACTAACATGAATGGAATAGAGATAGACAAAAATTGAAATAAATGTCTTGCAGTGATGTTTGTGCATGAAAAGTTCACCCAGCTCTTTCAGGAGCAGGAAGCCATTCAAGTAGAACATGGCCACAAATCACTGGAGGGCATTTTTTAAAAGCAGGCTGCTCCAGAGTGCTTTCAGCACGTGCTCCAAGGGAACAGCACTATTATTTTACACATATGCTGCAAGAGATGGACTGCAATTACTGACAATTTATCCAGGCAGGAACTGTAACATTAAAGGAAAGACAAGTGAATAAGAATACAAAATTGCTACCCTATTCAGAAATATTAAAGACAGGAGAACATTGAGACCATTGGAAAATAAATTTTCATGTCCCTTTTAAGAAAAGGTCTGGAGAGAATTGTATGAAACACATACGACAAACATTTAAAACTATTCAAAACACTTTTCCTTCCATTTGTCTGATAAACAGAAAGAAATCTCAATTCTCCTGAAGTGTGCTATAAAGACTGACATGAGACAAATATCCAAGAATGCATGAAAATGTACTTTGCAGTCAAACTGCACTGTCCAGACTACTGAGAAAAGAAATTCTCCATTCCAGAGTACAGGCATGTACCAGAAAGCTTAGGCATCCTGTGTATCAGCAAACAGCCCTGAAGATCTCTGAGATCTAATAAGATATGATAGATGTAGCAGAAGTCCAGTCAAGCCACAAAAGAAAAAAAAATACAGTCTTAGAGCCAAAGAAAAATAGATCACTTGAACACAAAGCACCCATGACAGTGGCCTGGTTCCTTGACTGCCTCAGTGACAGCTGAAGCAATGTGTTTGTTAAGCACACTTGTTATCACAAAGTATTATTTGAGTGAAGGGCAACAAATGAAAACAGGAACCATTCAGGGTCAGATGGAATGTTCATCTTGGAAGAGGAAATATTTGGGCTTGTGTAAAAGAACAGGTTGAGCACAGAGGTAGCTCTGCAAGATATCTCACAATTTAGTATGGCCTGGGACTTCCTAAACCAAAAGTGTTGAGTTTGTTTATTAGCCTCCAAGGAATGTTTCTTTCCATGCAATGTTCTTTATAGTCAAAGGATTCAATTCTTTCAGTACCTTTCAGTGTGCTGTATGCCTGTGTGCAACTGAAGTGTATTATCTTCTCATTTCTTCACCTTCTCTTCTAAAAGCTCTCTCTAAAAGTAATTCATTGTTTCCTCTGGTAACTGCTGTTGATCTCATGTGAGCTTTCTCATGTGTTCTCAAACATTTTTAAGTACCATGACTCATACCAACATCTCTTTTCACATGAGGCTTTGCTAATGTGGCATAGAGCCAAAAATTAACCCAATATTATTTATAGGTGAAGTATGCATTTCTTAGAAGCCCAGAAAGCATAGAGGCAGAACAGCTGGAGTTTTGTTGGCTGTGGTGTTGTTTCTGTGACAACAAAAGCATATTTGTTTCTTTTGTGCCAAAGTACTGCTGGGATGCAATCCAGAGCAGGGCTGATTTCACTGGAGGTTATACCTTTGCTGTCTTTTATCTGCTTATAGTGAAGAAGATAGCTCATGCATAGTGCAAGGTATGAGCAGCATTGTAGAGTCATTCCCTACTTATCTGCATGACTGTTCCAAGCTGTCTCTTACATAAAGATGAACACTGAAGAGTCAGTGCTAGATGTCAACATAATAGACAGATAAGAAATATCTTGTACGAAGGGAAAGATTTTGTACATCAGTGAAGAACAATGAGCTAATGAGTCATGGATGTCCTGCATGAAATGTCTTAAGCCTATTTGAAGGCTTATCCCATTCTAACCCCAAATTATCTCACTAGGTCTGACTGGGAAAGGGGGAGATGTTTGCATATTCATCTTATAAGAATTTTCCATCTATGTGATGCTTAAGTGGGTTTGCTGGGAAAAGAGAATTAAAAGAAATCATCTAATTTGGAGCTGTAGCATTCAAGGATGCAATTCATTTTCTCAGCACACTGCTCATTTCTCCTGCAGCAGAAAGCACACACAGCATCCTCCTGCAAGGCCATTCAGACTCCCTGGGACCTCAGCCCTGGTTCCCCTCAGTACTTACCAGTCAGCTGGAAAGGAACAGCTGGTCAGAAGACAACAGCAGCAAGTGGAGGAGCTGCTGGTGGCATCTTCCAGACCTTAGCCAGGCCATTCCCAACACTCAAGTGATGATCCAGCCAAAGGTGATGGGGATTTGCAGCCCAAGGTCCTGCAGACATCTCTGCTGCACACTGAGCTGACCTGGGGAATAACAGAAATTGAAATTTCTGCAGGGCAGGGGGAAAATGGTTGAACTTTTGAAGTTCCTCATCAAAAGCACCTGAAGCACTTTCAGTGTCTCAGCAACTCCATACTTAAGTGTTAAGTACTGCAGAAACATGAATCCTTTTATCAGTTTTGCCATGTTTGCAATTCTCATGAAGGCTTTAGTATCTCTTAGCAGTTAAAGTGAATTCTATGTTTCTGAAGCATTTTTTTATTTTATTTGTATATCTTCCCTGAAAATTCAGATTTTCTTAACACATTATAGGCATATAAATGTCCAATTAACACAAGAAAAATCCCCAAACAATTAGAATGAATGCTCTATAGTAAGTACCATGGAACTTTGATACTTCTGTGTGTCTCTCTTGATATCTTCAACAAACCTCATTTAAAATCTATATGAAGTATATATAAAGTCCAAGGTTGCTATCAATGACAAGCACATATTCATTGCAACATCAGTCACTCAGGCTTCAGAGTTCCATTGCCCTCTCTCTGACTGTGTTGGCAAGTGAGTAGAGCTACAGCTCCCTGTCCTGGACATATTATTAACTAAAGCATGGAGAGTGAAGATCTTTGTTACCAGGATGAATGAAGCCCTGTCACTGCCTGTATAATTTAGAAAGTAAAGCTGACCCTCTGTTCTCTCCTGACTCATCAGGTGTAATTGCTTAATGACTGAAATCAGAAACTAAATCACACATTTAACAGCATTTAATATATATATATATACATATACATGTATACACACACATATATATATATATATATGTATATGAACTCATCTACAGTCAAAAGTTCTCCATCTTTTATCCTATGTATTTCTTTATGATAATGATTCTTTATGATTTTTTTTGCCATTCTTAGAATATATAGTAGGCTGTTAATAAATAATCTTCATTTCTCTCTTTACTTGTAGGGCATGGTCTCTGAAGAGCAGCAACAGTGTAGCAATATTTCCATCCTATATTAAAGTGACCAACGAGGCATCTGAAAAGGGAGCCTGATTTTTTTGAGCCAATTCTTAAAATACTGAAGTTCAAAAAATTGCACAAAAAATAGGAACTAACTATACAAGGAAGGCTGAAAATCTGGATCTCAAATACAGGCTGAACATAGCTGAAGAAATTCCTAAGAATATTCAGTAGCCCACAGAAAAACTGCTACCAGGAACATCCTCCCTCCTCCCCACCTCACCCCCAAAACCCCACTGCTGTCAAGGACACTGGATTTTTATTTAATTCACCCTCCTTGCTTTCTTCCATAGCTAATGCAGCCAGGCAAGCATTTCTGAAGCCAAATATCTGATGAGACTGTCATGAGAAAGAATAACATTTGAGCTGTGTGAAGCTAAAGAACCAGGAAAGAATCTGCACCCTAAGGAAAGTTTGTTATTGCTGCTGGCACACAGCTGGAAAACCCCATCCCTTTGGTAGCTAAAACAATTTAATTAGCCCCAACTTGAGCAGCTCTGTTTTTACACTGGTCCATGATGAAAACGTTTCACAGCATTTTCCTCTCAGTGTTTTCTTTAGCACATCAGTGCTAGGAGGGGTGTTTTTAAAGCATTTGAGGTCAGCTGCCTTTTCCTCCTCTTCCAGCTCATGAGGAATGCTGAGTAAGTTGTTCTTACCTGCTAAACTAATATTATTGCCTCCAGGTTGCAGCAGTTAGTGGGTAAACTAACAGTTCCCACTTAGGCAACTCAGGCTCAAATTTTACACATGGCCATCAGATCTAATGAGGAATCAAAAAAATCTGCTAGAGTGTAATTTTAATTTAAAAAATCTGTCTGCCATCAGAAGCTTATAGCTGAGGAAACTGATCTAGGGAAGAACCAGGAAGATTTTGAACTCCAGGTCATGAGTGCTGCTTGCACCATCATCCAGCTGCTCCCTGGCAGCACCAGTCCAACAGTCCCTGCAAATACATGGCCAGGCCAAAATCAGTGGAAAACAGCTAATGGACAGCCTCAGCATGCAGGTTAAAGAATTAACCTCTCCTCCAAAATATTCAGCCCACCAGGTTAGAGTTCAAATTGATTGGGAAGGAGTTGAGAACTGGATAAAAATTTTCTGTGGTTGTAGAGGGGATTTATTTTCCAAATATTGTTAATGTAGTTCCTTTTACTTAGTGTCTTTCTGCTTTCATTTGCACCAACTCAGAAATATTTATGATACCAATTTGTACTGGGATGTAGCACTGGACATAGTCAAGTCCCAACACTTCTTTGACCTTTCCCATCTTGCTTAAAAAAAAAAAAAAAAATTACCAGAATTGCTGAGAAGTGACCCCCTCTACTGCTAAATTTTTTTTTTTTTAGTAAGGGGTGAGTAACACATGAAATCCACTCAAAAATTATTATTTTGGTACAAGTTATATGAGCTCTGAGGTTCATAAAATGCATTTAGAAGTTGTGCCACTCCCAGCTCAGCCATATGGAAGCAGAATGATTCTGTAGGTCCTTCCTGTAGCTTTATTAAAGCTTTCGTAGTAAGAAGCCTTTGCAGAGACTGTATGTGAATTTGGACACTTTACCAGGCTCTTTACCTTGGGTATGTAAAAGATGTGTTAAAATCAGTGCTTGAAATATTGCACTTTGGATTGTCCCTTTTCGAATCTTCTTTAAATGATAACCAAAGCCATGCAACCATGAACAAAAATAAAGGCAGAGGAAAAGGCAGAGCTCTCCCCCCTGCTGTCCCTGGGGATGCAGGAGTGTGCTGTGCTGCTTCATCTCTGATCACATCTTTTCACAAATAGCTACTGTAAACACCTCCCTGAAAACCTTTACCTTGGCAAATATTCCTCTTTCTGGATTTCTGTCTCAAACTAGCCTTTGCTGCACAGAGTACCACAAAAAGAGCAGGGGAGAGTCTCTTCCCTGATGTAGCTGCTGCTTCATTCCCTCCTGCTCTTCCCAATGGGAAAAGGCCACAACCACAGTCCAAATTCTCCTCGACTTTGAGACACTTCACCACTTTGACTCTTTACCCAGTGATCAGCCCACACCATGCAGGGCAGGGCTCAAGCTGCTTTTGTGTTGACTGTAGGGTACAGACAAATGGTAGCCAATCTGATTCCCTAGGAAATCTCCTGGGAATTTGAGGAACCAGCAAGATGAGTTTCTTCTTACTACCTGAGACCATGTGGGGTAGATGCTTCTAAAAGAGACTGAGAGTAAATTTAGCATCTCATATTGAAAAATGGTCAGTCAGTCAAAATGCACTGCACCTAGAGGCACCCTTAACATGGGAAACAAGGCAGTGAATGCCCTGCTTTGTTCAGTGTAGCTGTCTGTAAAGTACCTTGGTATTCTGAGAGGAAAAGCAATGCCTTGGCCCTAAAATTGTATGCATTCTCTAAATTAGCAGAGCACATACATCACTACAAGCAGTAAAAGTTCTACATTATAGAAAGTGGTATCTTTATTTTTAAAAGTGGAAATTAAAGATGAGCTGAGATGAGCAGAGAAATTAATAGAGGTTAAAGCTCCAGATGGCCTGAGTTTCAGTGTCAAGCAGCCAAAACACAGCCACCTACAGTAATTTATTTATGGGGCAGCTGGTGTTACCTAAACTTGGGCCTTTGACACCAGTTTAAATACACTCTTAAGCTTTTTATAGCACTCAGCTACTGATATACTCAATTCCATCTTTCCAATACGAGAGTGGACAGATTTCTTCCTCCTTTGTATTTACTCAAAGCCCAGGACTATAGTCACAGTGTGACGTTTTCAATAGACTTTTTTCAAAGATAAGATAAGGGAGCATGACGTAGATCATCACTCTTTCTCCCTGTAGCCTGGGCAAGGAGGTAGTCAAGAAACCAATAATTCAAATATTAACATCTCTCAGACAGAGCCTGGAAACTACAGTCAAGGCTGGAAACTCCTGAGCCATCCATCTCTGAATGCACACAGTGTCCAAGGACTCTACTTCCCAGGTTGTTTACATTCTTCACCCATCTAGGCTCCATCTTTTTATTAAACTGCTAGTTAAAACTTTCTTGCTGATGAATGTTAGCAGATATTGCTGGACACAACAACACTAGAACACTGTGTTGATTTTTGATACAATATATTTTATATAGAGAGTATATAGGGGGTTTTATATAGAGGGTATATATGTTACAAAACAGATTAATTTTTGTCTTTTCTGCATAGCAGGAGAAAAGAAGCAAGAGTTATTAAGAGCATTTATTTCAAAAGGTTGCAATGGAAAATGAAACTGCTCAGTGCCATATTTCAGAAACCTTGATGGGTTCTATTCTTCTTAAATTCCACATTGAAACATAATTGTTCACAGCCATTATTACTTTACTGCATCTTGTAAGACAGCTATTTCTGCCACAGGGCTCAGCCTGGCAGTTGTTCACTGCTTGGTACCTGCAACCTGTTGTCTTGGGGATTGAAATTATGATGATGATGCTGCTTTGTTGTTAGGGCATATAGTCAATACTGAGGCCCAGAAAAGCACTAGCTATAACCCATGTTTTGGCAGCTTGTCAATAATCCTGGTGTTATGATCAAAAGGGCTGTAGTAGGATTATAACCTGTCAGGTGAACAGAGAGATTGACCTTATTGAGAGTAGGGAGAAAAAAACACAAACCAGTTAGTTTTATTGCCAGGAAATAAGCTGAAAACAGCAGATTGCTTGGCAAAAACACAGACTTCTTCTGAACTGTACAGTTATTTGGTTATTAATGAGAGAAATAATAATTCTTTAGATAATTGTGTTTTCCCACTTAATCACTTCCAAAGAAAAGTGAAAATAAAATCTTCAGAGTTTTTAAAAATATTTCAGTTTAACTATTCCGTCTTGTCTTTTAACACTATCACATCCCACGAGTCTTTAAGGAATACACAAAGCAAAGCTTTATTAAAAAATGATCCATATTTTGTACTTTTATATTAAAAGTTAAGCCAATTTCAGTCAGAGCTGAAGAAATATCAGCCGAAGTGGACAGGATATCATGAATTAGAAATGTCTCACAGAAACAAGAGGATTCATGGAAGCAAGGTACAGGAATAATTGAAATGCTTTAATACCTACATTATTTTTATATTATATTTGAAGCTCATAAGCTCTTGTGTCCCTCTGGGTGGAAAACACTTCTTTAATTTTCAAAAAAGATGAACTTGGTGCCAGTTTGGAGCCAGTACTGTTCCATGACAGGCACCAGGGAGAGGATTTGAATTTAGTCTTCTTGAGGCACCAGCATGCCTGAGCCCCTCAAAAGTACTTGTTTGTTTTCTTTGCCTTCACAGAGCAAAGCCTTTCAAATCACACTCCTGTGGTCTTTTAAATCACAATTTAATTAAGATGCCTAAGTAGCCTTAGTAGACAGTACCAATGTTACCTTATACCTCATCATAATTCCTTGGAATATTACAACAGTTTAATTACAGTTCACCACATCCTTGTTAAACCTGGCTAAAAATAATTTTGCTTTCATTAATAAGAGAATGCACATGAAGGTTTTTTTTTGTGTTTGGTTAAGGTTTGGGGTGTTTTTAGTGGTGAATATGTGTGATACTTAAGGTTCAGTCTGTTTCAGCAAAGTGCTTGGAAGGCATAGTAATTAATCAAGCATAAATCACACAAAAGGAAATTAAATAAGACATAAATAGAACAGGTATCACATGGCAGCATTATTAAGGACAGTCTCACATGAGAAGAAGGATGAGTAAAAGGAAAATGCAAACCCAGGCTGGATCAAACAAGGTGATTTCAGTGAAGACGAGGAAGCACTGATGACAACATCCATAACAGTAAGAAAACCTTATTTGGAATACTGTATAATACTTTGATCAGATTGCCCTAAAAGAAAAAAAACCACTCCACAAATAATGGAAAAAGTGGAGTGAAACGCTGCTAGGGAGCTCAGAATATGTCTTGCAAGAGTAAAACCAATTCCTTGTAGTCTTAAGAAAAAGTCTTAGGACAGCAGGATTTTGCTCTGTAAATATTCTAACACAAACAGATAAAGGGAATAAGTGGGATTCAAGCTTTAAACCCAAGCCAATTCTTTTGGAATATCAGTGCATTTGGGGTCTGGTACTCCACGTTGTGTCCTTTAGACAAAAACTAAACAGCCCAAATATTTCTGACAGCAGCAGTGCCTGATCATTCTGCATTCATGAACTTTGCATGCTATAAACTGACCTCTGAAAGCCACAGAAATATATTCACACACAGGACTACAATTTGTGAGCCTAGGAGAGACAGTACATATAAATCTTTAAAAAGAAAATATTACCAAGAAAACTAAAATAATTTAAGTATGGCTCTGAATGTTCTGGGATAGGAATGCATTAAAAACAATGTTCCATGAAATAAACCATTTATGTGAAAGCACAGTCTTTGATCTTGCTTATGCTGGAGTTTCTGGAAAATGGAAATACAGGAAACCTTGCAATTGAACAAATATTTGAGATTGATGGCATATTCCAGAAGAAGAAGAAATCAATAATTTAATCATTCCATCATCCTTGGCTGAATTTCCTCTCTACCTGTAATAGCTCTAATGCTGATCCACCAAATGCAAGCAGCAGCAGAACAGACATTGTGAGAAGAAGGACTATGCAACCCTGTCCTGGGAGTTATGTTTGTCTGAATTTTCATTCCTTAACCTGGCAGTTCTACACAGGAATAAAGCCAGATCAGCCTTCTACCTAAGTCTTCAAGGAATGGATTTCAAACATTTGCTGTAGCAAATGCAATTTCACTATCTGTATCCAGGGCTGAATTCCTCAATGTCAATACAGCTGCTGAGAGAAGACTTTTAGATCTGGGTCTTTAGGTCTAGTGAAAATGTAAAACCATAAAGTATAATAAATTCCTGTCTTAGAATTGTTTTTGTACATGAAAAATTACTTAGGTATACACAGTAATTTATATAGGTATGTTTATCCTCCATAATATAATTGAAAAAAATTAAATTTTAATAAATCAATTTGAATTTTATAGTTTGTCTGAAGGCAGTAAACTGAGACAATCTTATTTTACTCCATTCTTGTTGGTCTCTCCCTCCTTATAGGAAATAAAAGAGAATTTGCAGGGGATGCATTTGCAGGGAATGCATTGCAAGTGATGATACAGGCAACAAACAGCAACAGGAAGCTTAGGCACTGAAGGACAAAGTGGCTCATGCAGCTGAATTGGAAAAAAGGATAGAGAAAGAACCCAGTTTTCTTTATTCTTATTCCAGCATCTTTCTGGATAAAAAAACTTGAAACCTTTCTCTCCTCTGCTGGAGTGGTCATCCCTGAAAGCAGTGAGTGGATTAGAGAGAAATGTTGAAGCCCTCTGTTATTTCAGTCTTAAATATATCTTTTTTTTNTTTGTTTTTGTGTTACAACCTTCTGGAGAAATATGGACCTCCAACAAAAGACTTCCATAATCCAAGTCCCTTAAATTCACCAAAACTCATTCCTGTGACAGCTACAGTTGTTCTCATGGTTGACTATTAAATGTCAGAAATCAGACTTTACAAGATATATCTTTTTTTTCCTCTGAGGGAGCAAGGCTAACCCCATTGTTTGATATGTAGTTATAGAAACTGGTAAAGTAGTATGAATATGTGGTAGCAGTAACAAAGAATGGTTTCTAGTAATTTTATCTTTTCTTCTGTGCTAAGTATCAGAACCACCAAACAACAGAGATTCATCAGCAATCTCAAACATCACTTAATTTACATGAAAATCTGTCTGTTTACACAAATATATTGGGAGAGCAGTGATTAATTCTAGTAAGCTAGGCAGGTAATTTAATTAGCTGGTAAGAATTCTCTCTTGAAATGTCTCATTAGTTTCTTGTGAGCAGCTATCTCCAAAGTGCATTTATTAACCCTATGCAAGGATATATTCAAATGTGACACACACACAAACCCAAGACAGTTACAGATATAAAACTGCTTTCAATAACTCAGTTGGAGCTGTAACATGCTTTTGTTCAGCCCTTGACAGTCCAGAGTGTTCAGTCCTTGACAGTCCAGTGTGTTTAGTATCTTTTAGATGTCAGCAACTCAGCAGAGAGTGAGAGAGGAGCAACTCCTGAGGGGTCATCACTGAGCAGGGGTGTAGGTAGGAGCCTTGGATGTGCTGCAGGAGACACAAAAAGATCTCCTCCTGCCTCTGAAATCCATACTGAAAAGAAATTCATCACAGCAGTGCCAAAAAAGATCCTACTGCAGAGGGCAAGGGCATTGACAGGTAGAGAGAAAAGGATGGAGTTTTCCTCCTAGTCTGAGATTCCCATAAGAGGCCAGCAGAGACAGCAGACCCTGTTCTTGGATCTGATCTATTCCCTGTCCCAAAAGGAAACTACTTCTCTGTGCCTAAGCTTCATAACACAGACAGGTACTGAGAGGATGGGGTCACCCATCTGACAGCTCACTCCACTGTTTATTCTCTCCCTTCTAAGTTACTGTAGCAGCAAGAAACTATTTCACTGCCTCATCCCTGTAAGGAAGAACACATTGAATACCAGGAAAAAGGGAGTAAAAAAGCTTTATGGGCTGCTTTAAGTGAACTAAGCTTCTCCTGAAAGGAAAATAAACATATTTTGACCTGACAAACATAGCTTTAATGGATCAAGGGATACACAGATTTAGGCTATGTCCAAATCATTAGGCAGGTAGCTGGTGCAGTGTAAAGCTGCACTCCCTGCAGCCTGTGCATCAGCTTTTCCCTCTGTGGGAAGAGGCAGGATGGAGTGGGAAATGTCTGCCTGGGCTCACCTGGACACAGCTGTGTGCCAGAAGGCCCCTGTAGGTATTGTGGTTAAGCTGTCATTTCCAGAGGAAGTTCAGACAGCCTCAGAGGGGGCTAATGAGACACTGCAGCCCCTTGGGAGCAGCTCCTGCATCTCAAGGCTGGCCCTGCTCCACTCCTTGGCAGTGACAGGGTAGCCTGGGCACACAGCTGGGTGGCCATGTCCTCTCCTGCACAGCAGGAACCCACTTCTCTCTATATCTGCTGTGAGCCACAGACAGGAGGCAGCTGAGCTCCATCTGATCCTGTGAGGAGTCTGCTCTGCCAGACCAGGGGACAGAGACTGGGACAAGGCAAAGCATTTTAACTGCCTGGCATAAAAAATCTGATCTAACAGTGGGTGATCTCCCACTAGAGCTAGGTTTGATTGTCTCCTCAGCCCGGGAGGTTTCAATTATGTGATTTTTGAGACTCCTACATATGTATCATTCCATATGACTTCTCTCCTCTGTAGCTGCAGGTGTTCTTCCTCTGGGTCCTATGTCCAGAATTTACACAGCCAGGAAAAATTTTATTAATTGCAGAAGCCTGCCTGTGCCACCAAGATACAGCTGTCCAACAGGCACCAATAGGATACTGAGCCTGAAAACCACCCACTTTATATATTAGAAACTTTATATTAGAAACACTTCTGGATGATTTAGGAAATGCTTCACTCCATCTTGGTCTTGACCTTTGAACAGAGGAATTCCTAGTCATGGACACTCCAGAGGACACCCAAAGTGTTTGGCTTCCATCACTGCCAACATCACACACAGCCAGGGAGGCACTCTGGATTGCCCAGGCTCACGGCAGTAGGGACATAAAATTTAAGTATTACTCTTTCCTGTGCAGCCACAATTTAAAGATGGTATTCATAGCCATAGTCGGGAAACCCAATTCAGACCAGCCTTGCTCCCAAGTGGAAACAGCACAGGTGACTGATCTCCCAGCAAGGACAAGGAATGAGGTGTCAGCTCTGATACCAGAGGCTGGGAACAAGGTAAGTGCTTCTTTCTGAGAAGCAGAAAATGGGATGCTCGAAATTACATCAACCAGAGACAAACATGCCTCCAGCAATTATGAATTTTATGGCAGAACTCCCTTCTCAGTTGCCTCAGGCTGTTACATATACAGCTAAACAGGATAATTTGCCTGTCTCATCTTTAGAGAGGCACATATAACACAGTCTAGAGCAAAGACAGATGTGCCATATTATATAATATCTGTTTTATCTGACAGGTTAATGCAGCCAAAACTGTCAACTCCTCCTCCACACACACATGCATGAATGGAGAGATACTGCTGATTATAATCTGTAGTGCTGTGTGTTTTGTTCGATTTTGCCTCTCTCGCTGTTGTATTTTGGGAGGGTTGTAAAGTTATGGTTTGCCCCATGTTACCCCTGTCCCTTCCCCTTATAGTGCTTTTTTGTCCAGGTTTTCCCACCACTCAGGGTGTCCATCAACCTGCTCACCCCCCCTTTCCCCCGTTTCTGCTAAGTCATTCCCAGTTGTCCTGCCCCCCTTCATGTCAATTAAGTTTTCCCTGCCCAGCTTGTTCTCGAGGTTTCTGTGTCAGTCACCTTGTCCCCCTGTATGGTTTGTTATGTGAATTTTCTCCCACCCCTATGTTTTCCCTATTGGTTTAGTGAAACATATCCTTATCCCTGTTGTAACTACCCACTGGCTGCTGTACCCACCTCCCTGAGTCAGAGGTTTGATAAACTCTTGCTGAGCTTTGGGTGTGGCCACTTCATCTTGTCCCTTCAAGGAGATTAAAACTCTTTGGAATACCTTGATGGAGTGTCGGGCTCCTGGCTTTCTTTATCTCGGGACTCTGGTGGCTTTTCTCTGCAGCTGAACCCACGCAGCTGCCCTGACCCCACCGCAGCCTCAGGGGAGGTTTTGGGGCGGCCTCTGGTGTGGCTCCACCGCCACAAAGGGGCGGGCTGGCCGCATTCCCCGCCTCTGGCGGCGAGGAGAGGCCACAATAATCTTTGCCAATAGATGTACAGTAAAAATAATTTAAATTAATTCACAGCACTGTGGCTAGACATGCCATAACTACTTCTCCGACACCTTAAGTCTTGAGCAGAAGTCATTGATAACATGAAAATCCTTGACTTAAGCTGATGCTGGCAATTTTTCACAATTGCTACATTCAGTTTTAGGAAGCCAAGGGCTGCCTCTGCTCTGCAGTAGTTGTGTACTTGAGTAGAAGCATACAGAGCTCCAAGGTCTGTGCTACAGACAGTATTTGTTTCTATATGACCTGGTCATTATCTAATCTACCTCTGTGATACCTGTAAAGGAAACAAAGCAGGGAAAATATAAGCCATGAAATATCTGTGACCTTTCTGAATAACTTATGAAGTCCAGCGCACAGGTTAAGCTCTCTAGGAGTATTTAACTGCTGGGGAAATACTCAGGTGCTTAGAACTGGTTGCTCTTTTCACTCTTGTCTCTCAGAATAGCCTGACCAGCTTTGGATGTCCAGCATTGCCCAGGTTTAGCTCTGCTCTAGGCAGGTGAATAGCTCAGGTCATAAAATGAGATGAACTTGACCTATTACTGATTGAATACTCTTTTCTTTTCCTTTCCCTCCCAAAATGAAACTTCAGATAAAGTTAATGTCAGAATCTAAGTAAATAGAGATGTACTATATTTCAGATACAAGGAGAAAACATGCTTTCCTTTAAAAAAACAAAATGTCTTTGTGGGATAAAAGTAGAAAGAAAGCAGGAAGCATGATACAATTCAGAGACAAATTAGCAGCTCTCTATGACTGGGTCATGAAATAGTGGCAGCTGCAGCATGGTCCACATGCCACAACCTGGGACAGGGCTGGTGCTTCTAGGCTGGATTGGGGAGGTGTCCTCTCCACCCAGACCATGCAGGCAGAGATGTTTCAGAGAGCACCACTGTCGCCCTGATTTACTCAAGTTTTACCAAGCCTTCTGATGTTTGCATTTTTGTATAGAACTTTCTCACGCACTTTATGTAAATAACTTATTGTTTTTCATTCCTTTATGGGGGACAAGCAACCTGATGGACTGTTGGATTACCCAGTGACATTGAGGAGGTGGCACTGTAACCCTCCAATGACACTGGCATTTCAAAAAGATATATATATGGAGTCAGATTTTTTAATAAAGAGTTTTTTAGTTTGCTTTGAACAGAACTGCCCGTGTTGTTTTTGTGTCGCCCCGCGGTGACACGCCACCACTCTGATGTGGTGCTCTCTGAAACACCAACCACACTGCTCCACCTCAGAGGTCGGTGGCCAACTGTGAAAGAAAAGAACAAGGCCAAGATGGTGTTTGAAGGTTCAGGCTTTAGGGAGGGACCTAGAGCAAAGCTGTGACCATAAGATAGGTTTTAGTGCCATGTGAGGCTCTGTGTGCTCCAGCACTGGAGTTTTTGGAGCTGTGATGGCTGTTTTGCCATCTCTGTTTTCCATTTCTCCAGCACTGCACTAGATAAGTTTTCTCCTGTGGAAGAAAAGGGAAAAACAAGGAAGGGACTATGTATGCTCTTTGAATTTTTCTAAACCTCCTCAAAATTACTTCAGTTTAATGACTTGCTGCACAAAAATCTCTATTTATAAACTTCAGTCCTAAAGTGCTTGTGATAGGTGGCATTTAAGCTGCAACAAAAGCAGTTGTGTCATGTAGTTAAACAGAGAACAACCAAAAAGCAGCTGAAGGGAAAAAAAACCCTCTAGAATCATCTATGAACTGCAGATCAGGAGCTTGGCTGAAACAGTGCAAATATCCAAGGGAAGGAGAAATGAGATTCCAGTCTGGAGTGAGACAGCTCATTTGTAGCACTACCATGAGGCCAGCCAGCCTTTCAGAGATCCATATTTCTCAGGAGCTGGTTATGACACACTTCTGCAATGCTCTGCAAAGAGTACTCACATTTCTGATTACTGCAGTAAATGTGCCCTTCATCAAATGATGCACCCTGAGTTTCCTCACTAGCTTACACCAAAGGGTCTGAGTTCTGTGGTGCTGCATTTTACACCCTGGAAAACCTGAGGAGGGGACATTGGTTGGTGGCCCTCATGCAGTTAATTTTGCAGTAAACAATGTCCTGAGAGTCAGCTGACTGAGAGTTAATAATTCCATTTCATGTGTTGCACAATGCTTAGGGTTCCTCAGCAGACATGGGGAGCTCGGGGACAGGTATCAGCCCTGCCTCTTCCCATCACACCTGGAAGTGCATCTGTACACTTCCGTGGCTCCCACCAGCTTTCCAGAACCACACGATTGCCACTGGTCCAAACCAGCTCTGCCAGCAGGGCCTCCCGAGGAAAACAGGCAAGAACAGTCAATCTGAGCCATGGTGGTTCTGTAGTTGATATAAAAATCAAAAAACCCCCGGAAGATTAGTCTCTGGCTGAGATTTTCAAAGGATCCTAAGGGGGTTAGGATTCAATTCAATAGTGGGTTGGAGTTACTTTGAAAATCACAGTCTTAATCACCGAGGTACTGCTGTGAGAACTCAGTGCTGTGCTGTTGAGTAAAGGATCATTTTACCACAGTCTTTTTTCACAACAGAATTATCCTGCGCTGACAGTGATTAATAATCAAGAGCTAGTAATTAAGCCTGTATTTACAGAAAACACACAGGCAAAAATGATGACTAAGGAAATGGTGCTACAAACTGACCCTTTTTACTTCAAAGAATGTGAAAGGTGCAGCAGACTTAGCACTCACTCCAAGATTAATATCTAATTACACTTATCTGCTCATGCTGCAAGCTGTAATGGGGAGATTGCACATCTAAGAAGTGAGAAAACTAGCAACTACCCTTCTTGAGGCTTTCTGTAGGAAAGAGTCAAATTTACCTCACAGAAAAGAGAGGAAATGCTATCTCTGCTTACCCTGTGAGCCTTTCAGGGCTCACCCTTTACTGAGAAACAGAGAAACACTTTGTAAAAGACACCAATAAGACATACAGACAGTCTGGGTTTTTGGACCACTTTTAAAATTTCTGCAAGACAAGGTAGATCCTCCTCCCAGACTATCACATTGGAGACATCCTTCTAATCTTTCCCATATGGGGTCCCAGCCCCAGAGTCAGCCCAAGGGAGTGGGTTTGCACTGTGTAGGACACTGCAGCTCTGGGCTGTAGCTGCCAGTGTGTGGTCCATGGTTTTTGTGGAGCCATTGGCTCACACGACCAAGCAAGGAGCCACCGTTGTGTGCTACAGCATGGGGCAGGCTAGAGAGGAAAAGGAGAGGAGACACACACAGATAATAAACTCTCTCAACCCTCCCACCATTTCAGAGGAAAACAGGTGGGTATAATGCCAGTCTTCCTCAGCAGTGCAGCAAGAACATACTGCATGTCAGATCCAGGGAAGTCTGTGGGGTGAAATCTATGTCTTTGCACATCTGGGGATCAAAATGCAAGTTCACAGTGCAGGTGTGAAATGGATTCATTTCATGTGTGTTGAGATAAACTGCTGCCAAATCTCAGGCTGTCTGAAGCAGTGGTAGGTATCTATTTGAAGTTATGAATCATGAATAGCACTGGGCAGCCTACTCCATCTCAAGAGTAAGTAAACCATAGATCTGATAAGCTTTGTATTACCTTTGTAAAACTTGAATCAGGCCCTGGGGTGTTTCCTTACATTAATGTATTTAAGATTAATAAACCTAGATGTGGTGTACAGTTCAGAGATCTGGGGAGCAAATCCTATGTTTGCCAGGAAAGATAGATGAAATAGATACTTTATGAAATTAATATTTTATAAAAGAAATAAAAATAAAATAAAAATTCAGAATTTGTGTCTCAAAGGACTAATATATTTTAGCATTTATGCTGGAAAGATTATGAGGCCTCCAATGTTTCATTTCCCTTGCCTTTGAGCAACATGATTAATTTAAATAGACAAAGAACCAAATGGTAAATCACAATTCCTTTGAAGTTTAGAGCTAAGTCTGCTGAATCAGTACTGAGCTGTTCCTGCATTTCAATTAACTCTTTGAGAAACCACTGCTTCATGGAGACCTTCTGTAATTATTGATGTGAATGAGTGGAATTCCAGAGGTGATGAAGACCTTTCAGTTAATTGATTTTGAGGCTCTAGCTAGACAAGCCATGAAAAAAAGGAGAACATAGCCCTGAAAGTGGTGATAAGTAGCTTAATCTTCAAGGCTTTTTGGTTTTATTTTTAAAAAGAAAGCAGTGAATAAGAATGTTTATTCTCAGAGTTCTTTTGAGGAGCAGCTTCTGTAGTTGAAACAAATGTGTTAGTAGTTAAAAATAAAATCAATGACCTCAGCAGCCTCCTCTAGATGCAATCCTAAACCAGTGCTGACCTGAGTCTTTTTATCTGCAGATTTTTAATTATATGAAGACTGCCTCTTCCTTATTCTGCCAGCAGTCCAATGGAACAAAGCCACTTGCAATGTCTTTTCTACAGTGGATAAGGTTCTTTTTTTTTTAAATTCAGGAGAAAACAATTTGAGAGATGAGTTACAGTTATGAATGATCTTTCCAAGGAAGTACCAGAACATGTTTTATGGTGTGGCAAGAGCACTTATCTCCTTTCATGAAATCAAGGTTGGACAAGAGCAAGGCTCATCTTCTCTCCAGGTCATCTGAGTTTTTATTGCTTCTAAAGACGTTGGCAGGGTACTGAAGCATTGACTAATATACTACAGCATGCATACTTATTTTTTTAATATCACCTTCTCTCTTTATTATTTTCATGCCTTCTTAAAGTAAAAGGTGATAGAATTTTAAGAGAGCTTAAAGCACAAATTTTTACAAATTCCTTGGGATGTGGACAACTTGAATTTTTAAAGTCAGCTATTAAATTCTAAAATCTGCTCTATATACACAAAATCTCATGTATGTGTGAAAAGTAGGAACTATCACAAATCAGTAATTCCAAACAAAAAGCATTTTTGGGAATATTATTCACACTCTGATAAAAAAACCATAATTGACAGGTTGCTCCTTCTGTGCTAGACGTTGTAATGTACTATTGTAGGTGGGATTGCTGAAACCACCAAATAAATTTATGCTGTGTGTTGGCAGAACTGCCCCCTTGGGGCAGAAGTACCATATTCACCTGTGGGCCTTTACAATTTTGTTGCTTTGAGCCTTACCATGCTCCTTTATACACCTGGCATGGCATTTTTCTCCTCAAGATGTGGACAGCTGTTCACCTGGATGGTTCTGAGGATTTGGTCAGCAAGCCCACATGCAGAGCCAAGGGGCATCCTGCCCCCAGGACACACCCCATCAGTTTTTGTGTGCTCAAGGCTGTCCCCCATATGAGACACGTGGATTTGGGGAGCTGAGCAGGGTCCCTTCAGTGTGAGCTGAATTCCTCTCCAGCCTCCACTGAACAGAGCAGCTGGGACAGAACAGCCCAGGGCACACTTGGTCAGCTGCCAGAACCCACTGGGGGCCTCTCCATGTTCAAATCCAGACCTGGATCCCCCTCCCATCTTCAGTTTCAACATGAAACTTTTTATTTCAGTTCATATGTATATAAAAGTGTAAAATCCAGTTTTAGCTTTCTTGCTCTTTCTTACTCTTTTCCTCCTTCTGGCCTTCTCTGGAGTGGCATTTTGTTTTGGAGAAGAGAACCTTTTATGCTGGAACTGGGATACAGGAACTTAGAATTCTGTTTTGACCAAGCAATTCATTTATGAAAAAAAAAAGTTTTTTCAGATTTTCTCCAGCAGTTTTGGTGAAAAGCATAAAAAAACATTACAAACTCTTACCTTGGATGCCAGTCAACAGTAACCTGCTTCTTAAAGATATAAGCTGAAACTATTAACAACATGGTGAAAAGATAAAATTTGTGGAATTTTTTAAGACAAAGCTATGCTTTGATTTATTTTTTAATTCATTATAATGAGCTGTTTATTTTAGTCCTCAATGAATTAAAGTGACTAACATTTTTATCAGAACAGTTTATCAAAATCAGTGATAAATAATGTTATTAGACTTAATATTACAGCCTCATTTGCTTTTCACACAGAAATTCATAACAGCCAATAAAACACAGCTGTGTAATAATATTGTGCTAAAGCCATAAACACTGTATTTGTAAAGTTGACATGCAATAAAAAAGGACAAAAACTATCTTCTAACAAAAGAAGATTGCAGCCAGACTTGTTTCTTTCCCTGTGTGTCCTTTCTCTCTCCCTCCCTGCCTTTCTAGCACTTTGAGGAGGAGGGAGGGAGGGAGGGCGGGAGGGAGGGAGGAAGGAAGGAAGGAAGGAAGGAAGGAAGGAAGGAAGGAAGGAAGGAATACAAATCTAAAATCTGTAAATTACTTTGAAGAAATAAAAGTATATGTTTTAAGCCTACAAATGAAAATGATCTAATTTTTGTATGTGATTTTTGATTTCAATATTCTGATGTTTTTGGCTTCTACTTGTCTGGATATCAGCTAATTACAGTCACATTAACTATCTCATACCATGGTCAGATTTTTTTCTTTTCTTGAGTAATCTATTAAATAACTGAAGAAATTTCATATGATGCACGTTAATTTTATTATCACTACCAATTCAGAGGATTCACCAGGAAGAAAAGAGCATGAGGAAATATGAGGCATAACTTCTAATTCCTTTCCAATCTCCCTGCCCTGTTTCCCTCCTGGGTTCACAGAGCACAGCCTGATGTACCCATCTGTTTCCAACTAAGTGTTTCATGCTCTGTCTTTTATAGAGGCTTTTTGCTACAAGCCCAGAAACAACCTAAAGCTCTGACTCAAACCAGACTTGTGCTGCTCTCCCATGAAAATACAAATTCCAAACAGAGAAGGAAATTTCCTTTACCTCTTTCAGAGCTGGCTGGTGCTCAGAGATACCCAAACACCACTAACAACACATTAAATTTGTCTGTATTAGCAAATACTGGTCCACTGACCTTGATATCACCCATGAGCAGAGGCCATGCAGCCACGACATTTTACAGCATGTGAATGTGAGTGCTGCAAAAGGTGGTATTAAAGGCAGGCAGGAGGTGAGCACTCCTCATTCCTTCTGAAAACAAGCTGCTGCCACAGTGCCCAGAGGCCCAGCACACTCATTTCAGCTGGGCTCAGGCAGAGACACACAGAGACATCAGTTCTCATTAGCTCTGCCACAAACAGGGCAATGGAGGCTTCTGGGAAAACTCCATCAAGGAGATGGATGAAAACAACCATAAACTATGTAATGTTTTTAATGTCTTCCAAATCTCATTAATATGTTTCAAATGGCATGGAGTAGTTTGAGTTTATATATGATTTGATTTCTTATGATCAGTGACAACATAAGCAATCCCCAAACTGCAGTGGCTGAGATTTCCCCTGGAATTACAAACTCACATTTCTCTACAAGTGTCTTTTCAGCAATTCCAGCTGCATGGTTATCATAATTATACAGAGTCTATATAGTCATTGCTTTTTACTGAGTTGTTTAATTGTTTATAACTAGAATTCAGTTTCAAACTGAATTTATTGGGCTGACTGGAAACTGCACAGCTTTCAAGTGTGTATGGAGCCTTCCCAGATTCCATTTTACCATTTTCACTGCCAGAGGCCACTTTGCTGCCTATTTAGTTTGGTGCCTTTATAAAATAATGCCATCAATATATTCAGACTGGAATGAGAAGGCACACATTGACCTTCTTTTTGCCAGTACCTCTGGGCTGTTGTTATTATGTTAAAGATCTATAGGTCAATAAAAAAGCTTATTAAGGTGAGGTTACTAAATGAAAACAAGAGAGACAGTGAGGTCAGTCACCATGTGCAGCTCAAAGCAATATAAATATAGACTTCTCTCCTTACTTCCCTCTTTTTTAGAAGTGACTTTAGTGCAAATGGCAAATGAAAAGTCATTTCAGCCCTAGTTAAATGGGTTATGTGAAATATCCTCAACTTATTTCAGGTGTACAGAATCAAAATAGCTCAGTCTTACTATATATATCCTCTGCTGCTAGAAATTATTGATTCTGCTGATGCAATAAAGTATGAATTATCAGAAATTAATGTGGAATCTCTTACTTTTTTCCCCCTTAATTCTTTCATCTTTGAAGGTAGGTGCAGATCTGTAGTATTTCATTATCAAAAACACCTCAAAAAAAAACCCCAAAAAACCAAACAAAACCCCCACACACACACACACACAAACCCCCAAAAAACAAAAAAAACCAACCAACCAACCAAACAAACAAAAAACCAAACAAACAAACAAACAAACAAAACCCAACAACAACAACCACCCAAAACCACCAGAAGAACAGAAGGAGAAAACCCTCTGACCAAATCAAAATCCTTGAAAAATGGAAGCAGCCATCATTGACATGATTTTCACCATTTTGGCCAGCTCTAGTTAAAGCACACTGTATCACTGCAGCATTCTGAGCTGAAATAATTGAACCTGCCTGAAGTTCACATTTTTCTGTTCATATCAATGCAATTTAAGTAGCCCATCTGACCTAGATAAACTATATAGGTTCATTGCATAACATAGGTATGATTAAAGAACAGGTTCCTGAGACTATTTTTCATTATTACATAAAGAGATTAGAAGGGCCAGAACTAAGAAAAATAATGTTCCAAAGAGCATAGAAAAAGAGCAAATAGGGAGAAAAGAGCTATTCAAGTAGATGGCAACAGGTCACATATTCAAACTTCAAAAGAGCTGGTCACAGGGGAAATTAAGAGAAACATTTCAGAGAGCATATGATTAAGATGTGCATAGAAGTGCTGCAGTCAGCAGTGGAAACTGTGATCTTGCTTCTCCTTTGACTTACATCACCCTCATTGCAACAGCACTAGGGTGTCATCAGACAAAAAATGAAAATGTGACTGCAGTGGGCTACTCTTATTCTGAAATTATCAGAAATTAAGGAGCCTGGACTCAAAGCACAAGCTCCCACTTATATTGCACAGTGACTTACCAATATGTTTGCAAACACTGTTTGAAATATGGATTTAAACTGCTATTGGTAATTCCTCTGTTTTCCTGCTCAAGGGAGAAATTTCCATCCATAGTGGTGACTGTAGGTTCAGGTACTTCCTCCAGATGATCCCATAAGTGATTGTGGGGTGGGAGAATATAACATTTATATAGTCAATGGCAAATAAGACCTGAAGAAAAACCCTGGAGGGGAATAAACAACTTCCCCCAGAAGAATCCTCAGAAAACTCAGGTCAACAGCAGAAAAAGGCTGCAGATCTGCCCTTGCAGGATGTAATTTATCCCAGGAAGGACAATATCAGTGACAACACTAGTTCTTTTGCTCAGTCTCTCTCTAACACCTAAAAGTCTTCCATTGTATATTTTTTGAATTGTCTATTTTTAAAACAATATCATTACATTATATCTAGTCAAACCTGAGTAGCAATCATGCCCTGGCATCAGGCTTATTCTTCCCTAGAGAGCATCACTTTGGCCTACCAAAATAAAACCCAAAAAGAAAAATCAGCACAAAAAGAAAAATTGCAAAGTATTTATATTTACCCTCATATTCAGGTGTTTAAATCTACTCAACTACTTTGAACTCCCAAGGCACCAAAAAAAAAGGAGATGCTAAATAATAAACTCCATGTTGTATTTTTTTCTCCAAAGTAATAGCAAAGGCAGTTTTACTCACTGCTCTGAATTGGCAAAGATTCCCATGAAGTTATCTTATTTTCTTCTCCTTTATCCCCTTTTCTTCCTCCCTCTGCCTCCCTGCAGCCAAGTCACTGATCTGGTTTCTGAAGTCCTCCTGGCAGAAGCTTACCCATCTGCTCAACAATGTCTCTTTGTAATGATTCTGGCATTATTTTTTTTTCTGCATTTTGTTTTAATGGTGTTCATCAGAAATGTGCAATCTTTGAATTGCAGCTGACTTCTCATCAGAGTGGTAAGTTGTTTGAGTAAAGCTCTGTAAGGCAGAGACCTTTAATTTTACTTTAACAAGCATTTCAGAGATGGGCAGAGATGGGCAGTGGGAAAGCAGACCCAAGTCACCTCCTAGCTGATGGCTTTTTTTACTTCCATATGCATTAAACAAGAAAGGTTTACTTCAAAATACTTCTAAAAACAGAGTGAGCTGCTGAAGTAAATTAAATCAGGTTATTCAACATATTTTAATGGGCTGACAGTAATTTTTTCTAAGCAAAATGCTCTTTCAGTGCTGATCAGAGCAATGCCTCTTTCAAAGGAATAGGGCATGAAATACAGCAGGTGAGTATAAACAACCTTCCTCTCCCTTCGACCTCTGATAGGTACATTTTACTTTCTAAGAAGGCTCAGGAATTCATAGACTTGTGGGACATATTTTCCTCCCACTAAAATAATATAAATCAGAGGAATTCCATTTTAACCAATTGATTTTCTGTGAGCCTGTAAAATGGAACATCACAAGGTCTGCACCTTTTTCATCTTTTCTATTTTGAAGCTCATAATTTTCATCAAAAATTAGTGACTAGCAGCTAATAATACTTTATCTATTTAGCATATGCTATTCTAGCACTCTTTCCAAAAATCCTGCACCACCCTTGAGGAGAAATTTAAATGAATACTAATACATAGGGAGAGCTCTGTAGGTAGCTGGGTGAGAAATACATAAACTCAGAAGGCATTCACTGCTCTCTAGTGGCAAAATCAGGAAGTCTTAATACACTGCAGCCCATAACCAGACATAGTTTAAAATACAGAATTTTTAAATTTGTTGCTCCTTTTCTTTAATAGAGTTAAGGAAGGTCAGTGCCCTACCAGTATTTCTGATGTCAACTCTCAACAATGTTTGTAATTGGCAGTAGGATCTCCATTTAAAGTATATTTATGACTGTGAAAAGTGACTGCAGTATTTTAAATGCTAAAATGTTTTTATAAAATATGAAAAACATTTCTATATTTAGAAAAAATATTCTTGATAGAAGCTAAATAAAAATGTCTGAACCAAGACATTACTGTACATCTTCTAAAATTAGTTAAAGTAACTCCTGTCAAATCAACTCAGTCCAGTTTTGTAAGCTTACAGGTCAACTAAATATTTTCCCATTTTTGCAATGGTTTCTAATGATAAATTTTGAGACCACTCAGGAGACTTATTTGTAAAGGATAAATTAAGTTGTTTTCAGGGCCCGAAAGTGTCTAAAGAAATTTTTCATTTCCTAATTCAACCCAAACTCTAAGGAACAGTGTTTATTTCCAGCTCCCCAGCACCCAGTGTGTTGATTCATCATGCTCTGCTTTATGAGAGGGAATTTTTGCCAGCAGGAACAGCAAAATGGACCCTGGGTTTGTATTGCAGCCTATTCATCCTGCTGCCTGTAATGAGAAGCCATATTACTTATCTGATGCCCATGGCTGCAGACATCAGCTGAAGGTGTTGTGAAGTCAATCTCCCCAGTGTTTCTGAAAAAAGCTCTTGGGACCTGATAATGGTTGGTATTTGATTAATAGCTTTGGCAGTTTGCAAAATTCATTTTATTATATGGCTTATGAAAGATAAATCCTACGTGGTGTGACCCATGGACAACAAGCTCTATGTTGAGAGCCTGTTTAAATGAACTTATATATGTCTTTTTACATATGGTCCTGAAATAAAGCTGTGCCTGGAGGGAAGTTATTAAGGGAGGGTCACTGGATGGGAACTCCTATTTCACTTTATAGTCAATGGAGAGAAATTTATGCTTCCCAGAAGGAAGGTAGAGGCAGAAATTTGTCTGACCTCCTTCAAATAACTCCTTTGGGCTGAGATGAATAACAGGCAAAAATGTCCTTTTCTTTGCATTGGTTATAGAGGGACCAGGAAAGCCAGCTTAGAGATTAATTTGCCCAAAGGAAACTTGCTGAGGTCCTCAAGACTGAGCAAATTGAGCAGTCATGGCTCAGATCTTGGACACTGAGCAAAGATCCTCACTCAGGTGGGATGTCCATCCAGTACAGCTGGCCACACAAAGGCAGAATGCAAGCAGAGGTGCAAGAGAGAGGCTGCCCAGGTGACAGATCTGCTCTGGTGATTCACTCCTCTGATTTGGTCATGAGAAACTGCAAGTCATGCTCCAGCTCACTGGGTATCATTTATGTGATGCATTTTCCATCTGTGTAATGGAACTGCATTTTATCCAAGGAATGAGGCAGTTTATTAAGTTTTATAAGCAGGAATCTCCATAAATGTACTACATTAGCTTAAAAGCAGAACAAAAATCTGTTTAAAATATACTTTAACTCTTTTTTGTCCTTGCAACAGCCATTCACCAAACAAATTATTAAGATTTCAAAGAAAAACATGTAGTAACACATTAACACAGAAAAATAGTCCTGTAAGGAGTTATACTTCAACTATTTCATAAATCCATAAATTAGCTGTATATTCTGAATTTGTTCCCCATTAATTTTCTTCAGTCAGTGGGGAGGCATAGGCACTTTAAAGATGAGCAGCATTAGTAGATACATTTTGATAAGGAATCTTAAAACCACTTTCTGGAGGTGCCCATCTCTCTCCTTTACCTACAAAGAGCCAACACAGGTAGCTATACTTGTACTTCCATGAGCAAATAGGAAGAGATGCTCCAGCCTTCATCTTTGCCTCTTCACTTTCTTTCCTCTCTCCCCTCTTGCTCATGTTTTTGGGCCATATAAAAACCTTCTAGGGCCATAACTGTAAAAAAAAAAAAAAAAAGTAAAAAAGGATAATTTTAACCTGAATCCTTTCTGTAAACCACATTTTGCTGTGGCCAGCTCCTGCCAGCACCAGAGAGGGAAAGCACAGAGGTAGGAAGGAGTAACCAATTCCAGGGGAACTGCTCAGACCTTAATGCTCAGCAGATATGGCAGCAAAGTGGAATCCTGTGATGACCACAGGGAATTTAACTGAAATCCTCAATGATTCCTTATCACAGGATGATTAGCACAAGTGGACTATTTTATTTATGTCCATGTGTGGTTTTTGTCTTTTGTAGATTGCACTCCTGGCTGAGAAACTCCAGTCACACTTGGCACATGTGAGCTTTACTTCTTGGGGTGCCATGGGAAGGGGGTTGGTTGTCACCTTGAAGGACACAGCAGTGAGTCCAGAACAGTGTCTACAACTGTGAAAATAGACAACAATTATTGTATCTTCTGCAGTTTGGTTTCAACATATGCACAGAGGATTTATTCACTGTCAGCCTACATTCACAGCTTCATTCTACACAAAAATTTTCACCAGCTCATCCTAAATACACCTCTATCCTTCTGAATCAAACAATATTTTTTCAGATATTCAGAGGCAAGAATTACACTTACCTTAGAAACCTCAAGTGTTGATTGATCTTGAACTTAGCAATTCTGGGTTTAAAAATTTCATTTGGAGTTTACTGAGTGCTAAATTTATCCTGGAGAGTATTTTCATGAAAAATACTCCTTTAAACATCTGCCTTCTTATTTAAATTGTAATCAAAAAAGGTTTTGGATCAGTATTCTCTAAATATGCAAACAAGCTGATGGGTGGGATTTTGTCTGTTTACAACATGCCATTACAATCCTGCATTTGTGAGTCAGCTGTGACATTCTGCAACTGATCCTGGGGCAGAACTTTAAAAGGCCTGTTAGTGTTTGCACTGTTGAACAAATGTTCTAAGACACTTGAAATCCCCAGATCTCACCTCTGCATTCCAGTGCAGTGTGTACAGAACAATTGTGCCAACACTGCTGTGTCCCATGTGAATAGCAAGGAGACAGTTTTCATATATCAGGGTAGAAATATGGGTCCCCAAAAATTAAAATTATCCTGAGATGCAATACTGTGTTGAGGGCTATAGAGCAGGGCCAGGATGCCACCAAGCCTGAGGACTTTGACATTTGCAGGCTTTTCAGTGCCACAGAGGTGTGCAAAGCCAAAGGGCCTGGTCAATCTGCCCATTTCCTTGAGAGTTCAGCAACCCAGATCTGAGATATGGGAAAATAAGAGACAGGAACAAGTGAGAGGGCAAAGCTGGGCTCCAAACACATCACATTGCAGAAAGTTGCAATTCAAACACTCAGACTGCTCTGAGGAAGCTACTTTAGTGCTCTGGAGCAGCTGTCTTGTATTTTATTGGACATAAACTCCTTTTGCAAATATGGTGAAATGCTCTCTTCTGACATCTGTCTTGGTTTGAGAGAGATTATCAACAATAGCTGGTGAGAGCTGTGTGCAGTTGAGGACAGAAGGCAAAAAGATACCTTTTGCAATTTTTCAAGATTATTTTGGAATGATCCAGGCAATTTGAAACTGAGATACATTGGCCTCTTTCCTCCCTTACTCTGAGTGAGGGGTCCCCAGTTTCTGTTTTCCTTTTATTCTTCAGTTTCAGACAGATGCCCATATTTATATGCCTCTCCAAGTAAACATTCACAGCTGTCACTAAAGGACTACAGGAGAGAAAAATATCCTGCTTTCATGTAGAACTATTGCTAAACTAAAAACATGAGAGAGGGTAAGTCCCAAAAGACTGATACTTTATGGTTCAGTCGTGAAGTAAATCTCATAAAATACAAAGGGTGTTGAAAGCTTATGGGATATTTCCTGTCTTAGTGTGGTTGTCTCTTGGGATAACCCTTCCAAAAGCATCCACATTTTGCATGAAATAGAAAAATATATTTACACCTATTTCTGCACTCACTTTTAAGCACAGTTATTTTATGAGCTTTTCTTCAATCTAATAAAACTCTAACTTCCAAACAACCATGTAATCTATAAAATCAGTATTTTGATGTAGAGTTGAGGTGTTTGTGTTTGTGCTCAATTTGGTAAATGAAAAAAAGAAGCAGTTTTATTAGTGTACTGTACTAAAGGGAAGGGAGTATTTTGAGTGGTGAAGGTCCTCCAGTGCAGGGCATCTGTGGAACTGTTGCATGAGATGAGCTGTTCTCCAAGACACACCTGTGACTTTAACACAAAGAGTTGTAATATACATACTATATGCATACATGGCAGTATGAACAGTTCATCCTTTACAGTAACATTTCCACCCTGCAATTAATGAGGAATTCAGTTGAAGTTTCAGACTTCCCTTTTGTTTCTATCTCACCAAAATAACTTAATCCAACTGAATAACTGAATTTCTTATGCTGCTTCTCATTCCTGCAACCAGAGGGTTTGGGGATTTTTTGGACCTGTTTGGTTTGGGAGTCTTAGTGTGTTTGTTTGTTTTTGGTTTTTTAAAAGCAAATATAAACTATGTGCACATACTCACAAAGATTGTAAAGTATTTCTTAAATTATCAACTTGCCTGCTTGGATGAGCTTTTCCCCTTATAACTCAACATATCTGCAAAATAGTATTCTTCTTTTGCTGTGAGATTTCAAAGCTATAGGGACTGAATAAGCAGGGAAAGTAATGCCACATGAGCTGATAGTTCTGCATGCAGACACAAACACTGAAGATAAACTTTAGTAAATACACATTTCTGAGATAGTGTTTCTATCAAATTTTCTATTTGTTTATTGAGAGGGTGGATTTCCATCTAAGTATCATGGAGAGTTTTTAAATATATAACATCTGTATAACAATCCTGGTTTATTTAATCTTCTCTGGGGCTATCATTTAGGAAAGACAGAGTTCAGAGGCACTGTAAATATCCCACTGCAGGGCACAGCTCACTCCTCTCTGATATCAGCAAGCAGGAGACAGTGTGAGGTTTTAAAGACACGTACCTACTACAGGTGCCTACTTCATGACAGATAAGAGATTTGGGGTTTCTTTCATCCTTCTGGGAGGCAGATTTAGTGTACACTAACAGAGTGCCAAAATTTTAGCTACACCTTAGGAATGCTGCTTTTCCATTCAAAAGGAGCTGCTAGATCCCAAATATTTACTGTTTTGCTGCTTATAACACGCCAGTGCTGCCTCCAGTAGTTGCAGAGTGATTGGGGAACTGCAGATGTGATGTTTGGAAAAAAGTGGTGCAGAAGATGAACAAACAGGCCAAATGATGTTTAACTTTGCCACAGCTTAAGACCTTCCATGCTCTAATAAATCTTTGGTCTTCCAACTGCTTCTCCTTATGTGGCATAATCCTGCCTTAGTATTCTCTGCTGCTCAGCATTTTAAGTTGGTTTCCATAAAGCCTGCATATTAAGAGTTCATAGGCAATTCTTCTCATGAAAAATTATTGCTTTTAAAGCAGAAGGCAAAGGCAACATTTTCCAAGGTTGCTGGCTGCTAGAAAGATGGCCATTAAAATAAAGCATTCCTACTGCAGAACTGCTTTTTAAATTAAAACCAATTCTTTCAAACTATTACTCTTGCCATAATTGCAAGTTTGATGACTGAGGCCTAAAACAATAAAAAAGAAGGATAATCAGAGCTTCAGAAGTCCAGTGACAACATATAGCGAAGACAGAGGGTGATTGATGGAAGGAAAAAGCTAACAAGCAAGCCTAAATGTCTTTTTTATCTTCCTATTTTACTACTAGTGAAGACACCCACATTAGTCAGATCCCCAAGCCATAAAGCTGAGGGAGCTGAGACTTGGGAAGTGTAAGCAGGAGCTGTGTGTGCATGAGCATCCCAACATGATGATGCAGGAGTTAGCAGGTGCAGACTCCAGGGCAGCTTGGGAGAGGCTGGGGATGGAGAGGGACTGAGGGCAGGTGAGTGAGCCCCAGGGCTTGACACCTGAGTTCAGTGCATCCCTAAAAGCTAGAGCTTATCACCAACTACCCTTAGGAGTCCCTCACCTAAAAGAGGAGGACATCAGTACAACTGAACTTTGGGAATATAAAAGAATTCCTTAAATTTAAATTTTATTCACATTGCTAAAAAATGAAACTGTTACTGCAATCCTGCTAGCAGCAGATGAGGTAAAAATATTCTTGAAGCAAGCACAGTTTTTTCTGCCCTGAAAAGAAAACAAACTATTTCTGCTTGCTTGTATGGCTTCTCTAAATCTCCTTACCATCAGGCCAGGTTGTTTCTCCCACTGATCCCTTCTCTGTTTGCACAAGAATTTCTCATCTCCAACCAGACAGGTCTGAGACAGGTCCAGTTGGTTACTGCTCTTCTGGAGACCATGGAGCACCAATTTTATTTCATTTTAGATCAACAAGTGATCTATGTGTAAGAAAAAGTGACTTGCCTTGAATTTTGTTCCCCCATCTCTGCATTCATTTTGTGTGCTTGCAGAGGGGGCAGGAGGATGCACACATCTTCCATTACATTTATAGGTGTCACACACACAGAGTAGTACTTAAACTAAACTCATTTCTTGGCAGAAAGCCTCATTCTGTGCTATTACACAATTTAAATTATTTCTTAATCAGGAATATAATTATTTGTTAGTTGTGAAATATCTTTCTAGCCTTACGGAGGCAGAGATTTGCCAGTCAAAAAACCCCTGGAACTTTATTCACTTGTTATTGCTAGCTGGAGCCATATGTGCTCTTGCATGAAGTGATGAGGTGGTAGAAGAAAAACACACTTTTTTATTCCTTGTAGCTATTCTTTCATATCTCCCACTTATTAATATGAAATAATTATTTTACAGAAGACTGTGTAGTTTGCTCTATGCTAGACACCCTTGTTGCTTTGCTAACTTTTTGCCATATGGTTTTCTAAACTTAATATCTACAAAGATTAATGTTAATTTTATAAATTGGAATTCATATGAAATATTCAGTAAAAATACTAAACAGCAACAACAAAAATAAGCTGCTCTGCACATTTTGGAACTATGTAAAAAATTGTAATAATGCAAGATAAGAAGTATAGCATTTTATTCAAGGCTGTAAAATCAACAGGCATTTTATTTTTATATAGCTGAGATTTTGTTCCATTTGTGCAGACAATGAATGTTTGTGAATTTTAAGCTAGACTTGACAATGTGACTATTTTAACAGCAGAAGTAATTAGAGAAAAGAGGTAAAATACTGAGAACAAATGCTGTTGTAAAAAAACCCACTCACTACTGAAGTTAGTGGGAAGCCAAGACACTACTAAATAGCACTGCAGAGGTGTTTTGAAATAATAGAATTAATTTGTTAGCAAATTATTATCACTGGAAACTGTATTTTAAGACAGAAAACATAAAGTGTTATGTCAGGAGGAGCTGAGGATTTCTTTGAGAAGTGTTTTGCAAGGTCCAATAAAAGAAGTGAGTTTCAATGGAAACATTTAACTTTCCTGTTGAGTATTCTCAATAATAGCAGACAATTTTTCCTAGATTCTTGAAGGAACAGATATTTTAGCAGCAGGAAGGTAATTTCTTATGAAGAGATTTCTCTACTTTGTAGAAAGAGAGAACTCTACAAACAAATCACTGGAAAAGCCTATAAGTATGGAGAGATATATGGACTTTTCCAGTCTGTAGTCTACAGGGATAGCTGAAATACTATCCCTAACATCCAAAAAACGAAAATTATCAAGAAATACTAGTGATAAAGATCAATGTCTTGATTGAAGTTCAAAGGATTTCTGTGACTGTAGATACTTCTAAGCAATTGATTTTCCAAGATTCAATGCTTAATCAAACAGAAAAATATTTAATATCATGAAATTAAAATTATTGTGTGTTTAAGAGAATCCATACTCAGTATGCTTCAGGTACAAACACCTAATTTCAGCCATGAAAAAGGTTGCTTCTATTGTTGACAGGTGGTCAGAAGTGACTACCTGGCTCCAGGCATGGGGGTGAAGGGCAGGGCCCAGGTGATGCTTCCTCAGTTTTGCTGGTGAAGGGGAAACACATGAGAAGGAGCAGATGGTCCTGCAAATCAATACCCAGCTGTGCAACTGGTGTCATCAAAAGGGGTTTGGCTTTTAAAAACACAGGATCTTTTGTGAGGATTGAGGATTGTTAGGTAGAGTAGGGTTCACCTGACAAAGCCAGACAAGAGGGTGTTTGCTCACATGATGACCCACCTGGTGAGGTGTGGTTTGACCTAGAAATCATGAGGGTTGGAAATAACAATCCACAGTGAAGACAGCACTAAATGGGGTGGAAAGCAAAGGGGGAGGGTGGCAGGGACAAGAGACACCTCAGAAACAATTACAAAGGTAAAGAGACATAAACTTTAAGAGTATACAAAAACCTACAACCTGTGGAGGAAGCAGGAGAAAGTAGAGGTCTGTCACTAAAATACTGGAATAACTGAGACAGGGTGGAACAGCTTACAGAGCTGGAGGGAGCAACAAGATGGAGCAGGCTCTTCAGAAAAGGTGGGCAGGAAGACAAGGAGAAGGGGTTGCCCACTGTGTGATGGTGCAGCTTGGATTTACAGAGCTCTTCTCAGGGAGGAATGCCCAGCTGGTGGAGAGCCTGTGGGTCAGGAACAGGGAAGGCAGACACTGTGATGGGTTGTTGTTACAGACCCCATGGTTATGGTGAAGAAATGCACAGAGATTTCTTTAAAATTAAGGGTATTTCTGGTCACACCCCCTGGTTCTCATGGGGACCTCGACCCAAGATCTGCTGGATGGGTGGCTGTGGAACACAACCAGACAGTGGTTTCTGAGCATTCTCGGGGTAACTTCTCAATACAGGCAGTGGATGGGGCTGACCAGGTCTCCCAGGCATCTGTTCTTGCTCAAAGTGTTCAGGGAGGACCATCCAGCAGCAGCAGAGCTTTCACTGGGAGATTGATTCAATGCCCATTCTGGGAGGCTTCCAAGACCTGAGTGGACAAAACCCTGAGCAACACGGTCTGACCCTACAGATAACCCTGGTTGGAGTAGGATGTGACTTCCTGAGGTCTCTTCCCACCTGAATTGTCCCATGATCCTATAATTTGCTGAAAAACAACTTGCACAGATGGATCTTAAAGCCAGTTCACAAATATCCCAGTTCACTCAGCCAAACCAAATACTGTCTGTTTACCAAAGAGGTGAAGCTGACAGAAATAAGGGTCATAGTTTCAGGTTTCTACACCATGACAACCTGGGTCAAATGCACTGTAAAACAATGAGTTATATCAGTCAATTTGCACATGATGACATAGGTACAAGGAAGAAACCATTGTTTAACAGCTTACAGATGTCATGAAATAATTCATTTGAAGAAATATAGAGTAAACACCCTTACTGGGGATGACTAAAAATCTGTATTAGTCTTACTAAGGATAAAACATCAATGAAATAAGTATTTTTGTATGGATAATAAAGTTGGGTGTGACTTTGACTTTGTTTATAAATGTAATTCTTTAATTTTTGGTAGAATGGAGATATAGTAGAAGTTGAACAATAAATCCTTTTAAGATTCATATTTGCCAGCATGAGTAAAAAGAATTTTCTGAAGATCTTTTTTGATATTTTACTTCGAAATGTATTGAGAAACTTTCTTAAAAAAAAATTAGTTCTGCTTGTGCCAATTCACATCCAGTTCTGAATGTTGTCTTCTTGCCCTCTGAATCTTGTCTTAACCCTTTGAATAAAGCTTTTCCACTTTAGATGGATTTTTATGGGAATTCAAAAGCAGTCATTTGCTTTCACTTGGAAACCCTTGTCAGTCTGTCTGTAAAGGAAAGGTCACGAGGATGCCACAATGAGAATGAGCAGTGAGGCAATCAGAAATGAGGGCTGAATGTTTGTGTGTAGCAGGTGGTGGTTGCTCTCCTGATGGCTCTGACACTGAGTCCCCCTTTGCTGAGGGTGCCCTCAGCCCCTCCACTGCAACAGTGCACAGGCTGGGACTGTCACAGTGCTACAATCTATACACAATTCTGATTTCTGAACAGCTCATAGAGCAGTACAAATGACTGAGAAAATCTAGAAACAGGCCATTTTCTTGGGAAGAAGTGTACATAATTTCCTGAGCACTTTAGATCTTGGATGGTTTTCCTTTCTATAAGGTGCTTTGTTTTAGCCAACACTGTACTGTTATCACGAAGGTGTAATTTCACCAGCAATAATGAGCTAGGCCTCTCCAGTAAGACAAGAGCCTTTACAGTCAAAAAAAGGTCACTGGAAGTCTGGCATATATTCATAGGTTTAAATGAAAAAAAATGTTTGGCAAAACACTCCGGACGTAAGTTCCATGCAACCTCCCAAGATGAAAACATCAAAATCAAACCATGTTAACTAATATAACGCACCATAATATACCTTCATTTCATTTCTCATTTTTGTTCTCTGGCTTATGGACAAACACAGCTGTTTCTGTGATGCTAAACAAAAGACAGCTTTGTTATAACTAAATACATCCCAGATGGGAGTGTCTCCTTGCAGTAAATCACACACTTAGTGCGTGGTTTTGAAGAGACTTCTTTCAGAGATCCTGCTCATTCAGAAGGGTTTCTCTCTGGGCTGTAGAGCAACAATCTGCCTCCCTCAAAATACCAGTGCACCTATAGCCTTGTTCCTGCAGCTCAAGTGTTAAAACACTGTGTTTGGTAGGGAATGCTGCTCAGCTGTACTACAGAGTGAAGTCCTCTATCTACTCTGAAAATCATAGCAGATAGAAACTTTGGTAAATTCCATTTAACTAAAACCTTGAACACAGCTAAAAGAATAATTATCCTAACCTTTAACAAAGTAATGCAAATCTGGAACATAAAGAAATTTTCCAAACCAGGTAATACTTAAAATGAAGAAGTTGGCTAATTCATCCCAATAAACTTTCAGTTCCTACTGAACACGTAGCGACTTTTCTGGAAAATCACTATGTGCCTTCTTGGAAGAATTGCCTGCATGAACAATGTACAGCTCAGCATAGTAAGAAGATACAGCACGGTTGGAGGAGCAAGAACAAATATAAGACATAAAGAAAGAAACCACCACTAGGTGGCAAAATGGTGTTTTCAATGTAGTAACATCGGGCTCCACGTTCATTGATGCGGTTTTTAGAATCCTGCACCCAAACAGGGGTGGTTAGATACAAATAGTGCATTGTAATGTCGCAATGTGTTTCAGTTTGCTGGAAAACAAGCACGGGTTTGTAGCCTGACTTCACACTGCTGCTGGTAGGATTTCTCCTTCTGAGTAGCCAGAAGTCAGTAGTCAGTACCTGCTCACATGCAAGCCCAACTTACAGTTTCATTTCCATCTGACATACCAAGTTTGATGAGACAGCTAATCACTCACAGCATAGCATTGCAGACTGAAGAATTTTCTTACATTTCATCTTGTCTGGCACAGAATAGGATAGGGGCCACTCTGACCTCGTTAGAATCCTGAGAGTATGAAACAGGTGAGATGGAGAGAAGAGTCAGTTCCCATGTAAAGGTAAAGCCTAGGTAATATTTTAAAGATGCTGTGAAGTAAAATACAAAAAGCTTTGGTACTACCAGACAGATAAAACAGATTTCCCCTGCCAGCTGGGATGGGATATGGTGCTGTGAGCTGCTGACCTGAGCTCCGTGGGCTCTGAGCATCAATCAGTCCATGGAAACAGGCCTGTAATGTGCAAACAGTGCAAACACTGCACTGCAGGAAAGGGATAAAACCACTGCAGTTAATATCTAACCTGAAACACAAATGAAAACAGGCATTGTGGGACATCCTTGAATACACATCCTTGTGTAAGGCCACAGGACTCACCACTGCCTCTTACTCTTCTCTCTTGGCTTTTAGTTGCCATGGTGATGGAATAACTTTTTCTCTGCAGCCTGTTGTCCTGCCAACATTAAATCTGTTCCCACCTCATCCTTTACAGTGTGCCCTGTCCACACTTGTCTGTTCTCTTCTTCTCAGTCTGTACTGGTGTTCTCTCCTTCTCAGTCTGTACTGGTCTTGAACCACTCCTTT
This sequence comes from Peucedramus taeniatus, assembly GCA_013400575.1. NCBI lineage: Eukaryota > Metazoa > Chordata > Aves > Passeriformes > Fringillidae > Peucedramus > Peucedramus taeniatus. The sequence continues at coordinate 52,241 of WBNO01015717.1, read as the reverse complement.
GTCTCTTCCACAAAATAAATTTGCCCTTATAAACCTGCCTTGGCTGCAGAGCACCTGGCTCCCCAAAGAAATACTGGATTTAATAGACCCCAAACTGAACAGAAACTGCAAAGGGAAAAGTATAACTACAACTGTTGCAAATCAAACAGAGGCCAAGCACAGCTTGCTTTGCCTCTGAGCATTTTTTTCATTCCCCAAGAAGTTAATATTTAAAGTAAACAGCAAGATTTGAATGTGCTCCAGTATGGGACATTCCCTGGCTGTCGGTGAGCCAGCGATGTGCAGCAGCTGGGACCAGCCCAGCCCAGTCTCAAAGGCAACTTCAGTCTCAGACAGTAAAAACTCAACATCTTGTCTAAATTATTTCCATCCCGCTGTGCCCTGTCAAATCAACACAGTGTGCTCAAGTGAGGAAATAAAATGAAGAGTGTGGTCCCAAAGGGCATCTCACAATAACACCCTCAGCTCTGCATTGCAGCCTTCACAGGGACTGCTGGTCAGCCTTGTGTACACTCACCCGGGGTCACATCCAACATGTAGTTCATGAAGTCATGAAATTAGGTTATTAATGGATGAACAGATGTAAATGCTAAAAACCAGGAATATGAAATCAACATGAACTGGCAGGAAAATGGAAAAAAAATCAAACCTCAAAATACTTCCCTACACTTACTGATTTAAATTTGCTATATGAAGATCATAAATTTTCAAATTCTCACAAAGGTATCATAGTTAAATGTTGGATGACTTTTGTGCCTTTGGTTTATACTATAATTATCTTGTAATGAACTTTTAAATTAATATTTGATTCTATAATTATAGGCTTCAGAGGAAAAATCACTTTCTATTTACAACAGAAAATAAACGCTGTCTTGGAGGGGGAAATATCTGTTGGGCTGAGGCTACATGTTCTCTTACAGACTAGCAGGTATGATACACTGTGCCTGTCTTAATCTGAGCTAAAGCCTCATTCAGAGACCATTTTCATAGAATCAGAATGGTTTCAGTTAAAACGGACCTTAAAGACCATCTAATTCCAAACCTCCTGCCATGGGCAGGGGCACCTTCCACTCAGAGCTCCATCCAACCTGGCCTTGAAAACTTCCAGGGATGGAGCAGCTGCAGCTTTTCTGGGCAAAACATTCTGAACAAAATATTAATGGATCTAAACTTAACACTCAACTGTTTTTTTTTTTCCTTTTTCTTTTTTTTTCTTTTCTTATAATTCCTATATTTTGTAACTCCAAAGCTTAAATATACATTTGCACAGAAGAGAAACAAGAATCATGTTTGGTCTTTTGAAAAAAAAGTCAGAGGACAGGACCCAGATGAGTAATATTCATCTTCTGGCTTGATAAATGCACATTATTTCTGCAGAAATACAATCATTATTATAGGGTTCACAGTTCAATATACACCCAAAAACCTTTCCAAGAAGATGAAGAGAGGTTCCATGATTGTGTCAGGTAGGTAAATGATTTTCATCAGATCTGCCACACTTGCCAGTATGTTCAGGGCAGTATGTTTCTGAGAAAACAACCCAAACATTGATAAACTCAACAAGCCCCAGGCAGGTCTGTTCCCTCCAGGAACAAAGGGACTGGTGTCATTTGCAGAGTACTCACATTACAGAAAATCAAGGGAATAAGAGCGCAATAAAGACTTGCACTGGCAGATGCAGAGTGAATCAGTCAATATTATTGTACATAATTCAGCTAAAAAGTCCCATTTGTAATCTACTAAAAAACCTTCTTAATTAGGACATGCTAATGACAAGTCTGTTCTCTCTTGAGTGGGCATACTGAATAAAAACCTATTTTCTAAAAATGCCTGGAACATAAAAATTTGAATGAAGTAAAATACTGACCTTCCTAAAAAGAACACTCACCACCTTACAATTTGGCCTAATTTTTTTTTGATTCCTGTAATCCCAATCAGGCCATAACTTTACAAAGGCTGAAAATGCAGGTTTCATTCACCTGACCTGACATGGCCTGACCTCTTGGTGCCAAAAGAACATACCTGCATTACACTGAAATTATGTTAATAAGAAAAAACAGTGGCTGTGGTGTAATCTGGGCACTTCAGTGTCTCATGTAATGCATCATGATTATCACTAGGTGATTTTAGAAGTTGTCTGAGTTTCAGCCTTCTGTCAGAGCAGGTTTACAGGACCCAGGTCTGATTTAGCTGCCAGTGGTCACCAGAGCCTCAGAGGTGAAAAGGTTCCAACCCTTGCTGCCAAAACTGGAGCTGTCAGGATGAGAGCAACCATAGGCAGGTTTTGTGAAAAAAACAGAGCAGGTCAAACAGTAAGAAAGAATCCTGAAATCACAAATCCAGTATGTGGTGGAACTGAAGCCAGAAATAACTAGCTAACTGCAGCTTAAAAGCTTCCCCTTTAAGCTGTGCTGCATCTTGTATGTGCCACAATGCATCCTGCTGCAGCACAGTAATGGACAACTTGGTTGCCCTTCAAAGAGCACATCAGTTAGTACAGATTTCCCATGTATCTGAAAGTGACTCATAGTCTGAATTATCACAACAAATCATTTTAATAGATATACTCATGTTAATAACTAAATGCATATAGCTAATGTAACATTGTACGTTACTTAAAATATTGCTCCTTAGTGTTTTATTAAACAGTTGAATGCTTTCAAAAATTGGAATGTCAGACTGTCTCATATTGCACCATTTCACAGTTATTTTTAATTAAGCACTCTGACAGGAGTATTTACTTATTTAAAATAAGTCAAATTTATACTTAGACATATCACAGGCTCAGCATTTCTCACAAAACTGATGGGAAATGCAAGCTCTGGCAGCTGTTGGTTTGTCCAATGTCACGAGCAGAGCCTGCTGTTGATCCTGTCAGTTTACTGTAAACCCAACACACCTTCTCAGGCCACACCTTGTTCATGTGGTTTCTGTGAAGATGATTGATCTGCAGCCTTTTACAATGCAATTTTTGGATTCCTTGTCCCTGTGACTGAAGGAGAGCATTACCAAAAGAATTAATGTTAACTCCGATACTTGGGATGAAAACTATCAGAAGAATTTGGTCTGTTCACACGATTCTGTGCTAATTAGAATTGCTTTGAGCAAATGTTGTTTTAATAGAGCTTGACAAATGTGATTTGTTTGACCAAATTATTTCACATTTCACAGAATCACAGAAATAACTAGGTTGGAAAAGACCTTTGATATCATCAAGTCCAACCTAACACTGTCTTATCAACTAAACCATGGCACTGAGTGCCACATCCAGTCTTTTTTTAAATACCTCCAGAGATGATGACTTTACCACCTCCCTGGGCAGCAGAGGAAGTGAGTGACCTGTAAATAATAATACATGAGAAAGAGAAGTCCAGCATTCCTTAATATTCCACTCTACTGTCTGTAGCATTTCAAACTACGTGCCTCCCACACATTTGGTACAAACACATGAATATGATAGAAACTTTAAAATATCCACAGCCTGATGCAATCAGGTTCTTGAATGTCTTTTATTTCCATAGTTTTCTTTTGGAGTTGATGCTCCCTGAACTCACAGACCCCTGAGTTCACATGCATTCATGCCAAACCCCAGAGCCTGGTTCCTGGTCACCCTGCAGCTGCAGCCTGCACCCTGACACTGCTGGTGCAGACCCAGAGAGCTCACACAGCCTCACATGGGGAGTCTGGGGACTGGGTCATGCCTCCTGCTCACAGCCCTGGCAGCTAATGCTGTTCTTAGAGACTAAAACACGGCACTGAGTCAGCCACTCCAGCTGTATGAACAGTTTTCATGCTCTTTCAGATGAGCAGTGAGGTTCAACCAGCACTCCACTCATGTCTCTGAGATCTCCTTGTCCTCCCTGTAGGACCACGAGCTTGAACAATGCACCCACAACGAAATAAACACCGCGTTCCTAATTTAAAAGATGAATCTATATGAGCACCTAGTTCACAGAAAAACCACATTTTTTAGTCTGTGAAGCTGAAACATTTCTTTGGGCACGCTGTCAAGATCATCTATTTGAAGTAGTGTCAGCCACTATTCAAAGCTACACAATATGCTGTTTGTTTACTGTGTGCTATAAATAAGAATGCACAAAAGAAGAAAAGACGCAATTGTGTTTCATCTTGGACAGTTAAACGGAGCAATTATTCCTGTTTTCAGATTTCTCTTTACACCTTTTAAATAATGGAATTATTTTTTTCAAAGCTTTCCATCCAAATACATAGTTTCAAAACACAGTTGGCATAAATCAGTTTTGCTGTGCTTAGTGGAATTCAGTTCATTTGTAAAGTTGATAATTTGCTCACAGAGCTGTTGTGCCTAGACATATCCAAAGCTAAACTCCATTAAAATATTGTTAAACATTAGCAGTGCATATAAAAAATACAAAATACTTTAAAACATTAATTAACTAAAATATGATTGACAATCATTAAAATTATTCATAAACAATAGTCACCAATAAAATTAATTTACTTTAAGGATCTTTTTTTCAGTGGAAACATTAAGGTTTTAACATACCATGTGATGTCTCCATTTTTGGGGTATGCAGTATGGCATTTTGTAACAAAGCTTCATTGCACTACAAACTCATTTACAATACTTTACTACAATGATATGTGGATCTATTGTTTTAGTACTTCTATTGTTTTTCTCATTACCTTCTATGTTGCCCTATATTGCAGCTTCCTTCACTGAAATGCTTCTTCAACCAATTTCCCTGCCATTCAGGTTAGGTGGAATTCCTGTGTTCAAGCTTTAAGGTCTGAAAAGTGTCACAATCTAGGTTAGTCATACAGCTTTCCTTTGTAATCACTGTAAAGAGTCTGATAAATCTGAGGAGTGACTCATCTAATCCCCAAATGATTGAATACAATAGGAGACAAAATGTCTTTCAGAAGTGTTTCTTCTACATTGCTTATATCCAGGTAACACTGACTAGACAAATAGCTTGGATTAGATACCTCATTTCTAGACAGTTAAAATGAGAAGAAAAAAAAAATGTCTTGACCCATTAGTAAGGGGAGGGGAGTTTGGAGACACCTTTAACCACTATGGCAGCACAGATGCCAGCATGCACTGTGAACCCACCGGAGCCAAAGAGAAAGTAAACCTGTGGCCAGCTCCAGGGTGCCCTCTCTGTGCTCCTACAGGTACCAAGCACAGGGCAAGTAAGAGGCCATGTGCTGCTGCAATGAATGTAGGGCCAGCCAAGTGCAGAGGTGAGAGAGATGGAAAGTGTAGGCTGAGATAGACAGGTCAGAGAACAGTAGGAGTATTGCTGCACATCAGTTCACTGAACTGAGCACATCCAGCTTTTATTGTCCTGGAAGAATTTGAGGAGTCTTTTTATTTCTCTGCATAGAAAATTCTACAATGCATGTTCACATCCACTACATACCAATACATTGTAAAAGACATTTTGAGGAATAGAACTCCTCCTGATACCTTTTGCATTAAAATGAAGATGTGTCAGCAGTATGAGTCCAGGCTCCCTCTTATTTCCTCCTTCAACCCCACACACCCACTTCCTCACTTCCACCAGTTATGACAGCAAATGAAGCGAAGGGCTCACGACTTTCCCTGGTTAGTAGCACTTATTGGATGGAGTCATCTCAGCCTATTACTGCCCTCGGCAGTCAGAACATTTTCTTTGCAGCAGGTTATTGCATCTGCAATAGGAGGAGCAAAAGTCAATGTATATCAGCTTCTCAACTGCTACAGGTCACTGCCAGCCACGTTTGATTAGAAAGATACTGGGTGATGACAGGGAGAAAAGTGAGCTGAACACAACCTTCTAACCATAGCTCTGTCAGATGTATTTGCAAATTATTAAGATTTGTAATATTTTACATGGGAGTAATGAGAAACTCAAATAAATTCTGAGAACTCAGTTGTTGTGCTAATAAAAAGCACAAAGCTATTTTCTTAAAATAACACCAAAAAATAACAAAGTTGTCATCGTGATTAGTTACAGTTTGGGTGAATAATTGAGACAGAAGAGATGTGGAGAATTGGAGGCACTAGGAAAAAAACTTCAGCAACTCTTCAACCCTTCCATCCTTCTCTTCCTGCCTACCAGAACAACCCTTCTCCTGTGCCGAGACGTGAGATGTGGCCAGTGAGAGAACCAGAACCAGGCTGTGAATCTGAGGAAAGGCAACATAAAACTGCACAAGATAATGATTAAAAAACATCTGATTGAAAGAGGGAAAAGTCACTGAAGGAAAAATATTTATGATCTGTCTGTGCAATGAAAGATGTGAAGCCAGACCAGGTACCCAGAAAGTCAACTGGAAAGCAATGACTGCAGCCAGTTTTCCTTTCCCACCATTAAAATATTTCTGTTGATCAACAGTAAATAATACACTGTGGGCAGGAGCTCTATACAGGGCTCCTGTATATACAGAAACAAAAAAAAGATTAAGCTTTTGTTATATTTAATTCTAATTGACAGAAGAACAAAGACAGGCATTTCTCCAGTATTTCATAATTAATTGAGAAGCAGAACTAATGAGGTTTTCTCGAATCAATAGTGGCAGTCAACATCACCAGCCCCTTTTGGCCATGTTTTTCACACTAACCATGGTAACAGTGTTAAGTGTTTCCATTAATGTGACTCTATGTCACCTGCCATACTATGCATTATTTAATGACCTTTCTCAGATATATAATTGCTTTTTAAGATTAGCAGGTGATTTGTAAGATTGTTTGATTGTATCCCTTGGAGTCAGCTGTCATACCAGCTCAGCTTTATGCTGGTTTTAAGAGCACAGGAAGAAATGAACTGGCTAAATAGAGAGAGCAAGTGTTCACACAATGCCCAGACTGAAAACCCAGAGGGATTTCATAGTAATCTGATGTTCAGAGAATGTAATAATATAAATGGCCCATTCAAAGGCATGGAAACAGCTGTAAAGTTTAGCAAAGGGTCCTATGATTCTCTGCTAGCTTCTTATTTTGAACACTAGATCAATCCCTGATGTTTTTCCCAGGTTGATTCAATGGCTTTATCAGCTTTTAGTGACAGCATTTGATTTCTACATCCTTTTCAATTTTTCAATACAAAATCAGAAGCTTTTTGTCAGACTTGGTTGTCATCCCTCATTCCTTCTTTTCAGCTGTGACTGTTTATTTATTGAATTTATTCCACCTACCCTCCAGCTATTAGCTATATATTGTCTCCATAGCAATCCCTCTCTTCTCCTCAGCACAAAAGCAAAAGAAGAGGCCTGGTAATTGTGATTTGAGATGCAAGGTGTTATTTTAATGCTTTCAGCAGTGCAAACAGCAGGGAATACAGCACTTCTGACACTTTTGGACATCATCACTCTGTGCATTATTTTTTCCATACTCATGTTTCATCAACCATTTGCAAATTGTCATCTATCTTGATTGACTTTAACATTGGCTTTGCTCACATTTATAATCAATATAAATTTAATGATACTGTGTTCTCATCAGGCTGCTTTCCTCATGCAATTTTACATTTATGCTATATGTCTTAAGAGACTTTTAAAGATTTTACTTTCTGTGGTGTGGGGGGAAAACACTTGGTTAAATTCTCTAGAAAACAAGTGAATAAGGACTCTTTCTCCCTCAAGCCTTTGTTACATCGTTTCTAATTTTTGGTGTGTTTTTTTTTTACAACAAACAACTATTGTGAATATTAAGAAAGTTCACTTTCTCTCCACAGCTGACACAATAAGTATACATCTGTTTCCTTGAATCCTTCACAACTCATCCTATACCTGTGAGAAAAAAATACGTTTTTGTATGGGTATGTTAAGAACACCATCCAAGGGATTGGGTGTTCTGTTTCTGCTTCATCCAAGGTTCTTCTTACATGTCGAAACAGTCTTTTTGTATTAACAGAAATGGCAACTTATTTTTAGAGTTTACTACAAAGAACTGAGTAATGTACACATTTACCATTGATTGCAATGTTGCTAGATAGCAGCTGGAACAGAAAAAAATGACATCTCTGTCAGCAGGTGTTTTGTATTTTGTATTACTACGTATAGGCTGAATGAAGTGGGGATGGTTCTTTGGAACACAGTGGGCTTTAGGCTCTGCCTTGGTCAGTTTTCTGTCTAGCATGAGCCTTGACTAAACTTTATGTAACAACACTATGTCACTGTAGGACACAGCACAAATGACACGGAGCAGTTCTTTTCAAGGCAAATGAAAAACTGTCTATTAAAAAATCTGACTCCATTTTTATATCTTCCTGAAATGCCAGTGTCATTGGAGGGTGACAGCGCCACCTCCTCAATGTCACTGGGCAACCCAACAGTCTATTAGGTTGTTTTTCTTCTATAAAAGAATGAAAACAATAAGTTATTTACATAAAGAGTGTGAGAAAGTTCTATACAAAAATACAAACACCAGAAAACTTTAGAAAACTTGAAAAAATCAAGGCAACAACACTACACTAGGGGTGGAGAGTTTTACATATAATAATATGGAGTGGAGCAGCAAAGTCAAAAAGGGCTGGCAGAAAATTGATTGAAAAATTAGTTATATTTAATATGGAAAAAATCAAGCTGAAGCCCCGAAGAGGTTACTAAAATATAACATTTTCAATTGTGAAGAACCACAGGGAAAATTTAAATGCAGGTTAATGACCCAAAGTGAGTTCAGGCAGCATTGTAATATCTGTTTTTGAGAAATACAGCAAAGGGTACTGTGTTATTAAACACTATACTTATACAGATTAATTCACCCAAGCAAAATGAAAAGGATTAAATATTTATAAGTCTGTACTTCTGCTTTGACTTTAAGTAGATGACGGCCACTATTAAATACTCTGTGCAGCAAGAGCATTATCAGAAGTTCTCTGCAATTCTCTTACTTATAAGTTCATTGTGATCAAGCTAAAAGTCTAAATAAGATTTTCATATCCTTTCTGTTGTAAAGCACTACAGTGCCTTTAATCTTGCTCCCATGCCCTTTGTAAATATCTCTTTTAGCTTTTTTGTAGCCCCTTTAGCTACTGAAAGACTGCAAAAAGGTCTCCCCAAAGACCTCTCTTCTCCAGTCTGAATGACCCCAACTCTCTCAGCCTGCTTCCATAAGAAAGGGGCTCCAGCCCTCTGAACACCTTTGTGTCCTACTCCAGGCTTGCTCCAGCAGGTCCATGTCCTTCATATGTTGGAGACCCCAGACCAGGATGCAGAACTCCAGGTGGGGTCTTACAAGACCAGAGCAGAGGGGCAGAATCCCCTCCCTCTCCCTGCTGCCCACGCTGCTTTGGATGCAGCCCAGGACACAACTGGGCTCTCTGGGCTCCACATTGCAATTTCTGGGCCATGTCAGGCATGTCATGACCTCATCAACACCTTCTCCTCAGGTCTGCTCTCAATCCATTTTTCACCCAGCCTGAATTTGTGTACCTTGTTATTGCCCTGACTCCACAGTGAAATGCAGAGATGATGCACTGCTTCAAAACAAAAACAGCCTCAAGATATTAATTTGTATCAAATTCAGGACAATCATATTGGTAAGAAGCACTGATTGACAACTCAAGCTACAAAAACATTTTGCATTAAACAAAACTTCTTCAATGTTCAGTGTTCAGTTTGATTCAAAATGAATCAAATTTAATTTTCACTTTCCTCACATTCAGTCTTTTGTATACTTGTTCCAGATTGACAGCCCACAACTTGCCAAAAAGCAGCAGCAATCCCAACTAGCTAAGCTTGAAGCAGAAGACTGCATGACTAGAAGTAAAGGCCTATTTTTATGATTTAACATAAAAACCCCTCTTGATAAAATTCATCAATCTAATTCAGTTTATACACATTAAAATCAGAAACCTAAAGGCAGATATGGAAATTTTGTTTTCACTGCAACTTATAATTCACTTCTTCACTACTATAAAGTAGTTTTGTGACTATAAGAAGGTTTAAGGAGGGGGAAAATAGACCAGGGTGAATAATAAAATATCGTCTTAGTCATAAAAAATCAAGATTCTAATACTTGCAGCACCAGTATGTATAAACAAACCATTTAGTAGTCTCAGCTACAAAAAGGTTTCCATATTGATGTGTTCTCACCTGATTGTCCATCACAGTATTTTGGAATACCTACTGGGCTTCATTAAGAGCCAGCTATTCTCAAGGAAGGAATGCCACAAAGGTATAATTAATTTGAGATAATATTACAATTGCTGCATGTTAGTAACTAACAGTCTCATCCTGGAAGAGAAAGAGAGAATGCAAAGGAAGACCATAAATTATCCTTCAGCATCAACAGATTTCTCTTCAGGCTACAGTGAAAAATAACAGCAGAAATATCAAAGAAGCTTGTGCTGTAATTTCCCTGCAGGAAAAAAATGTATATACCTATATGTCTTTTTACTGCAGTTTATTTTATTTATATATTCATATTTATATATCTATATATCTGTCTCTGTGTTTAAAGCCTTTGGCTTACAGAGTACAAATTGTGTACACTGAAACACCACAATTCTATGCAGTTTAAGACCTTAGTACCACTAGGAGAAAACTCATACTGCTGCCATGTGGTGTTTATTGATGCAAGTGCATTTTTTCAGACGTTTTGTTGATATTTTTCTGTGAAATTACTGTTTTGGCATAAGAAAGAGCAAATAAGCATTAACACAAAGTCCTAAGCATCATTTTTGCAGTGGAGAAAGCAGGAAGAAAAGCAGGGGTGGCAGGATGATTTAGCAGTGGGCTAAATTATCTGGAATTCAGCTCTGTAACTAAATCAGTCTATGGCTATTTTAGAGTCAGAGTAAAATATCTCTAAATCAAGATACATGTATTTCATAGAGATCAATAGCAGACATGATCACTCATCTGTAGCTTCACAAACCATTTATAATATATTGCAGATGTTTTCGCAAACAGGTGTGTCAAAGGCTGAAGACCTCCCAGATTTTTTATTTGAGTCTTTTCCAGTCTTTCTACCAGTATTTAGAGTTCAAACAACAAACCAATAAAATTTCAAAAGTTGGACTCAGTGATCTTGGGGGTCTTTTCAGTCTTAATAACTCTATGATCCTAAATATTTCTAAATATGGATATTATTAATTAGAAAATTGATCATCATACTGAAAATGAAAGCTTTTTTGTCTTTTTTTTTGTTTCAACCTTGCCAAAAGTGATTCTCATTTTGCACAATGCTGAACATTTCTGAGTTGGCTGATCATGACCCATCTGCATTATGTAACTGTCAAAAGGCTGTCTTGGCGTTGGATAATATTGAAAGCAAGTATTGTACACAGGGTCACTTGCCATTTTTATGTAATTTTCCAGAGAATGTCCTAGTTCACATTTAAATGACTCTACGATACAAAATTTCTCCCAGCATTCAATCAGCCTTTTGTCTTGCTCTGAATAGATCCTATTAAAAAGCAGAAATGTATGAATAGAGATACCCCACTGCCTGCTTCAACCCACTGGAAGCTGTGACATGCTTGTGAATAAACAATACATACACATACATAAAGAGGAAGTTAAAATTAAAAAGTTTGGTGTGAAAAATAACATTTATGTTTGGATGGGCTAGGCTGCTGGGGCCAAGGCAGTACTGAAAAACACCTAGTCCTAAGAAAAAGGCCAGAAAAAGTTCCTCAGCCCTGAAATCTGTCTCGTTATGGCCTTAAAAAGGGCACACCACAAGCATTCATTACTGTTTGTACTGTGGACACTGGCAGAGGGTGTCCAGGTCACACAGACACTTTCAAACTGTGCTGAGGGGCCACAGGGGCCAGGGAGCCAGTTCTGCAGTGCAGCCAGGTATGGCAGCACTGCCTGGCCCTCCTTGGAGAACAATAATGCCAAGGGTTTTCCTTTCACAGCCCCGTTAGCTCAGAACTGGCCCTGCTCCTGCACTGCACAGTGTGGGGACCCCTGGGCAAAGCCAGCTCCCTGTCAGTGCTGGTGGCAGTGTCATCTGTGCCTGTAATCACCACACTCAAGTCCCAGCCACATCACATGTTCACCCATGATGGCACAACTGGAAAGCATTATCTCTTCTCTCCCCATTGTCACATTTATTCAGGTACATACATTATCCTATATAGATATCAGATGAGAGAGTGAGGAGTTGGACTACTCTGCACAATAACATCACTACCAAAGTGGGTTTTTGTTGCCATCACCAACTTCTTTTTCCTGCCACTCACCAAGATCTGAAATGAGTAAGAATCAAAACTCAGCAGCCAGATCCAGTAAACGGCTCAGTAAAGTTGGTGGATAGCCCTATACTGCATTATTATGTGCCCAGACTTCTTTTTTCCAGAGGCTTTTTCATTATTTTTAATCAGTAACATAAATCAGGCTTTGAACTATATCTGCAAGGCCCAGCAGCCATTTGGCTAGCAATGAGCTAAAAGAGAGTTCAAAGGAACATCAAAGTTGCCAGGTACCTCCACCATGTTTCAGAATGAACTAAAAGGTTCCTTTTATTCAAATTACAGAATTCTGTATCACAGCTCTCTGTGGCAAGCCACACAGCTTTATTTTCACTAGGGGACAATCATGCAGCTTCACTTGGAGGATCCTTCTTTTGCAAGATCATATTGAAGCAATTTCTAATCAGAGATTTGTTACAGTTTATTCCTAATTTTTTTATTATTATTTATAGGCTTACAGACATTAAGGAAGTACAAAAAGCAGATTATATAGTTTAATATTCCATTTCTCACTGACCCTTAAATTGTGTATTTCTCATTGAGAAAGTTTCAGGGGTCTCCTCAGTGCCCTGTCTGGCATGAGACAGCCACTTCACATCCACCCCTGCCTGTTCCCTGGTACCACCTGGGTGTGTGACACCTTCTGAGAGCCTGTCCAAGCTGCTGCCGGACACAGGGCAGCCAGTTCCTTCTGCTGCTTCTAACATTCCTCATCCTTTTTATTAGACAATTCTCCCTGGGCATTTTAATGATGATTTGTACTGTAGACTTTCAATTTCCTTTTTTTTTTGGTGTATCCACATTAGTTGTCTAAGTAGTACTTCAATATTGGTCTCATTAAAACCTCAAGGAAAGATATGACTGCCTCTTCATACGCTTACTCTTTGTTTAGCTCTTACTCTTTGTTTAGCTATACAAACAACTTTTACCCCCCTTCCCAGGGCCCTTCAGAACAAGAATTTTATGATACTGCAAATAACTGCTTTAGCCTCATTACTTAATGTTTGGTTGGCCTGTGTGTCATATGCACATTTTATCAGATATGGTATAATATCTAATTTGAAGTTATCCTGAACTACGTTGAACAGAACGGAAATGAGTCCTGCTTTCTGCAGAACACTTCTACAAATTCCATCCATCCATGAAAATCTGGACAAACTCCTTACATATATGTCACAAACAACAAAAATACATACCTATATAAAGATACAAAATTTCATATACATTTTAAAAACCTGCCAGCTCACTTCTCTGCAATCCTTCTAAGGTCTGAATCATGGAAAAACATTTTGCTGCATTTGAAGTCTGAATGTCATGGAATACTTAGTCAAAACCTCAGACATTTTCACCACAAAAGTAAAAAAGATTCATTTTTGGAAAACAAAATTCAGTAAAATATTGGTTGGAATTGATTTTATTCCTACCTTTTACTTCATAAAGAAGTTAACTGTGCATCTGTTTTCTGTTATTTTTGGTCAGACTGACCAGCCTACTGTAGCAAGGGATATCTTGGCAGCACTATTGCAATGTTATTACCATAATTTTTTAAAAAATAATTTTTCTATATGTATAATCTCATTTCTGCTTTTATAATAGTTAATATAATAACATCAGATCTGCTTTTGTAGGAACAGATGCTTGTAGATACCTGTTGTTTATACATTAATTGGAAATACTTCAGAAATGGAAAAGAAATGGAATAGTCCAAACTCATGCCAACTTTGCCTAGCAAAACTAAGAGTTGAACTTGGACTTACTCAAACTGTGCTCCAACATACAAAGGATGCACAGGTCAGTGTGTGAGAAGGCTTATTTAATATGAAGGAAACCTACCAAATAAGTCAGTTTAGAACTTCTGAGAATATTTAGAGAGTTGAGGGAAGATTGCAAGGTGGAGGTTGGTGGTTGTTTGTCATTTGATTCTTTGTTTGGTTGTTTTGGATTCTTTTGTAAAAATGCAGTTTGTGGATTCCAAATTCTTTTACTCACTTCCTACACTACTGATCTGCTTTCACTCTAAGACTGTTCTGGGGGAAAACTCTCCATGGCTTACAGGTCTATTGGGAAACCAGAGCTCTGCCCCAGCCCTTCGCTCGGGAAGGACTGCTGTGAGCTTCAGGAACTGAAACCTTTGAACTGCAGCTATTCATTGACAGGATCATCCTTATCCTTATCCTTATCCTTATCAGAGGAGCTGCTGAGACTTGCACAGCTGTCTCAGCTGGCCAGTTTCAGAGCCCACAAGGGGTGAGTGGGCTTGTGAGCCCCTGGCCCAAGAGGTGCCTGTCCGTAGCTCACCGCGAGAGCCTCGGGCAGCGCAGCTCTGCACTCACACCACAGAGCACCTGCCATGATGGCATTGAGCCCTCCTCCTGCTCTCCAAGGCTCTCTGTCCTGCAGATGAAAAACCATTCTGAGTGCCAGCACAAACCTGCTCCTATCTCCATTTGTGACCAGCTCTGGATTATCTCTCTCCATACTCAAACACTCAGCTCCAGCTGGAGCTCACTGCTTGTCTGCTTCCCTCGGTTTGCCTCTGACTTCTCTGACCTCAGCTGCAATACTGTGCTCTTTTAACATGCTCGAGATCTTTTCTCTGGTCATAATTCTTGTTTGCAGCTTGGCCCTACTAATTTAGGGGATAGTTGGATGCCTGACTGCCTTGACTCTAATTCCATTTTAAGCATTTTTAACCAGTGAAGCACCTTGTGAACAACTTTGCACTGCTGATCTGGACTGCCTATCCTTGGACAGAGTGTCTGTCAAAGCTCTCAAAGTCAGGGCAATGGTCATCCTGCACACAGCATTAGCATTCTGCAGTAACAAACAGTACTCAGCCTTTCCTGTTTAAATTCCTGATAGTTTTTTCTCATCTAAAAACATTTCCTGTTTTTGTTCCCTTAGACAGTTTTATCAATACATAGTTTTCTTAATCTGGGTTCTCCAAATTCTTGCAGCAGAGGCTCACAACTCAGTTTTATAGCTCTGGCCAGCCAGGGAAATATCTGGATCTTCCAAATATCCCTCGTGAGTGAAGCCTGAAAACAGCATCTATTTTTTTGGGAACGAATCCTAGATGTACTAGCCAGAACTCAACATGACGGAGTAAACTGTGTAGAGTAGTTTGCCAGATTATTCAATCAGGTGATCTTGTGACAGACAAGGAAGAATTATTTTTGCACACTGGAGAGAAGAAACTATTTTGTTACACAGGGTTTTTATTTCTAGCTTCTTTTAGTCTCCAACATTGTGTAATGCAAAGCTACAACCAAGTCTTACGGATACTGATGACAATGATCCTCTTTCCTTACAGTAGGCCTGGAATTTGGTATTAATGATGTTGACAGTGTTTAGATAATGTATTTTATTTCTATAGTTAATAATAATATTTTTAAGACAAAACATTTCTGAACATTTTTTTCATGTTTTTTTTTACAAATAGATGTAATGACTGTTTCACTTTTGCGTTTTTATTAAAAAAAACACTACTTGTGTTGCTTGATTTTATTTTGTTCCCACAATTGATTCTACAAACTTTACTCAAGAAAAGAAAACCTTATTTCAGGATCCTCCTCTGGCACATGTAGATTTTTTGGGGGGGTGGAGGGGTGAGATTTAAACAGATAAACAGAGTACTCCAAGGCAAAACTGCTTAGCTTTCAAAGTAAATATTATGTTCAAAATGTAATTTATAATACCAGGCACCATTAGACATAATGTATTATTCAGCTGAACACCATAATAGTATCCAATTCACGATAAAAATTAAAAATTAATAACTTTGCAACCATTGATTTTCTGTATTCTGCATAGATATGAGAAAAGTGAACTATAGTTTTCAACTTGAGGAAAAAAAGTCACAGCTCATGATTTCTACAAGCTTTAAGGACATTGGACATGTAAACAAACAATAGAATGAAAAACACTACTCAGGCAACTTCTACTAATTTATATAAAAGCAAAGCAAATGCCAAAACAAACAAAGGGGCACTGGAATATAACCCAATATGTGCTGGGTTTACGTGTTCCTGTTTGCAAGACAAAGGAAGTAACATTCAAAACTGCTATTTCCTGCAATAAAGCTCATACCTGCTTTGCTCTGAGAAATTATCACTCTCAGATAAATAAACAAGATATAACCAGCCTTGTCACTGCTTTAGAGAATACCCTGCATATTTATCCAGGTCTTTGTGATGACATGAAGTGTTCTGCTTTTTTTAAGCCATTTAAGGAGAATTAAATGAGAAAAATACTCGGTCAACAAAACCACAACATTTTGAATGGAAATAAACTTAGATGTTACTATTTCAAGTTCTAAACTTGAATTGCATCTTTCCTAACAAATAACTTAGGATCAGATTTTGGACAAAAAGTACAGTAACCTTTTTCATTCACCCAGTAACAACAATGTCTTTGCAACACAGTGTCAGCATAATTTTTTTAACTACAAAACAATTTCGAAAGATGCTGAGGAGTCTGGCTGTAAATCAGGAACGCACTTAAACACATGTGTAACTTGAAGCACTTGAGCAGCTCCAAAAGAGAAATTCTGGCTGTATTTACACACAGTAATGGCAAAGTAATAGTAATAGTCACATTTCCATTGACTCCAGTGTACCCAGAACCACAAACTTCATTGCGTCTAATAAAATGCCTAAAACTAAGGCTTGTTGGTTTATTTAGATTAACTGGTTTAGCTAAGGAAAAAACACAAGATTTGGGGTACACAAGCCCTTCTTCAGAAGCTGAAGAATTCAGAGCTAATTACAAGCTGAGAGTAAAAGAAACAATAGGTGTAAGTATAACTCTGGATTGAATCTGGGACCTGGTATGACTGAGAATGAAGAGGAACATTTTGAAGATTCAGCAAACATGTAAAGACAAAACCACAGCAAAGGCCTTCCTTCAGACCTGCTTCATGCCACTGCTTCACAACAATCACAGAAGAAGGCAGGCAGTTTCAGCACTTTGTTTCCTCTCCATCTTTTGTAATCAGGAGAATCCTTTAGAGTTATAAAACAAAAATCCCAAGGTCTAGTATTAGGGTGTCTGTCATCGTGCCTAGGGAGAAGGACAAACCCACTTTGATAAACATTTTGGTTATTTTACTTAGTATTTATAGATCAGGACTCACAGTTGTTCAGCATTCTAAAATAGAAAGACTACTGCCATAGCCTACACATAAAGAGCTGCAAAAATAAAAAGGACTACTTATTAAAAAGGTACTTCTCATTTCCACGTAAATATTGTTCAACTTTCATTTGAAACAAAACAAATAATATTTATTGGATAACATGATCAAAATCTACTCCTTTCAATCAATACACTTTACCTACAATTTATTTTTAAATTGAAATTATTGGAAAACTCTGAATTTCTGTAAGTAATCAGTCCTATTCTTTGGTTTTTGATATGCTTTATCAGCAAAATCATTGCTGGATGAATACTATATTTATAATTGGAATTAAATGCTTGTATTAATACATTATAGAATTAATTTATCATAATAAGTAATGTTCACATATTTTCATATGCAGTAAAAGAAAACTGACTACTCAAGGTATCTACTGATATGAGCTACCTTTCAGAGCATGTGTGAAGACACTTAGATATGACAGTCAAAAAGGTGTTGTATTGTCTTATAGTTATGCTGTGCTTATGTGAGATAAAAATTGACTATTCCTGCAGCAATTTTCCTGAATATCTCATTTAGTGTAACATCTTATGCAGTTGTTTCATTTACTGTACTTTTATGAATCTTTAATAAATATACATAATTGTAGTCATTTAAAAAGAAACCAATTTATGAAGACTTAGCAATGTAACAGGAAATATTATACTGGTTGATAGTTTTGCTTGTATATGCTGATGTTTACTTCCTACAATTCAAAATTGATACAGGCACTGTAAAAAAGAGTTTACAGGAATCAAATGATTTCAGCTTTCTAATTTTGTCTTTTGCTGGTGTGACAATTGGGCATGAATGTACCTATTTATGTATCTAATTTTTATTAACATGCAATAACATTTACAAATACAACACTTAGTGTTTCATTGCTGTTTTACACTAACTGGGAAATAATTTCAATTTACTAATACATACAAAGGAACAAAACATAATGTAACCACCCAGATCACATCCCAAAAAGTCATGTATTTCATAATATTACAGGTTTACTTGCTTTTTTGTGGTTTAATTTTCTGCTATGGATGTATAGTGGATGTACTAAAGATATCCTGAAATTCTAATTCTGGGTTTTGTGCTGGCCTCTTAGCACTGTGGAAACAAATGTCTATCAGTGTGTGTGTGTGTGTGTGTGTGTGTGTGTATGTGTCTTTCTGTTATAGATTAATACAATCTTTATTAATAAAGTGCTCAATTTTTCAATGAGTTTTTCCTTTTTTTATTTATACTATGAAGTCTGTACCATGATTAATTCATTTGCAGGTCAGGGGTAGAACAGACAGTAGGTTATGTAGTTTCTTCTGCTATAACTACTCAGAATTAAATCTAACATGGCAATATTTCAAAAGCATGTCGACTGCACAAAAATAAATCACCTTTGCTGAACATTTACTCCTAGTTCTATCATATTCTAGGAGAGTACCTATCTACAGTGTTTTGAACA
Organism: Peucedramus taeniatus; assembly: GCA_013400575.1. NCBI lineage: Eukaryota > Metazoa > Chordata > Aves > Passeriformes > Fringillidae > Peucedramus > Peucedramus taeniatus. The sequence continues at coordinate 33,442 of WBNO01015717.1, read as the reverse complement.
CTGAAATCATCAACTTAGATACTTGCACAACTTGTTGGAAACCTGGTTTCTTGGAAAGATTCACATAAAATGAATGAAGTGTCAAATTCCCCTCTTCCCCATTGCTCAGCCTTCTCCTAGCAAAATACACGTGGTCCACCTCCAAGGACCTCTGGATTACACAGTGTGCATACATAAAGCTGATTTTCTTCCCACATCACTGTAATTACACTGCCTTCATTAAAATTAAAAGAATTCTCACTGTTTATTTCAAGGCAACAGTGAGCACTAAGATGTGCATAGCACTCACTGGCATACACAGCACACGTCTCCTCTCCCTGCCAGCAGCACCTCCCTTGCCAACATACACCTTGGAACCTCCCAAGCTGCTGACAAATAATTATTTGCATCCATATTAACAAGCACTATAGGTGTTAGCATGCAACTGAGCTACAGCTTAATCAATTCAGTATTGCTCATCCACAGAGTTGGGAAATTTTAAAGCCAAACTTGTTTTGTGGTTCCAAGAAAAATTTCATTTTGAATTAAGCGTATAAAATCTCTTAGTCAGAAAGGCCCTTCACAGAGGTGTTGCATGAGCTCTGCCCTGTCATTAGTGACATTGCTGAATAGGGACATTATCCTAGCTAATTAATATCTAAAGTATCCACTATCCATTAATTAATCACAGTAACGTGAGAGAAGAATCAGCGTTGTGTATGCATACAGTGTAACCCAGAGGTTCTTGAAGGTGGACTGCAAGCACTTTGCCAGAAGACTCAGCAATGGGGCAGAGGGGCCTTTGACATTTAATTCACATGGAGGGCTTGTATTTGCTGTGTTTAATTATTTTTTCATCTGTCTAAGTTTCAAATGGTGCAATACAGCTGTTGGTTTAGATTCAGACAGCCAGCTGTGTCCTGGGCAGCATCTGGAGCCCCGTGGGCAGCAGGTCAGGAGGGGATTCTGCCCCCCCGTGAGCACTGCAGCCAGGTCTGGGGTCCCCAGCACAGCAACACCAACAGACCTGTTGGATCAATTTCGGAGGAGGGATACCAAGTTGAGTGCACTGCTCCTATGAGGAAAGGCTGAGAGAACTGGGTTTGTTCAGCCTGGAAAAGAGAAGGCTTTGGGGTGAGCTCATTGTGGCCTCTCAGTACCTGATGGGAGCCTACAAGGAAGACAGAGAGGGACTTTCCTCAAGAGCATGTAGTGACAGGACAAGGGTGAATGGATTCCAACTGACAGGGAGTAGGTTTAGATTAGATATTAGGAAGAAATTCTTTACTGTGAAGGTAATGAAGCACTGGAACAACATGCCCAGGGAAGCTGGAGATGCCCCATCCTTGGAAGTGTTCAAGGTCAGGGCTTTGAGCAACCTGGTCTAGTGGAAGGTGTCCCTGCCATGGCAGAAGGGTTGGAATGAGCAGTATGGAAGAAGATACCTTGCACAAGACTGTGGGAACATTTTATTTTCTTAACACAAAAGGAAATTAAATAACTTAATTGTAGTTCAGGTATTGAGATATAATTATGCATACAGTTACATGTTTTATTCAGAAAGTATTTTACCTTGATCTATTTACTTTTTCAAAGGCAGAAATTCAAATTCTTGCCCACTTTCCTCTATTTCTTTTGCAACAACCGTATTCAATTTCTCATATATGTTTTTGTGTACTGTGTCTGGTTAAAGACAAGAGCAAATAAGATGAATAAATCAAATAATTTAAATTAAAATCTGAAAACCAGCAAAATAGAAGGCTGAAGGCTGATCATTATCCCCATAAAACACTGTGCATTCCATACCAAACACAAGAAATTTATCTATTAAGCCCATGCAGCAGCAGCTAAAGATAATCTTACAGAAAAATGAGCCCAAGAGCTGGTGATGCAGACTCAAAAGGAGGTCATATCAAACAACAGCTATTTGTTGTTAAACCAAGCAAAACAACAAAATCTCTTGAAATAATCGCCTCTCAGGAATGAGGCCATGAAACACACAGTCCCTGAGCAATCTCCCAACTTGTCAGATGAAGGTAAAAGCTGTACAGTTCTAACTGCAGGGATGAAATCCTCTGCCTCACATAACCACACTGCTGTGAGGCAATGCTAAGCAATGAGTTAGAGCTTACACATTCCCTATGCTTTGGAATAAAATATAGGGATCATTGGTGTACTGTCCAAATGCAGACTAGATTTATCTACTTAACTATAGTTTCTTTCACTATCTAGTAGATTATTTTATCTTAAAAGAAAATACTTTCAGATGTCAGGTACAGATGTGGCAGCTCCAGGTAGTGATTCAGGCCTACACTGCTCTACAGCACCATGTAAGACATTATTTGTTATAAAGCACTACACTGACAACCTTTGTTCTAAATATTGGGGTTTCCTGGCCACAACAGAGTTAGCACAATCATTCCTCAGCCCTCTTGGGCACTATAAAAAGAGTTTCTGCTATTCCATGATCCTGAGAGCTGCTATGTGTGTGAAGTAACTAGAATACAATAATTTATACCCTGCACCATTATTGCATAAGTAGAACGGAACAACTGACATTGTTGAACACTGTTGAAAAGGTCTCTTATTGTTTCAAAGAAGACTGCATAAGGAAATAATATGGGTGAACCTGTGCCATGTAGTACTTCCACTTCTGAAAAATTAAAAATCTATACAAATTGGCTTCAAATTTCACAGGAATGCACATTAGAATGCTCAGGAATTGCCCTGTTTTTTTGTAATATTGTCCACGTACAACCAGGTACAATTTATCCACAGGGCTGTAATAGGAAAAGGTAGTAGAAAAGCTTTAATTATGAAATAAAGTGGTCTTGGGTTAAATAGAACTAAAAAGAGGAGTCAATCTTTATTTTTAAGACTAAGCTATATGTGCAAAAGAGGAGATACTATCCAGCTCTGTTTTCTAGATACAAGGTGATAAAAAGAAAAGGAACTTGGGTCTGTTTCATGCTTTTTGCCTATGAATGTAGTGACAGTGTTAAAGGGCAAAAAGGACAGAGAGAACACCCTAACAAATACTCCTGGTCAAAAGTATAGAAATGTGTGCTCTATGCACATGATTGAATGAAACAAAATCCATGCAAAGTTGAGGTGTCCTACTTGTAGAGTCTCCATTTCTGTAACATCTGCCACTCTCATTATCACATTATTTCCACCTACCATAATCTCTGTTTACTACTTCCTTATCCCTTAAGCTGTACTTTCACTTACAAATATCCTAACCACGTGTTGTTTATCTCAGAAATCATTCTTTATCCTTGATTTCCAAATCAGAAAAGTATCCCTAAGCTTATTAATTTTCATCTCTGCTCTCTGTTCTTTTCTGAGCAGCAGTTGACATTGCTCCCTCTACCACAGGAGAGGCCAGGAGCCCTAAAACAAGTCCAGGTTTCCATATGTGAGATGAACTGTGTTGTAAAAGCTTTTATCCCACACAGTACCAGTGTGGAAGTCTGCCCAACACATCACAAAATGGACTAAGCACCTCAAAAACTCAGGAGGGCAGAGAAGCAACAAACACCTCTCAGGTGCCCTGGCATTCTCCATAGCAGTAGGACAAAGAAGATGGCCAAATAAAATGTCTCTTATAAAGTCTTGATAACTGATGTTCTTTGGGGTTTCTTCAAGAAAGCATTCCATACCATCCTTTGCTAGGGCTGAGAGCATGCCTCTTAGAAGATGTGAAAAACATAGTTAAGTTAGAGTGTTATCTACTTCATTTTTTACACCGTTACTTATGGTTTATTCATTGTCAGCATCCAAAGACCCCTGCAAAGTAGAAAAACCAACACATCCAATAAAAATAGAACATTTGCTATTACAACTTTTCCATTGAGTATTACAGGAAGAAAGCTTTTTAATTTGCTAAGTATAGTAATAGCTGAGTCTGACTTAAAGTTTTTGCACTCTAATGCTAAAATACCTTCTGTGCTGTAAAATGCTGCTCTTTTTGAGCTCCTTCTGGGGGCAGAAGTTCTTGAGATTCTATAGAAACAAAAATTCCTAAGGACTCACTGCAATGATGAATCTTAACAGATTTTCCTTGTAGGCTTTTGTGCCTTATGTTTTGATCGAAATTTTTCCTGAGATTCACAAAGTTTTATTGGCTGTGCACAGTTCTATCTACGAACTTCAATGAAATCACTGCTTCACCCTATCAGTGCTCACCAGATGGGGTTGTGGGTCCCAGTCACACCACGGCTCAGCTGGATTATCCCCAGGTCCCTTCAACCCCATTTGTTCTGTGATCCTATTATCGGGTAACGGGATCTTTCTTTTGCAATCCAAACAGCGCAACATGTGCGTGGTGGGGAAAGACTTGTAAACATTGCATATTTTCCTTAGAGCTTTTATATTAAAGAGCAAAACAAGTCATAAAACAACCTCTGACAGGTCACAGATGTGCAGACAGCCCCACGCCTGGGCTCGAAGATAGGGCAGAGAATGACAGAGTGGGTCAGGTTGGAGGGGACCACAATGGGGCATCTGTTCCAACCTCCCTGCTCCAGCAGGGTCATCCCAGAGCACATGGCCCGGGATTGCATCCAAGTGGTTCTGGAGTGTCTCCAGTGAGGAAGGCTCCGCAGCCTCTCTGGGCCACCCGTTCCAGTGCTCGGTCACTGCACAGTGAAGCTCTTTCTCATGTTCAGAATTTCCCTGTCACCTCTCGCCCTACTGCTTGGTACCACCGGGAACAGCCCGGCTCCATCCTCCTGGCACCCCCACCCCCATTTAAATACTTATTCACATGGATGAAGGAAGGTCCCTAAGAAAAGAGAGCGGGATGAGCAGCTTTGAGCCGTGAGGTGGGACGGCTCCTTTGGCTTTGGGTCCGTGGGGTAAGGTACTGCTGACTGAGCAGTTCAGGTAAGAGCCAGCCCTGCTCCCGAGGGCGGACGCCGGCGGGGCTGGACCCCGAGTTGCTTCCCTGGATCCCGGGAGCGGAAACAGCAGGACAGAGGGACAGGGCAGGACACAGGGACAGGAGGGGACAAGGCGACAGGGCGGGATGGGACGAGGAGCTCGGCTCCTGCATCCCCCCCGCGATACCCATTGGTACAGGCCTGCCCCGCGCTCCCCCGCCCCGCCGAGCAGTGGAACCTCCCGCGCGCGAGCAGTTTGAATTCGAGCCCCTCCCCAGCAAGGGCCCGGGGCTCGCGCGCGGGGGCGTCCCGGGCAGCGCCGCTTCCAGCCCCCCTCGCCTTCCGCTCCCGCCGTGCGCCCGCTTCCGGCCCCGTTCCGTTCGCCTTCCGCTCCCGCTGTGCGCCCGCTTCCA